>PVIU01000237.1:303985-379395 GCA_004026605.1 Ondatra zibethicus
CCGGTGTGTACCCGAAATAATTACACGGAAACTGTATTCATTGAAATACTGCCTGGCCCATTAGCTCTAGCCTCTTATTGGCTAACTCTCACATATTTGTTTAACCCATTTCTAATCATCTGTGTGTCACCACGAGTCGTGGCTTACCGGCATGAGTCTAACCAGTGTCCATCTTGTGCTGGAGAAGCATGGCGTCTGCCACACTGCCTTCTCTCTCACAGCATTCCGTTCTATCTACTCCGCCCACCTAAGGGCTGCCCTATCAAAAGGCCATGGCAGTTTTCTTTATTTAACCAATGAGGGCAATACACAAATAGAAGACCCTCCTACACCAAGCCACAGCCTCATGGTGATACACAGATTAATGGAGATGGGTTAATTTAAGATATGAGTTAGCAAGAAATAAGCTTAAGCTATTGGCCAAACAGTATTGCAAATAATATGGTTTCTGTATGATTATTTCGGGTCTGGGCAGCTGGAAACAAACAAGTGGCCTCTTACAATGAACTGAAGCACCAACATACTTGACTAAATTGACATAAAACCTAAGAAAGCTTGGAAAGGAATTCTAAACACTAAAAACAAAGTTTAGGTGCATTTGGGGGGTGGGTTCTGCTTGCTGGCAGCATGTTACAGCTCCTTTAAGAGAGGTCTTCCTGATTCAGTGGTAGAAAAGGGGAAAAAATATTCAGTTTTGAAATGGCAGCTTTCTGGGCCATGCTGCCAGAATGAACTCTGGCTCTTTCAGGAGATGAATCATTTAAATGGAGTTTGCAAGCAACATGTTACAAACTTCTTAATGGCACAACATAGACCTGCTGCATACTTGGAACGGGGACAGTGTGCATAGCTTGCAGAGGCAGAGAACATGCCTCTGACACATTGGACTAGGCAGAGCCAAAAGGAAAAGCAGCCTTATTCCTAGTATTCTTAGCATTTTAAGAAGTGCTTCTAGACAGAAAAGGATTTCAGATATACAATAGAACAGATTCAGACATAAAAGTCCTCTAAATGAGGCACAGTATGTTTAAAAAATGTACGTAGGCTTGGGACAGATAAGAAAAAGAGTAAAGTGACAGTAAATGTAATATAAAAGAGTACAGGCAGTCATGGATTAAAGGAGTAAAGATAATAAATATTAAACTTGTAGAAAAGTAATGGAGTAAGAAAAATAAGCCATATAAAGATGGAAAATACACAGAGAGTCTGGATTATGTCTCTTATTGTGTTTGAATTTTTTGACTGTGAAGGAGCTAAGTAGAAAGAGGCATTTCATTCTGGGGACTGCTAAGCTAAACCAACATGTATGTTTTAAAGGTTTCTTGACTTCAAAATTTGAATCTAAGGACATGTTGCCTTGGAAAAGAGGTTCTTCTTTAATTTCCACAGAGGATGAGAACCTGTGGAATCTTTCCAGACTAACGTGGTTTGATGGACCAAGACCTCCTGAAAGGTCACCGTGAACACCCCCAAAAATACTTTGCCCAACAAAAAGCAAGAAACAGCTTGGAGAGAACTATACCCATATTCCCAAATATTGTCTATAAATGTTTGTTTACATTTCAAGGGGGATATGTTGTAGAGATTTGCATTGATATGGATCTTGGTGTGTTGATACAAATTTAATATCAATTTTGTTATAAATATATTTCTGCTCTTGATTAAGATATTGCATTTGTTCAGCTCATTTAAAAGTGTAATGTATAATTAAGAAATATAGGTTACTAGATAGTCATCTATAATAGTCAAGCTTATAGTCATGTTAGTTAGGTTTTCTAGACATATAGAGATATATTTTAGTTAGATAGGTATTTTTCAAATCATTCAGAGACCTCAGAATGTGGCATTTAAAACGTTTTAATAACTTAGGACTTTTCATGACAATGAGACACATCTGGCAGCACCAATCTACTTTAAGAGGAAGATGGGCATTGAAGAGGCTCCTTATGGAGTTTGCTAGCCATTTGGGCAAGAAACTTCTCTTGCCTGGACTGCTTGATGTTATGCTATATAAACTGGACATGTAGGACCCACAGAGAAATGACTGCTGAACTTGCCTAAAGGTGAGACAATCCTTCAGGGTTCCTGCTTCATAAGAGTCTGACAGACATTCTGGAGGACACAGAAGAAAGTGACTGATGCCGGGCCGTGGTGGGCCTTTAATCCCAGCACTTGGGAGGCAGAGGCAGGCGGATCTCTGTGAGTTCGAGGCCAGCCTGGTCTACAAGAGCTAGTTCCAGGACAGGCTCCAAATCCACAGAGAAACCCTGTCTCAAAAATACAAAAACAAAACCGAAAAAAAAGAAGTGATTGACGAACTGCAAATATAGTAGAAATTGTTTTTGAAATTTCTTGCTTCATGGAAAAGTCTGCCAGATACTATGGGCCTATAGGCTGAAGATGGATGCCCAATGGAATAGAAGAACTTTGTGTTACTGTCCAGGCAGCAAGAGGTCTCTGTGAATTCTAGAGTTTTGGAAGTTGCTTACAATGCACTTCCTGTTTACTTAGGTAATATTATATCCTTCTGGAGTCTTCGATGGAGTTGAAGAATAGATAGTTATAATTATAGTTTTCCTTAATTATGATAAAAGATAAAGTAGATATAAATATTGTAACTGTAATTCTTGCTTCATACCTGTTTTGTTATATGTAATTTTACTATGTTGAAATTAAAACCTTCCTTTTTATTTAAACAGAAAGGGGGGGGGTGATGTGGGATTCCCCTTTGTATGCTGCGTACCATAAGTTAATAATGAAATTGTCTTAGGCCTGAGCAGGGCAGAACATAGATAGGAAGGAAAAATTAAACTGAATGCTGGGAGAAAGAATGTGGAGTTGGGGAGAAGCCATGTAGCCCTGCCAGAGACAGACGCTGGAACTTTATCTGGTAAGCCACAGCCTTGTGGCAATACACAGATTAATGGAGATAGATTAATTTAAGATATTAGTTAGCCAGAAATATGCTTAACCTATTGGCCAAACAGTATTGCAAATAATATGGGGGTTTTTGTGATTATTTCGGGACTGAGCAGCCAGGAATAAACAAGCGGCCTCTGACAACAGGGATGTGTATGAGGAAGGTGGTTTCAGTGGGTGACAAGAGCTCAGGCACGCGAATCTGAAAGGCAGTATGTGAAGACTAGATACCCCTAACAAGTAACTGCCTCTGTGTTCCAGGTGCTTCCCAAGGCCATTCCAGGAAAGACACGCAGGAAGGATCATGATTAAGAAAAATGGACAGTTCTAGGGCCTTCTCCTGTGACTGCTGGATTTCTGCCCTTTCTTTAAAGTCCCCAGCAGGACAGAGTTGTGAGCAAGCTCTGTTAGTACCCACGAGACATCACCATTTGAGTCTTGATCCTGTCCCTTTGGGGAGCGACCTGCTGCAGTGATGTGCCTCACCCAACCGCCTCTCGTGACCGTGAGATTTTCAGCCCTAGCTCCCTTTAAGGGTGCCACTGTGTACACGACGTCGCTGATCCTTGCTATTGGAATGGCCAGGCCTGGGCTTCAGCTTTTCCCCAGCTCTAGACACACTGGGGTGGCTGCCGAAGCAGGCGGGTAGAGCCCTACTAATGTATTCTGGGACACGCCCCATGGAGTCTTTGGGAGGCTGTTCTTTGCTTTCTTGCTCTGTTGTGGCTCCTCTCACGTGTGAGGATTCTACACTCAGAACCCCCCTCCCCTGTCTCATTCTCTAGTCCTGGTGGACCTCCAGTGTCCCACTTCTTAGGGTGAATTTGTTTTCAGGGTTTTCCACAGGCAGTCATGGCCAGAGGGACCGGAGGGACCATGCTCGGGTCCTTCTGGTGGGTCTGAATTAGCAGCACTTGGTTTCAAACTGACATGCCCACCTCAGCTGCACAGCCATGTGGGTTGCTCGGCTTCACTCAGCTCTCAGAGTGGTCCAGGACTGGCAGGGCTGATCTGATCGGCTCTAACTAGGAACACACATCCAGGACAGGTGAGCTGCCTGCAGCAGTACAGGATGGAAACAAGGAAAGAGCCGTGAGTCTGGACCAGAGGATCTGTGACTCCAAGGCAGGGAGAAAGCAGTTCACACCGTGTCCATAAGAAGAGGCCCGGGAGTCAGCTGACACCTTGCTTACATTTCTCTCCTGCCACTCAGTGACAGCATAATCACAAAGCTGAGGAATGCTCCAGACCCCAAGTGGAGCCCCAGAACCAAGGGTTTGCCCATCAGGACCCACCCCTATGTGAGATACAGAAAGGTAAACTGATGGGTGGCATGTTTTGTAGCGATGCCCAGGGACCAGCAGAATGCAAGTATGTGTATGTGATGAAAACGGTACCATCTTTTCCCTCTTTCTCAATTTTCTCTCAGTTCAGCATGTCCAAGTGTGAGGGTTACTGTGTCAAAATGCCATACAGTCAGCTATGCTTTGGTCTCCAGATTGACCACAAGGGACTCTTTTTGGAGGCTGTCACTGTCCCCAGGGATTCTAACTTCAAAGCTTTTCAAATGTATAAAACAGGACAAACCAGTCTTGGAATCTTTAAAACATCAGCAATCCCAGATTCCTCCTTTCCCCTCTGAGTCTGAAATGCAACCCACCTGCTGTTGTTTCTTCAGAGTATGAGAAGTGAAGGACCAAGGTGAAACCTGATTATTTGGGGTGGCTTTTCTTCTTGTCTCTTGAGATTTGTTTTGTTTTCGTAGCTTGCTGTGGAATTGAGGAACTTGTTTACACACAGAATTACCCTGATAGTTTTCCAACTGTTCGTGAATTCAGTACTGTGAGAATCAGGCTTGGGCTTTTTCTCCCATAAGATGGGGCAGTCCCTCCAATCTCTGGTCCTGACACCCTGCTGGAGAGGCTCACCTGAGAAATGGCGCCAGAGTCCAGACTCTGAAGTCTCCAGGAAAAACCACAGCTTGGAACTCTGGAGGATCTTGGGTTAACCATCCAGTGCGTTCTTAGAAATGCAGGCTGTCTCAGTCAGCGTTCTACCACTGTGAAGGGACATCATGACCATGGTGGCTCTTACAAAGGAAAACATTTAATTGGGGCTGGCTTACAGTTCAGAGGTTTAGTCCATTATCATCGTGGCAGGAAGCACGGTGGCGTGCAGGTAGACATGGCGCTGGAGAAGGAGCTGAGCATTCTACACCTACACAGCAGGAAGGGACAGTGACACTGAGCCTGGCTTGAGCAATTGAAACCACAAAGCCCACCTCCCAGTGACACACTTCCTCTAACAAGTCCACACGCACTCCAACAAAGTCACATTTCCTAATAGCGCCATTCCCTATGAGTCTTATGAGGGCCATTTTCATTCAAACCACAACACACACACCAAGAAGGCAGCCTAGAAACTGTAAATTCTCAATTTATTATCTGACAATTCATAGATGTTCAGCCAGGCAGGAAACTGTTTCCAAAATATAAGATGAAAACTCTCCAGGATTCACAGAGATGTTCACAATGACCACTCCCAACTCAGTCCCCGGGGGCTGGTGCCCAGCTCTGCAGAAACACTCACATATGGGGTGCCAATGGGTTTCTACCTGGGAGCCATGGAAAGTGAGAAACAGAAACACCAGTAGTAAGAAGTCCATGTTAGGAAAGGAAGATAGTCTGTCGTTTCTCGGACACCATCTGTGAGCCAGGCATTGGGGTGTGGCTCTGGGGTGACACTCTTCAGTCACCCCATGAACATTTGACCTATTTTCCCTGCACTGTATAAAGCAGGGTTAAACAGGAGCCACCTGTGCCTTTCGGGGCCCTGACAGCTGTCCCCTCTTCTCTGCCTACAGGGCAGGCTGCACTGAGGTACTGGGAATCACCAGTGTACCTCTCTCACTGTTTTCCGGACGGCAGGGTTTCCGTTCTAGCCCAGGGCAGTCTGTTGCACCACTGAACCTTTGAAGTCCAAGATCTGAGTCCTGCAAGTAACAGAAAGGATGGTCCGTGGCTTCTTGTCTTTCGTCATCCTCAGACACATGCTCTCTTTAATTAGAAAAGGCAGCATTCCTGCCCCATGAGAGCTTGCCAGGGTGAAAAATAAGAAATAGACTCAGTCGATTTGGCAAGTGGCCCTGTGATGGGTGACGACGCCCACATAGCTGTGCACATAGATCATCCATGCAAGCACTGGGACTCATTCTCTCAGTGGCTGCACGGAACACAAGCAAGGCCTGTGGCCCAAGCAGTCCTGTGACCCCAGGAGGCCCAGGCCCCCGGCAAACCTTCTTTGCCAAAGGAACATCTATTTTGCAGCCAAGCTGAGAAGGCAACCTCCAAAGGTTAAGCTTCTGCTACATCAATCCCACTGAAGCATTTTGAAATTTCTATAGTGCAGCCCCTTTAAAAAGAGTAATTTAGATACTAGGTGAGGTGTCTGGCTTTGTAATCCCAGAGATGAGAAGACAGAGCTCACCAGACAGACAGCCTAGCCTACTTGATGGGTTCCAGACCATTGAGAGACTCCATCTCAAAAACACAAGACAGACACCGTACCCGAGGAACAACATCTGAGGGTGACCTCTAGCATCCAATCCATACACATGTGCATGCGTACACACACATCCCTGCACATACACGTGCATAAACATGCATACATGCACATACCAAAACAACAAAAAAAATTTTAAAAAAATAGAGCTTTTGAGGGGTATATGTGTGTGTGAGTTATGTGCATCTGTATGTGAGATATATGCATATGCATGTGGTGTATATGGTGTATATTTTTGTGGTGCATATGTATATGTGCATGTGGTACACATGTGTGTCTCTGTGTGCATGAGTATGTGTGTGGTATATGTATAAGTGTGTATGTATTGTATGTGTGTGGTATATGTGCACATACCTTTGCAGTATACCTACCCATGAGTATGATGGAGGCCAAAAGAAGATGTCAGGCACCCTGTTGGTCACTCAACACATTGTTCTGAGACAGGGTCTCTTGCTGAACCAGGCCAGAAAACCCCAGTGGTCCTCTTGTCTCTGGTGCCCACACTCCAGGATTCCAGTGTTATGCAAGTCCACACATGCATCTTTGTGGGGTTCTAGGGATTAAAACTCTGGTCCTTGTGCTTGCGCAGTGAGTGTTCTGACCACTGAGCCCTGTCTTCAGCCCAAAAGACATTTTAACACACCATTTCTAAATGAGTTTCCTTGTGGCCAGTGTTGTTGAGGTCAAACACAACTGATTTAAATACTGCTGATAGCCAGGATTGGTGAAACTCACTAATGTATATGCTATCACGTGGAATGTTCATGTCTGTACATACAAAACTCAGATAGAACTAGACTGACATTTGCCTTTGAACTGCCTTTGAAAAAGGAATTTACAAAGCATGCAGGATAATTAATATTGCAAAGAAAATAATCCATTTAATTATCCCCATTCAATTTTCTTATTTATTAATTAAATAGTTGCCTAAAGACATCTATCTTCTTCTGTCTTATTTCTCCGCATATAGTCCCTAAAACAATACACAGTGTAATTTCTTTACAAAATTTCCAATGTAGATTTTATTTAACTGGACTTTTTCAAAGTCTGATAGAGTTTCAAAGAGAGTGAAACAGAGAGATAGGAGAAAGGCAGAGAAGGCAGGCATGAAGGGGACCCTCATCCCATGCAGGTGGGGGAAGGAGGGTACAGACAGGCGGGTTTGGGCTCTGAGCACGGGAGCTAATCATGAGACACCAGGGCCTGCCATGGCACTCCCACAGCATACAGGAATGCTAGCTGTTTGTTGTAGACTGTTGGAAAGCACTTGCTAGCTCACATCAGCTGCAGCACCCCTTTCCAGACTGATGGCTTGATGACATTTCCTGCAGCCTTTTTAACACATGTGAGATCGTGAAACCGAAGACCACACTGCGTGATGGGCAGGGAATTCTTTTGGAGCCTTCAGCAAACAGCACTAAAGGCCCTGATCCCAAAGCATCAAGAACAAATGTTTGTCCGGTACATGCAGGGGTGCTGGGACACTGGGTGAGCCTCTGCCCCACCTCCAGACCTGACAGAGGCAGGACAGGGAGTAGCTGGCATGGTGGCAGGAGATGAAGCTGCCAGATTGTATCTCAACCACACAAAGCGAGCAGGGAGAGTGAACCGGAAGTCAGGCAGGGCTAGAAACTCTCGAAGTATGACTCCAACCCAGTGAGGGACTTCCTCCAGCAAACCTTCACGTCCCCAAACAGGGCCACCAAATGGAGACCAACAAGTATGTGAGCCTATGGGAGACAAAATTTCTCATTCACAACATCGCACTTCCCTTCTCCTTACTCATCCAGTCTGCATTCAAAGGCTGGCAGTCCCTTGACCGAACTTTGGCCCAGGATCTTAAGGGAAAGGTGGTAACTACGCCCCCTCCTGACGAGGCCTTATTTGGGCTAGACAAGGTGTTTAGGGGAGTAATGAAGGTCAAGTGAGTCATTTAGCTATCCCTGATCTGGATGTTATCCTGATAAGAGGCCAGGACGTACATAGGACACATGGAAGAACAACATCCACAAGGAAACAGCCACCTACACATCAACCATACAGACCTCCAGGGATGGCGGCTCTGGTCACACCTCTCTCAGACTTCCAGAGCTGTGAGGAGTGGCTTTTAATTCTGAAAGCCACTCAGTACCTGGCATTTGTCATGGAAGTCCTGGCTAATTCATTCTTCTTCCAGAGTTTTCGCCTCAGATCCTCACCACTGTTTCTGGCTCAGTTTCCAATGTGTGGGCGAAGAGTCCAATGGGTCTACCCCTCTGAAGCTCGGCCCTGTGGGGCAGACAGATGATGTTGAGTGCATGGGTGATAACCTTGGAGTGAGGGCTTAGGGTGGGGTCATGAGGCAGACTCTGACCGCCCAGAGTGTCCTCAGAACAGGGTCCAAGTCCCCTTAAGTATGGGCAATAGGTGTAGGTAACATCACTGTCTGTAGCCTCTACATTGAAATAATTCTTCTAGAAGTGCGGCTCCTCAGGGCTCAAGAAGTCTTAGGTAGTTCTTGAAGCTTACAGGATTCACAATGTCCCTCTTTGGGGTTCTACAGGCAGGAAAAGTCACACAATTTCTAACACAAGGCTGTTCGCCCATTACTGGAAGTAGTTGCTAGCTTTCTGGGGCAAGTAGGTCACATGGATTCCTTGTTATTACTGCCATGCTTAAAGACAGCGGCAGGTGTGGCTGTCAGGACCTTGAGGCGCTGAGGAGAGGAATCGCTGCGTAGAAGAGGCAGAGAGTTGATTTGGGATGATGGAAAGGCTTTGGATGCAGGTGGTGGTGACAGTGGCATGGGCAGATATTCTTAGTGCCCTGAATTGTCCAGCTACAAAGGGTTAACAAGTTTTATGACAAGTATATCTCACCACGACAAAAATGTTTTCAAGGTTTCCAGGAACGTGTCAACCCTTGAGATGAAGCCTTCTGTTTTGGAGTGACATTTAGCCAGTATTCTTGGGGGAAATTCCCTCGTCCTCCTTGTTAGGAAGTTCCACGCACACCAAGGGCTGCCCCTCCAGGCTTCCCTACCGTTTGTTGAGTGACGGGCTTCAGGATAATTACAGGAGCCCCAGTTAATCAAGAAACACTGCGGTGCTTACCTGCAGAACTCCAGAGAAGGGCCAGAGTGTTTACAAGTGTCCCCACCATCCTGAGCCAGAATCCCATAGTCAGAGCCAATTATTGGCAAGCCTCGGGTATGTATACAGGAAGAGCCCTCTGAGCGCAAGATAGCAGGAATACAATTTCCATTTATCAGGAAGTTACATATTTCTCATTAATATCCTCCTAGACCGTTTCTCTGGGTTCCTATGAGGATTTTACCCATTGGGCAATTGGAACGGGACAGTTAGAATAGAGAAGCTGGCAAGTGCATAATTCACTCGGAGTCACAAAGATAAAGTAAGTCAGTTCTCTACTGCACACCCCCGGGGAGCAGAAGTTTGGAAAAGGTGTCAAATGTGTGCTGTGCACAGATACTCAGACATAAAGAAGGGAGAAAAATCAATATGTCTTCCTTCTCACCACACTAATGCCAGGAGGGGTGAAGAAGAGAGGGGGAGAGTGGAGCTCTGGGGAGGGGTGGTGTGAGTCTGGAGCTTGGAGCCAGAGGGCTCCAGCGCTCAAGGTCACACTTGGGCAGATCCTCTGCACAGTCAGAGAGAGGGGATAAGGGCAGAGTACTTCCAGAGGAGCAAGGGAAATGGAGAGCCCTGTTCTCCAGGCTGCAGCTGGAGGGGAAGCGCCCTTGCAAGGAGGCAGCTTTTCGAATAAAGCCGCTGACCAAGTGGAAGCATTCTCCACCCTAGACTTTACTGTCAGCCATTCTTACATGGAAACGTGCACGCTTAGCGACACTGTGAGCAAATACATTCTGTATCTCATGCCTACAAATATGCAGGTGGGTATTTGGACAGCCTGGTTGGGTCATAGCCTCTTCCTGGAGTCCTTACCTCTCTTGTCTTAGTCTGAGGACTTCTCATTCTCAATGGCAGACAATGTCCCCTCTTGGCTGGCCCTCTTGAGGGAATGTGTATGATCCCTTTGCTCTCAGCAGCCAAGCCAACGTGAGGCCTGCTGATGCTGCGCATCACAGAGCAGTGTCTTCGAGCATGACAAGACTCAGGCGCAGAGTGGAGAAGATCTCTCAAACTTGCAGATGGTCTCTGGCTCAGTTTTCACAACAGTGCTTTGCAGCGCAGACAGGACATCAGCTGGGGTTTCCAGTCCCATTCACTCTCTCCTGGGCCCCCAAATTCTACACTGAATATAGCACCCAAACCAGCCAACTCACCCAGAACTAGGAGCTTGCCAGCTAACCACCTTAGACAAACTTCAGGTTCAGATCTTGTCTCAAAAACAAGTAACATAGAGGATGTTTGAAGTAAACAACCAACACTGACCTCCGGCCTCCACACACATGTAGACACATGCAAGTGTACATGCACACACATATACCCACCACACATACAAATCTTCCATCAGCTGACCCAGCAACTCCACTTTTAGGAAATTATCCTAATAAAAAGCCTCAAGTCCATACATACCAACCATCTGCAGAAATACAGTTATGATCATAACATATCTGAATTGTAAAATTCAGAGCAACCTTGGAAATAGAATAATAGGCTGCCAGTAAAAATCAGCAAATGTTTAAAGGTTTGGATAATAGTTTTTGATATAAAAAGTTTAAAACTAAGAAATATAAAAATGCTTACATAGTGTGAGCTCAATTTTATTTAAATATTCACTCATTATTCCCCTAAGACAAATGTACCATCAGGAAATGTGTCTCATACATGCCCCTCCCAAGCAGGAAAGACTAATACCAATGCTATCGATTCCCTCCACAACTTAACAATAAGACCCTATTGCTAACAATACCATATATTTACAGCAAAGAACAGGGAGAAAGCTAGCCGGTACTGAGCTGGAAGTTCTGCCCCTTCTGGGTGGTGTTCCTAGTATTAGAAGTTGCTATCTCACTACCAGGGTGAAAAGGTAATCACCAATTTACCCAGCTATGAACCCTGTGAGCTATAGTGACATGTCTGTAATATATGCCCACTGGTACAATCATGACATGAATGTTAGGAAATAACCAACCATTTTTTAAAATCAGATTCAAGACTCAGTCCATGAGATGAAACCATACCTGATACTGTTAATGACTGGATAGGTCATGTGTTCAAGGAAAAACCTACTAATTCAATTCTTTTCTAAAAGGTTTTTCGAGGCAGGGTTTCTCTATGTAGCCCTGGCTGTCTAGGAACTCACTCTGTAGACCAGGCTGCCCTTGAACTCACAAAGATCTGCCTGCGTCTGACTCCCAAGTGCTGGGATTAAAGGCATGTACCACCACTGCCTGGCTACTACTTTGATTCTGATAAATAGTTATAGCAACAAAATAACTCCTAATGAAATATGGATATCAGTGTGTTGCTCAGCCCTCGTCAGAAAAACGTCTTGATGCAGGTGGGAATTACAGAGAACTAAAACTGGAAAGTGTGAAGAGAATGAGAGACTTTGGAGTGCTCAACCCTGAAAGAGGTGTCTAGCATCACTTCCTTGAGGTTCAGGAAAGAGGGAGTGGAAAGAGCCAGAGGTGGTAGATGATTTCGAGGAAGTGGTCTCCAGACACAGCAGGGCAGATGCACATATGAACTCACAGAGATAGTGGCAGCATGCACAAGAGCTACAACACCTCACATCAAACAAATCTGAGTGTGGACACCAAGTCCCTCTCCCAGCCAAGGGGAGGTAGACACCAAGCCCCACCACAGCCAAGGGGAAGTAGACCTTTCTTTATAGTACCTTATAATATCCTTCCCAGAGACATGAGTTTTGGGGACTGCAGAAATGTTAATCTGGGTATTCCATTGCTGCAACAGGTCACATCCCCATAAATTCACTGCAATATTACCTACATATGACCTCAGTCTTCCTCTCTGTCCTTCTGGCCCTATGCATTCAACCCATCTTGTGCTTTGTTTCACTTGAGATAGGGTTCTAATTCCTAGGAATTGAATATCTGCCTCTTGAAGAGGCCAATTCATATGCCAAGACTCTGGAGTAAAGATAGCCATGTCCACACCCATGTTTAGTAATCCCTCAATTACAATGTTATTTATATGGATTCTTAGCTTTGGTCTTTGATCATTTATAGAAGTCTGCCAAAATATATGCTTCCTATTTCCTATTGGAAGTTTTTATTCATCCTCCATGTTTATTCCATCATCCAGAGCAGTATGGTTTTTTATAGCAGGCAATGGATTTTCCAATTTTCCTGGGGAGGCATGACCTCCATAGTGACTGGGAATGACTGGACCACATTTGACATGGGGGCCTGCAAGAGTGGCCCTCACAAGGAGTTTCCCAGTGGCATTGGGTCGCCTTGTCTGTCTTTTGTTGATCTGTATTCACTGGTCCTTTGCCACATCTCCTACATGATCCAGAATATTGAGACCTTCTTGTAACATGAGGGCCTGCTTGGGGAATATGTTCTGCCAGGTCCCCACAGGCATTTAGCCCCAAAGAATCACACAGAGAGTCTACATTATGTTATAAACTCATTGGCACATTAGCTCAGGCTTCGTATTAGCTCTTATAACTTATATAGCCCATTATTCTTATCTATGTTAGCCATATGGCTCAGTACCTTTCTCAGCGGGGCAGGTCACATCCTGCTTCTTTGGTGGTCTGTGCAGGAATGCCAAGAGAGCTTCCTACTTCCCAGAATTCTATTCTCCTTGCTCTGCCTCTACTTCCTGTCTGGTTGTCCCACCCATACATCCTGGCTAATGACCAATAAGCATTTATTTAAATCATGATTGACAGAATACAGACAATTCTCCGGCACCACCTTCTATTTTTGCCATTCCCAGTGGAGACATTATTTCTATGAATTCCTTGTCTACAATCCCTTCTCCGATGTTTTATTCTACTACAATAAAAACATTTGGCATTTTGATGCCTCCTCATACCTTTGGAAATTGTTTCTCCTATCCAAACTTCAATATTATAGTCAAATGTCTCAATATTCATTGTATGCAGGATCCATTCATCCATTGGTGTTGATCTAATCCTTAAAGGCCCAAGTATTCTAAGTTGGCATTTTCAAAAGGCAGATATTCAATAAGTACTCATCTAGCTTCTGGGTCTGTTACTCCCATTTGTACAGCCTTAGTTAATCTTTGTAAAAAGTCACTTAAGGGTTCTCTCTGTTTAACCCTGGTATATGATTCAATTCATTTTTCTAGTTCTTGAATCCTGTCCCAAGCATTTAAGGCTGCTGTGTGGCACAGGGACAAGATGTGCACATCATAAAGAGCTTGAGCCTGCGGGTCAGCATCAGTGCCCTCACCAAGAATTTGATCTTGGGAAGCCTCAAATCCTTTTACTTTTCTCTGTTGTTCTAAAATTGTTGCCTCTTCTCACGAATAGCATTTCCACAATATTTGTGGCCCATCTTCAAGGACCCCTGAAATTAACTGAAGCCAATCATGTAGGTTAGCCTTATTGCTGGATCCCATGTCTTTACCATCTTCCTAACAAATGCTGAAGGCAAGCCATAAGATACTATTGCTTGCTTAATTTCTTTTAGATCATTCATACCTATACGTATCCATCTACATCCTTTGGATCCTTTGAGCATTTAGAACTTGATGCTTTTTCAGATGTGATTACAGGGTAGGAAGCTAAAACCCTGGGTAAGTCATCTCTGGCTCTGACAGGTACTGGAGATTTTAAATCCTGTCCTTGTACCTTCTATCCCTGCTCATTAGCTGTGATAATTTCCCCAATAATTTCCAATCTTTTTACTACTGTCTTTTTTAAAGCCTGAATCTCTTGGACTGTTTATATTTCTAGTGACTTCATTGAGGAACCTAGCCTCTGGTCTTCAATCTGCACATGTGATTCCAAGGTATGAAGTTTTTCTTTTAAAGATAACATCTCATCTTTGGACATTATTTGGATAGTGTGCAGATTGCCTTCTTGGAATGATACTCTATCTACTAACCTATCATAACTTTTTAACAGGTTTTGATTGTCAAATTCAACAGTATGAATTCTTTCAGATAATTTCTCAGTACCTTTTGACATGGATTGAATTTCGTTTGTCAAATTAATGTTATCCTTTTCAATGGTATTAATTTTTAACTATCTGTTCACTATTAGTCTATAAAGACTGTATCATTTCTAAAAGTGCCTCATTCTTGGTTCTGTTATCAAACCATTTTCTTAAGGATACAATATGAAAAACAAAGATAAATCCCAATAATAATTGGTGTATCAGAAAAACTACTTAAGCCTTGCAGAATACCATCCATCGTATAAGCAAAAAGGATATTAAATTCCACAAAGGTAATATTGCCTGGCATCTTATAACTTTCAAATTTATTAATTTACTGACCTTTCTTAGGATATTTCAGTTAATTATTGTAGCTGTAATAATCTTTATTTGCCAGCAGGTATAGTGGTTGCAGCCGCGTGGCATAGAAACATGACCAGCGGTGGCTCAGGACAGTTCACACCCCTTTGGTTCTGCACATTGGTGCCTGGTTAGATACTGACAGATATACTTTGCTTGACAAATTTATAGCAATTAAATCAATTCTGTACACACAGAGAGTTCTTTTGGTGGCCAGAATATCCAGGAGCTCAGAGTTCACAAGTACCGCACAAGTCACCATGTGGCAGGGAAAGCAGTAGGAGGGGGCATGTGCAAGCCTGAGAAATTTCCATGTCACAGTGTGGTAGCAGTAGCTCCAATGTAGCAGGGTTTTGAAAAAAAAAAAAAACTTAGTAGATGAAATCAAGCCAGGCAGGCAGGTATAGGAGACCTTCTGGACTGTGGAACTTTGGGGCCTTGTAGGCAGGTCTTGGTAGGCATGGAGTTGGGATTCACATGGGTGCCAGATGATGATGGATGCTATAAAATAATCCCACACTAGCTCAGAATTGAGTCTAATAAAGGGTTATTTATTTAGGGGTAGACTCATAGATCATAGACCGCTGCAAGAACGGGGAGCAGGAACCGAGTCCAGAGCCAGGAGAGAGAACAAGTGCATGCTTTATGTTGGCATTTATAGTATAAGAGGCCATGCCCAAGTGGGCTGATATCTTAAAGGCTACTGGCTGAAGGAGTTCCCACAGAATATACTTACTTATATATAAACATATTTATAAATATAAATTTCTCCCAGTTAATATTGGCAATGATAGCATATACAGCAAAGGAGAAACATAAATAAAATAGGATTTTAACTCAACAGTCTTGAAATTCACCCAGATATCTTTGTGCTTGGCTAGGAAGGATTATAAAGAAAGAAAACTGAGCATAGGGGGCTTCTGGGCTTCTGATCACTGTGGGGAAAAGTAGCCTTTTAGTGAACGAAGGGTAAATATCAGAATCTTATGATCATATTCTCATCAAAACAAAGAAGCCAAGATTTAGAAGGAAAGGTGCACTGGCAAACTCATTTTAGTTTGTTGAACCCAAGCATTTGAAAAATAGTTTGATTGATTTTGCCAACTGGAAGCTCTGCCAATTTTCTAGTGCCCCTAAGTACTTATTAGCATTTTCGCAGATTGAATTTCCTATCCATATTTCTAAACATTCTTGGCCACTCTGCCTATAATCATTTGGAGTTCTTTGTGAGTGCAGCAATAGCACGCCTTGTTCTCTGAGAATCAGTCCAATGTCATGCTAACTTCTGCAAGACTCTAAACCTACAAAATTCTTTATTCCTCCCCTTTGTAGCCACAGCAGCATCCTGAGGGATAAGAACTGTCACCTTCTGTGGATGTGCAAACTAAGGCTTAAAGAGATAAAAGAACTACATTGAAACTGCACAGTCAGAAAAAAAGCAGATCATGGATTAAATGGATTAAATTTGGGTCTCCTGACCCAAATCCATACTACATTTTAGGTATAAAACAAACTCTAGATTCCAAGTTGTTTGTAGCTCAACATCTCCAAGGAGGAGCCCTTGTGGGATACTTGCTGGAATGGTGCAACCTGAGAAACCACTACAGACCCTATGAAGTCAGGTTAGGAGATCAGTCTCCAAGGATGGAATCCTCTGCCTTCTGTAACTTCCTGTCCACCTCTGACCTCACTTCTGCACATGCTACTTTATTCATACAAAGACATCTTTCCTCTGTGTTGGTCCTAACCATATAAATAGAATGACTCATCATTCTGAAGTGATTATAAACAGAAAGACTTTGGGTATAATAAACATGTAAAAAATGCCAGCTATAAATTGTGAATATGGTATTATCAGCTATCAACAAATGTGTGTCTATCCTGCTTATAATTAGTAGATATTCTAGATTGCACAAGCTCAGTACATCATGCAATGGGAACATGATTATGTGTCTTTTATAACATCTTCCAATTTGAAATCCAAGCATTTAACTCATATTCTGGTTATACCCTACTTCCTGATCATTAATAATTATGTTCAATAAGCTGAGTTTAATAATAGTCTCTGTGCAAAATAACTAATCTTCTTCCCCTAAACATGGGCCTATTCTCACTCCCACCATAAGCACAATATGAGGTTCTAAACTATCATCACCATTTAATTTAAATCCCCATAAAAAAACCACCCTATGAACTCACCCTGGAGCTACAATGTATTGGGATCATCTAAAGCACAGCTCTGAATCTCTTGGCCAGGACACTCAGGGACCAACTGCAAATAACCCAATAGTTGTTCCATGGTTGAAGCAGAGGGAGAATTGAGGCATCTGAACTCTGTCACTCAAAGTCAAGAATTCCTGCCTAAGTCTGACAAAGCATGAATGGAAATAAAAAAATAAATAAATCCTAAAAGCAGAGGGACCTGAGACAAAATTACTTCTAATCTATCTTTCTAGCCAAGACATAAACTGAAGTGAATTAATAAAGATCTTACAGATAAAGACGTAATTCTTTGTGAATAGCTTGCATCCCACTCACTTAGGAAACAAGGAGGAAGCCTTAGCCGTGTGTTGCATTCCAGCCAAGAGGACTAGAGGACCACTCATTTCTGTTGTTCCCATAAAATATCCTAGCAAAGAGCAACTAACTTAGAGCAAAGGGGTTTGTTCGATTTATAATCCAGGCTACGGTCCATGACCGTGGGGAAGCCAAGATAGAAAAGTGAAGCAGTGTATCCACAGGCAAGAGCAGGGAGAATAAGCACATGGATATGTGCTTGCTTGCTCTCAGCTTCTTTCTACTCTTCCGTTTGGGACACACTGCCTGGGGAATCGTGCCACCCACAGTGGATTGGGTCTTCTTACATCAATCAACATTCAAGATAATTCCTCACAGATATGCCCCAGAAGTCAATATGACATACATAATTCTTCCCAGGTGGCTTTAGGTCATGTCAAGTTGGTGTTAAAACCATCAGGAGATCCATGCTATCAAAGAGAGCTTGCAGAGTGGATAGAGAGTGGGGAGCTCAAGACTACAGCCACCCAGTATGCTGGAACAATTCCTGCCATGCTCCTGGCATTGCCAACTCCTAGGATTGCCCACCTGGACTCTGATTCATACTGATCTCCCCTAGAGGTATTGGAGAGTCCCCCTCTTAGGTGGTTCCTCTTTGGGAAAGTGAATCACCCTAGTCAGAAAAATACAGAACACTGATTGAAGTCCGAGTCTCAGGACACCAAATCTAACCCAGGCCATAGAAATAAACACAAGTTAAATTCCTAGTCTTTCTCAGTGGTTGTCTATAGATGTATATATTCCTTCAAGGCATTTGCTGGAGTGGGTGCAATGTAAGAAATCAGAATCGAGCCTATGAAGTAATAAATAAGGTTGGGTTAGGAGACTTGGATCTCCAAAAACGGAATTAAGTGGCCTGTGTCTGCAGCTGCCCTTGACTGTCCCCAGTCTCAGAAAACCCTGAACCCTTGGACCTTCTCACATCCCCCTGTCTTTCCTCTCCAGCTGAGTCTGGCCCACAGCCCTCTGGTGCTATGACTGCTGTCCCTGGGTCTGCAGTCAGCTCTGCCACTGGCATTATACAGTTCCTATGTTCATACAAATGAGGCGAGCCATCAGGAGACCCTGTGCTTATCCAATCAGCAGTGATGGAGAGGGGGCAGCGGTCCCACCGCTCAAGGTCTCAAATGCCAAGCCCTTCAGTCATGTGTCAACCGCAGACCCCAGCAGTTCCTTGGGAGCTCATGCCTGAGGACACTCATTGAAATATAGATAAATCCATCAAAAAGAAGACCCACAGCATCCATCCACTCCCGCCCCAAGCAGCCCTTGTCTAGTGTGCCATTGCCACAGCCCCGAACAAATCGAAGGATATTATTTTCAAAGTGCCTAGAGCCTTGCTGAAATTCATGGAGAAGTGCAGAGACCTGTTCACCTGTCTGGAGACCAGAGACTTGTCACACAAAGACAACTATGCTAATGCCTTCTTTAGTGGTGCATCCCCTGTGAGCTGCCCCTTCGCGTACCCACACAGGCCTTAGTAGCAGCCAGATAGACATTACTGAAAGTTAGTACTGAGGGCAGTTCCCTATTAAATCCTCCCCCAAACCATTTTCTGGTGTTTTTCAAAAGGAAAAGGACATTCTAAACTGATGATGTTTAAAACCTTGGTGTTCAATAAATACTCGATCTTTTCAAGGCTCCTTAGAGGTAATCAGTACAACTTTATGCTAAATAAAAATAGTATTATTTTTAAAATAAAAATAATAATAGTATTAAATAATTGGTCTGAGCATCCTGGCCAGATGAGTACATGGTTCACATTTCCCTTTCCAGATAATGATTTCAGACCAAGGATCGCTCCCACAAAAGACCTGGTACTGAGGGTTTGTTTTGTTTTGTTTTGTTTGGGGGGGGCTTATTTTAAAAGCAAAAATATGCAGGGAATTAAAGGAACCAGGACATCCAAGAAGGAAGGAAGATGGGCCAAGAGAGACCCCTTTTCCATGTTTGTGAAACCAACAATGCAAATCAGAATGCATCTTACCCCTTACAAGAGGCTTCAGCACTGGCAACTTAGAAACACAAGAGATTTTCTCTGAATTAGAAAGTCATTTGGAAAAGGTGACAGCCACCAGAGTCCCCGCTCAGAAACTCAGTTCCTAACACGTTCCACTTCACTGTGCTCCAGGCCTCCCTAGCAGGTGCCCCAGAACAGTACTGAATCTTGCATTTCCCACCAACTAGAGATTCTCTCCTGGCTCAGCATATGCATGACGATGTGGCCTTGTGCAGATTCAGGCTGAGTCAGTGAGCTGAGAGCTGGCCATCAGAACTGGGTATCAGAAAGAATTCGGGATAAAGACTTCTCTTCCTTGCTAATGCAGGCTAATTCACTAATTGATGAATTGCTTCCCGCCCCATGGGCAAAGGCATCTACCAAATTTTAGATTTCAATTGTTGGAGAAACTACTTCTGCACTTCAGCCAGTAAAAGTACTTGTAACCAGGTTGGGGTTTTTGCTTTTCAAATCTTACCAGAGTGTTACGAAAACAGAACAAGCAGGCACTGTTTTGCTGAGGTCAGGAAGGAACGCAGGCATTCGGAGAGGTCCCGTCCAGAGAGACCTCTCATGTCTGACTGCAGCCCACACATTTGCAGGGCTCAGTCAGTCTGGGGCACCCTGACAACTTCAAGGACTCCTGAAAAGCAGCTCATTTTCTTGCCTGGAGGCCCACACAGCCAGCGACCTAGGGCCCCTGCAGGCATTTTCCAGACTCTTGGGTTCTGGTCTTTCAAAGCTGTTCTGGCTTCCAGGTGTGTGAGAGGACTCCCCCCTCCCCCCCCCCTGCCCCCCGGCCACTTCTGACGATGGTTTTCCGTTAAGCTGTGCGCACGCATGCTCTCTGCCTTTCATCATAGACTCTCTGGCCCTTCAAACACCAAGGCTGAGAGGGCTGTGCAGCGGTGGCCTGGGGTCACACCACTCCCAGGAACTGCCCATCACCCTGGGGATGGACGCCCAGGGTTAACTGGCAGCTTAATGGAAACTGGAATCAAGCCTCCCAACACACCCATAAGAGAGCAGCTAGACCACAGGTAGCCTCTGAGAAGGCCTGGGACGCATTATCTTTATTGTGTTGGTTGGCAAGGAAGACCCATAGCAACTGTGGGAAGGCCCATTCTTGGATCAGGGGATCCTGGACTGTACAAAGGAGGAAGGGGAGTGAGCAGCAGTGCGTATCTATCGCTCTCTGTTCCTGATTATGGCTGTGATCAGCTGCTGCAAGTCCTTGCTACCTTGACTTCCTCACCAGGATGACTGCACACTGAACAAAAGCGGTCCTTTCTCCCTTAAGACATTGTTGTCAGAGTGTTTATCACAGTCTCAGGAACAGAAACCAAGACAGGATGTACTGTGCTTCTGAAGATGGACAGCCAAGTTAGGACACTCAACAGAAAGCAAATATTCAGGGACATTCATCAGGGTCCAAGTAGCCAACCACACTTTGGCCCCTGGCAACAGGAGGTGCTTGCATGTCTATTCTGAAAGTTAGGACACTGAGACAAAGCAGGAAATGTTGTGTGATATTTTGATTGTATTCTGACAACAAAGTTTGCTTTGAGCCAGAGGGCTGAGCTAGCCACTTGCTGACCTAAATTAACCATAGAGGTCTTGGATGACTAAGGACAAGAAGTAGTAAGGCATGGCTAAGAAAGGATTTCAGCCTTTTAGGATTGAGGAATGGAAGAGAGAAGTCAGAGGTGGCTTCTCCATCCCTCTCTGATCATTCAGGTTCTTACCCCATAGTTGACTCCCTATTTTTTATTGATAAAGAATAATTAGATAAACGTTTCAGGGATGGGGACCACTCAATACGGCACAGCAAATCAAGGCAGCTAGGACAGGACCCAGAGCCAGCAGCTCTCACGGTGTTGTTCTCTCCATCCAGCATGGAGCTGAGCGAGCCTCCACCCTCCTTGGCCTCTGGTCACTTCTGCCCCACCCTTTCTAGCCGGGGACAACTCCTGGTAAATATATTAACTTCAAGTGGGACACGCAAGTCCAGGTGTGAGTAAGCCATGTTGTCAGCGACCTCTGTTCTTTCACACAGAGGCCTGTGCTGGACCTGACTCTCTGGACATCAGACATGGCCATGCGGCCTTGCCCAGCCGTGAAAGCAAAAGCAAAGACAGTAGGTGACAGATGGAGCCAGATGGGTGACTTGCTGATGCTGGGCCTGCTGGCTATCTCCTCACCTGCTACGGAGGCCACAAGACTACATGTAGATGCCGGGGGAGATCAGGGTTACAGCCGCCAGGAGCGCAAGGCAGAAACATGGAAATTGCCTAGACTTGCAGAGAATGGCGGGGGGCTGGTGGGTAGACGTTCTCCATGTTAGACACAGAGGTAGATGGCCGTCCTTGCTCTCCTGTCTCATTTAGGACCTGCTCAGGAAGATTGGGAATGGTAGAGGTCAGGCCAGAGAGATGCTTGGGTGGGCAAAGGTATCTGCCGCCAAGCCTGACAACTGAGTTCAATTCCCAGGCCCCATATGAAAAGAGGAAGCTAACAGCCAAAAGTTGTTTTCTGACTTCTTATCTCTACTATGTGCCATATCATGTCTGCATCACCAACACACACACACACATACACACACACACATACACACACATATATACACACACACATACACACACAACACATACACATACACACACATACACCCACATACACACACACATACACACACACACATACACACACACATACACCCACATACACACACACATACACACACACAGACACACACACATACACACACATACACACACATAGACACACACATACACACACATAGACACACACATACACATACACACACATACACACACACACATACACACACATACACACACACATACACATACACACATACACGCACACACACACACTTACCCGTATACACGGAAAGCTAGTACAGTCTGGATAAAGGGAAATGATTGCCCTAAAAATCTCCTAGCGAAATGTGGTCACATCAGGAGGATAATTGGGTGAAGTGTTTATGTATATATTCGCATTACTTTTTAACAAGTGTGTAAAATTCCATGAGAATTTTGAAATAAATAGTTTTAGAAACTTAGCAATTGTCAAACTGACAATTTTTATGCCAGGGATGCTAGTGAATGCTTATTATCCCAGTGCTTGGGAGGTAGACAGGAGGACCAGCCGTCCAAGGCCAATCTTAGCAATACAACAAGTTTAGGGCCAACCTGAGCTGTGGGCGGGGTGGAGGGAGGGAAGGGGAGGGGAGGGGAGTGGAGGGGAAGAGTTCTATTTTTCTAAGGCAATTTTCTCTGGATCCTGTCAGTTTCTACAGCCAGAGTAAGGTGGCCACTATCTCCATGAAAGCACAAGCCAGGCACACATCACAGGCTCACCAGGTGGAGAGTGGCCGAGAATGTTGAACTCTACGTGATGCATAGACAGAAGAGTTTAGTGTGTGGCTGACAAAGCAGAGGCTGTTCCAGCAGCTGAAGGGCTAGGCTGAGTCACAGCTGGTGGTAAGTGGGAAGAAAAATGAAACACTCGCTAACACTGTGAGTTTTAATTTAGCTCCAACATCAACAGAAGCGAGGAGCCATGGATGTGCGCTGCGTTGTGCTCATTCTAAAAGTGAAGCCCTGTGAAGGCGCCTTGTCCATGAAATAGATGTAAGCTGAGGGAGCCCCCAAGGGTTCTGTGGTTCCCCAGAACTTCTCAGACCTCAAAGGTCAAGAAATTGAGGGTCTGGACTCAGGCTGGGCTCTTTACTCCATCAGTAAATAGGTGCCCATGGACAAATTAATTTGCTGAGCCAAAGTTCCCTCACTTCTAAAGCAAAGAATTGTAATCTGTCTTACAGCATAATCTTCCAGAATTTGTTCATGTTTGGAGGGTGTTTTCCTGACCACTTCTAGCTGGATTTGATTGGTCCATCTGGGGAAGAGCCTGGAGTCTGCAGATTGCAGACTCGGGGAACAGAATGCGGGGGCTGTTGAGACCTGTGGCTCTATTTGTCAGAAGGAAGGCAGGCCAAGACAAAGAGAGCCTCGAGAAGGAAATGGAAAAGACTCAAGCTGGTGGGATCTGCGTGAGAAGCTGTGTGCTGGGTCATCCCATGGCCTCACCCATGCCAGACGGGAGGGAAGTGTCTCAGAGTGAGCAGAACTAATGGAGTACACATATTCCCTGTCTTAAGTTCCTAGCATTGTACAATTGACTGAAGGTGAGAGACAGAGGGCTGATGTGAAACCTCTGCTTGAATTTTTATGCTTTATATTCTTTGTACTTTCATAAAATGGGGATTTCGTGTAGTAATAAATACTTTGGCCAGATAATCTGGTCAAAGGCCCAAGGACAAGGCAGTGTGGAGAATGGAGATAAGAGAAATGGAAGAAAAAGACAGCCTATCAGAGCTTGCTGCAGACAAGCCTGGCCACTGGGCACGGCCTTCTGGGCTCAGGACCCACAGAGCATGGGCAAGTGAGAAAATGGTGCTGCTACCGTCACCTGGCTCTCGCAGTAGGCTTATGTTTGTGCTAACAAAATCTTTCTTTTGTGGCAAAGAAAAGGAGGGCAAGTAACAAACTAAACAGCTATCATATGCCTAATTCAGTGGGTTTTTTGTTTACCCTTTATATATATATATATGCATGTGCTTGCATGAGTTGATAAGCACCAAGTGAGGACAAGAGGCCAGAAGAGAGCATTGGATACCCTGGAACTAGAATGACAAGCTGCTGCAAGGTGACACATGGGTTCTAGGAATGAACCCAGGTCCTCTGTGGGAGCACCAAGTCTCTTAACTGTTGAGCCATCTCTGTAGCCGCCAGGTTCAGTAGTAACAATACAGATACCATGGATTGTTAACACGGAGAGTCGAGGCAGTATGATCAGTGCACATGACCAATGGTCAGTGGCGGCAGGGAAGGGTGTGGTCAGTGGTGGGCATGGCTGGAGGTATGCACGGCCAATGACGTACATGATCACTATTGAAGCCAGGGTCCTGAAGCCTGAAGTGTGACAGAAGCTTAACAGGGAGCCTAACACTAATTGTCGGCTTTCTGGGGTAAGAGGGACATTTATTCATTCCCACAGCCTCATGCGTAAGTAGGCGAAGTCATCAATAAAGAATACCAGAGCCCTGGCTCCACTGCCCTTGACCCTCAGTTAATGCTGGAAGGTAAAGTTCACCTGGCTCAGGGCCAGGAGTGAGGAGCAGCCTCGGTGGCTCCTACTGCCCCATATCATTGGCAAGTCTGACCTGCCAAAGCCTCCTGTTTACTTGCCTCCTCTTCCTAGAGCTGCCCTGTGATGTCCAGTCATGCTGTCTGGCCCAACCCTGGACTTAGAAACTGCCAGTGGGTGACCCTGCACACGCTACCTGATCTCTCTGTAGCTGGATGTCCTCGTGCTACTACAGGAAAAGGAAGCGGAAGAGGAGGAGGAAAAAAGGAGGAAGAAGAGGCAGAGAAGGAAGAGAAGGACAATGATGACATGGAATCAAGTTCATGTCACATTTCCAGAGCTTCAGATCCTGCAGACACTACCCATGCCCTCCTTGCCCAAGATGACAACTAGAGATGTCTGTGCTGCTTGAGAGGTACTGGTGTCCTGGGGGCCATTTCCTGTGCCCCTCCCACCTCCATGCTGAGTCTCTGAGGGCAGTTAGTCCTGGACTCAGAGAACAGATTGATTTCACACTGGGGACAAAGGAGCTTCCAGCAGAGCTCATTGAAGGGAGAGCAAGGACAGCAGCAAAGGACAATTAGAACCCTCTCTATCCTTAGGAACTTCCCAGTGAGTGATTCAACCCAAAGCACAGGCCTTCCCTCCCCACCAGTGGGAGAAGCCAATCAGTTACTGTCATGACACATTTTCAATGCACAAGGCTCCTACAGTTTCTAACAGGACAGGCACTTCATTTCTGGGACCTTGCTTTTTAAAAATGTCAGTTCTTCCTGCCCTCAGCCTCTCAGCATAAGAAATTCATACTCTATTGGTGCAGGAAAATTCTGTATTCTGTCAATTATGTTTTAAATAAATGCTGATTGGCCAGTAGCCAGGCAGGAAGTATAGGTGGGACAACCAGACAGGAAGTAGAATCGGGGCAATGAGAACAGGAGAATTCTGGGAAGGAGGAAGCCCATTCCTCCCCAGTCCTGTCCAGACACCAAAGAAGGAAGATGTGACCTGGCCCGCTGAAAAAGGTACCAAGCCATGTAGCTAACATATACTAGAATAATGGGCTAATATAAGTTATAAGAGCTAATAAGAAGCCTGGGCTAATGGGCCAATAAGTTTATAACTTATGTAGACCTCTGTGTGATTTTCTTTGGGGGCTTACTGGCTGTGGGAACTGGGCAGGACATAAACCCCAACAAGCCGGCCCTCATGTTACACTCTATTCTAGACATATATACCAAATACATACACACATCAGACATTTGCTGTTAGTAAATCCTAAAGAAAAATTCAAGCAATTCTTTGATATATACATACTTTTATCATTTGTTAAAGATGAAAGCAAATGTATATACTAATGAGATGATGAGCTTATTTTTACAAAAAGAATCGGGGAATATTTGTTCCTGCAGAATGGAGAGCATCTTCAGTGTTTCTCAGAGATGACTGATATTTTGAAGCCACATCACAAAGCTGCAGAGTACAAAGGGTCACAAGTAGGTTTAGGACCATTTCTGAACTGTTGGGAATACTGCTCTAATCCCAAGCCAAAATTTAATGGTTTTTTTCTTTTGTTGTTGTTTCTTTGTCTTATGAAACTCAAGTCAGCAATTCAAATGAAAATTGTTACAACCAAACCTTGTTGAGGAACAAGGACTGTGAAAAACTACTGAACGCTTCTGTTTTCTGTCATTAAACTGCTAGGTTTAATGAAGAGTAGAAAACTCTGCTATGAACAATGAATACCACCTCTCAGAGAACACGCATCTTGAACCTGAGCTCGTTCAGGCTGCGTTTGCTGGGCTTGGATGGTTAGACACTGTGCACAGTACAAAGTGTGTTGTCGTTGTGATATCAGAACCCAGGCTGCAGCGATGCCACGCAATACAACTCCGGCAAGGGCTGCCGGAAGACTTCCAACTGGCTACCAATTTGGTTTTGAATTAATTTTTGATGGTTGTAAACTCAGAAACCTGTTGACAAATTTTTCATGGCCCCCACCCCATACTGTTACACAGCCCCATATGGGACCTTGACCCACAGTTTAGAAGCTGTTCCCCAAAGACACTCTTTACTCATGGACTTCTAAACAGGGCAAGATAGGCACCAAGGAATGTGTTCTGGCTTTTAATAAATTTATCAGTGGTGATTCAGCCACCTTAGGAGGTTATCAATAGTCACTCACAAGTTCCCCCAAGACCTCATAAGAAAATCACCTCTGATTAGAAAAAATGATGAGGGAAAAAAGAAAGATATCTGGAGAACAGAAAAAAAAGCAAAGAAGCTATTTGCGCCCCTAGGCAAAGAAAGGCTCGAGTTGTCTCCTGTACTCTGCGCTCTCGGCTCTTCATCAGGACGCTGGAGGAGAAACCCTTTAGGATTCTTCAAATACCACTCCAACCAAGACCATACTCCTGGAACAAAGAAAACGATTTCTCTCTCTGTCTCTCTCTCTGTCTCTCTCTCTCTCTCCTTCTACACACACACACACACACACACATTGTTTCAAAAGACACCTCACCAAAAGTTGCATGTTTACTGCAGTCTTGTTTATACAAGCAAAGTGCCATGCTGCCCACCTATCTAAGACACCGGTTAAAATCAATTCACCTGCCCAGGAACATCCTATGAAGCCATTTTGACAATGCAGTAGGTTGGCCTATGCATGCAGGGTGGAGTTGCATTCAAGACCTGCTTGCTAAACAGAAGGGGGGGGCTGTGTGAAGAGGGGGCACTGTGGTATCTGTGATGCACTGCCATTTCTGGGAAGAAAGAATCAGGATTGAAGGGCACAAGTACACAGAGCTCCTTGGCTGATTTTCTTGGTCATTACGCTAATCTGAATCTTTCTACATAATGAGGCACACTTCCAAAACAAGAACCGGACACAGACCATCTTCAAAGAGAAAATGTTGCAAGGTGACACGGGAAAAGGCAATTTTGCTAAAAGTACTTGGCAACCAAACCCAGTTGGCTGGGCGCTGAGGTCTCTGCCTTTAAATGTGATGCATCCCCGAAGTCTTTGGTGCATGCTAATTCTGGATAAATGGAAGTTGAAACAGTTGGCAGGTTTTATGTGACTATTACATTATCGTGGAAGCTTCAGGACTAATCCACAATAGCACACTGAAGTAGGACACCTAATATCTTCAAACTGCAGGAATTTGTTGCTTCCATCCAGGCCACCAACATGGCAAATCAGCTCTGTGGGAGGTGGGTCTAAGAAATGAATGGGCTTAGCTGAAAGCAGAAGACTGATAAGTCAAAAGATTACAACTGTCTTTTTTAATTTTTTTTTTAAATCCAGGGTACAACACAATTTTTTTCACCAGCAGCAATCCCAATCCATTCTATCTCAATTTCTTCCAAAGTATTGAAATGTAAATCTCTTTGTCTAACAGCCAAGGCAATGTTTTCCAAACTCCAGCTCTGCCCCTCGCCCTGGGGAGAACTCGGTCAGTCAAAGGCAAAGAAGATAAACAACTCTTAACAATGGGGATGAAAGGGAAGGCCAGGCCTTTAAAAGTGATGGTTTTTAAATAGAAGAAACGGTATGATTTGTTGCATTTCTTTAGTCCATTTTCAGATGTGAAGAAAAGAAAAAAGTCATCAAATTTTATCGAATGATTAACTGTTTAATAATAAGGTTATATTTTTTTAAAGACTACGTAAAGACCTCCGTAACGACCTCCGTAACAGAAAATTAGGCTGTCTTGAAATAGGACGGCCTTTGCTCTGGAGCTATGTGCCAGCCCCACTAACACACGTTGTGTCTAGATCACGTCATCACGTGCCACTCTGGGCTAGTCTCTGTCTGTCTTGCATGCAAATTCTTCCCGGAAGATCAGAGCCTTGCAGGGAATCACACTGATGGAAATACACCAGATTTGTTCCTGTGCCTAGACTTATTTGCCATGAGATAATCCACCTTCTCGGAAGCACTCAGCTTTACAAAGCCAGAATAGTTACCAAGCACAACCTACAGCCAGGCCCATTGGCAGTTCTTTCTGCCAGCTGTTAAAATTGGGCATTGCTATAATTCAAGTTCAGATGGACCTAGACTTTCTCAATGGCATGTGGAGGAAGTAGCTGAAGCAGGCGAATGGAAACATGAAATAAAAGGGGGAGGACCTGACGACCCCTAAAGTATGGAAATTTTTATTATACTTCGAAAGGAGAATGCAGACTTCAGGAAGAGTCCAGGCTGAACATGGCCAGCAGGCCAGAGATGGGGAAGGAGAGCAAGAGAGGAACCACCGGCCAAGATCGGCGACCTGGGTCAAGAGGCCAAGAGGACACATAATTAAAATGACTGAGTTATATAAGGATAAGGCTGGAGGTGTCGGGGGAGGGGCAATGGAAGCCCATCCCCTGGGGCGGGGTCAAAAGTGCTGGGAGGAGTCACAGGTATGACTGATGCTGGGAGAATAGTAGCTTTGATATATTAATAGGCTTCTCTGTTAGCCTTTTGTTGGGGCGGGGGAGTTCTTAGCTCTTACAACAGGCTCTTGGGCTGAGCCTATCCAGTAAAGTCTCTTCCAACAACCTTATCTCATGGTCTCCCAACTGAAAGCCACCGCAGGTAGAAAAATACAACTGCTAGCTGGTCATCCGCCTATCCCTCATCAGTCCATGAGCACTTGGGTTGAGCAAGTGCCCGTGTCACAGTGGGCCTCTGCTGTCCTGGAGCCAACAGTGGAAAGATACAAAACCCGGAAGGACCCCTATGAGCTGCCGCCAGGGACCCCGCATCTTCCCATAAGGACTGAGGTAGCCTGGATCGGAAGTCCATGAGCGGCAACCGGGGTGAAGACCCACCAATTCGCTGGGCCCTGCAGGAGAAGATGCCAGCTATTTCCCTGCGATTACACTGTTGCCACTTCCTCCTGTGTCAGCTGAATAACTGATGAGCCCAATGGGCTGGAACTGCAAACCAGATGCAAGTTAGCATGGAGTCATCCCCGGAGGGAAAGGAGAAAGAAATAGGTCGAACATGATGCCATTTTGGTTGGGTCTGGGATGAAAACTAAAAAATAAAAGAAGCAGGAACATAGTGCAGGCCTCATTCCTTCGTTTCCATTACCTAGCTCCCCTCGTGGCAGGACCTATCAATTTAACTTTTGGATGTCTGGAATTCAGCCAAAATCCGCTCTGTCCATATGCTCAGCAAAGCGCAGAGCAATAGCTGATCACTACTGGCAGGCGCCATGGTGAATCACTGCGGGGTCTTAGTGGTCCCAATTTCTTCAATTTATTACTTGATTTTGAGAAATCTGTCCCCCTCCTCCCATACCCAGCATGCATTTGTAGCTGATCTTGGCCTTCCGGGAGGTTTCAGGGCTTGCTGCCCACCCTGAGTAATTGTTTGTCTTGGTTTGCTTTGCTCTCACCTGGCCTGAGTTTTATCCGTCACATCTATCATGTTCGGACTGTCAAAGCAAGAAGCCAAACATCTCAGTCGTGATGCTTCCTGGGCCTGGTTTATTCCAGCCATTGAGCCGATCCGAGAAGATAAAGAAACAGTCAGAAAGCAGTGGGTTCTTGCAGGGTAGCCACCAGTGAATGGATGTGGTTAGATGACCTTGTGATTCCCCCCACTCTGCAATTGTGTCTCTCTCTGCACATACACACAAATGAACATATATGTGCATATACATACACACACAGAAGCACACAGGCATATACATACACATAAACACTCATGCAAGTACATATGAAAGACCCCCGGAGTGGGGAGACTCTCACTCAAGTCTCAGGATAACACGACCCCCCAAGAACTCACGAGAGACTGTCCTTGTTGCAATCACATGAGGTTTATTGACAGGAACCAGAGCTCTGGGGCCAAGACTCGTATCCTACACAGCAGAGGAGTTCGACCCCGAGTAGCTGGGAGATGGGGTATTTAAGGGAAGAAACGAAACCACAACCCAAAGGGGATAGGGAGGATGTCATTGGAAAATTCTGAAAATACCAGTGATAATCATGAGGGGGTAACTCCCCGTTTCTCAAGATTATTCTCAAGATTATAATCTAACTTTATGGTCAGCTAGTTACTGGAACAGAGTCACTGAACTGGCTAACCTAGATTTTTGGTTCTTCTTCCCCTGCTTCCTGCTAGGGGGATCTGGATTTATCCGGGTCTTTCACATACACACATAAAAATGCACTCATGCTGACACACATACACATACAGATTCCCAAATACATGCAAGCATGCATGTATCTTCATATTTATTCATGCACACATATGCATGCAGGCACACGTGCATGTACACATGTGTGTGTGTATCTGTTAACACATACATGTACAGATTTATGTATACGGACAAATGTATACATATATACAGGAACCCATGCATACACACAAACATGTATGTACATACCACATGCATACATACATGTACATATGTATACACAAGTGTGCAGGCAAATACACACATACAGGCATACATACATATGCATATGTACACATATATGCATACACACAGGCACACCGTTTTGTTCTGCATCCCGAATCTGCACGGTGTCCAATTCAGATTGATCCTAACCTGTCCCCGCAGCTGGCCTTGTATGGTCCGACTGCAGAAGTACCCACGCCCATGCAAGCTGTGTATTTACTGCCTGTCAATCACCAGGCTTGACTGGAACTCTTTCCAGCCTTGCAGCTCTTTCCTCAAAGTTTAAAATGTGTTGAATAAATGAATTGATCGAGTTACACACAGTCTGGCAAGCCATTTAATCTAGCTGCACTTCAATTTCTCCATCTGCAAATGAGAAGAGTCCCAGCTGTCTCACGGGACTGGGGTGGGGATCATGGGAACGTGGCTGGCCAGTATTCACAAATATTTGTCTCTGCGGTTACACTCATGGGTGGCTATTGATGCCTCACTATTGATAAGGTCTTTATTGACAGTGCTCTGCCAGATGGTACAAGATGCAGAAGAAACCAAGGCAGAGGGGCCAGACATTGCCACCAAAGAAGCCCTTTGTCATGGCAACAGTATCACCGTGTGTGGCAGGCTGATCACAGAGCCCTTGCCGCAGCCGAGGGGCTCAGCTGACCCATCTCCTCTTCTGAGAACTTTCATGCTTTGTTTTGAATTGATGGAGCACAGGGCACACGATTCCATGCAGCAGAATGGGAGGAGGGGACCAGCTCTGCCTCCATCATAAATCTGCAAGATCTCCTTTCTCCTTGAGCCCAGTTCCAACAGCATGCCTTGCCCTGAACCCCAGGGGGCCGCTCCCTCTGTTCTCCCCATACCTGCTGCCAACACCCACCATATCTGACCCCAGCTCTCCTCAGAAGCAGCAGCTAATAGATGGGGAAATAAGACAAAGCAGAAACCTCATAAGCACAGGACAGCACCTACCCAGCCCCCACGCACACTCTAGCAGGGACGTGACCTAATCCCAGCCTTACACACACATTGCAGGGACGTGACCTAATCCCAGCCTTACACACACATTGCAGGGACGTGACCTAATCCCAGCCTTACACACACATTGCAGGGACGTGACCTAATCCCAGCCTTACACAATTTAAGGGGGCTCCTGAAGAAGAAGGTCACAAAACAATAACTAGAACATTATGAATTTGAATGTTTACAGTGAGACAATAAGTAGCAATACATCATTAGGGAGTTGGGGCCCCTTCCTATGAGACCCCCTGAGCTGAGCAGTCATTCATCCCCACACAGAAGGGCTTCCTGACAAAAGCCAGGTCCTCTATCCAGAACCTTTGCCAGCCCCAATAGCCCCACAGCCACGGGGCAAACACGGCTTCTTCATTCTGCTGGTAAATCTGCAGCTTCCTCAGGGCTAAGACAAGGCTGGGTCTACCCATCCGCGTGCTTGCTGGAGAAAGCCCATGAAACGCACCTGAGCAGGTTTTGCTGAAATAAAAAAGAGCAACCGAATAAGCTATAAGATCCCTTCTAAATGGTGAGGAGCTGCAGGAGTGAAGCTCCGTAGGCATCTGGCATCTCTTCTGATGAGCACCGTGCTGTGCTCCAGGGGCACCCACTGGCAGGGGCTAGGTCACACATGCCTCCGCTCTGCCCACTATGTTAGCCATCTTCTGACACATCCCCTCTCCTCTCAGGCCAAACACCCTGTGAGGACCACTCCTCCTCCCTCTGCCTCTTCCTACGATATGCAGAAATCCCAATGGACCATGTCCCCAGTGTCCACCATTGTCCCAAAGATTGTTCCAGAAATGCCTACTAAAGACCTCGTATTCCCCGAGACTACAGGGTAGTGGGTGAAACTGCCCTACTCTCTCTCCTGTTCCCAAAGCCTCACTGCCCACACGCCCTTAGGATGACCCTTCCTTCCATCTCCTCTACCCCATAGAGCCTCATTCTTGTACCTGGTCCCCCAGGGCAGCCTACGACTGCAGACCGTAGCATCAGCCCAGTCTTTTCCTCGTTGTTGTTTTGTTTGTTTTTTGTTTTTTCGAGACAGGGTTTCTCCGTAGCTTTGAAACCTGTCCTAGAACTAGGTCTTGTAGACCAGGCTGGCCTCGAACTCACAGAGATCTGCCTGCCTCTGCCTCCCGAGTGCTGAGATTAAAGGCGTGCATCACCACCGCCGCCCAGCAGCCCAGTCATTTTGATCATACTCATCCTCGCGGATCCTCGACAGATTTCAGTCTTTCCGAGGCAGGTTTCCCAGCATGCTCATCTCCCTACCCAGAACTCTATAGAATGAAAGACTGACAAGTGAACAAACAGATTGTGTGTATGCATGCATGCATGTGCATGTGTGTATAACTCACCCTCATGCTTTAATCGAAAACTACAATTTTCAAAAACTGTTCTTATGAACAATTGTTCTTTTGTAGGGAGACACTGAGGGTCTGTTTGCTCTGGACAATTCATTTACCCTTTGTCCTTGGTTCCCCTGACAGCAAAATGACCATACCGCCTGCCCCATGAGAACCTAAAGGAGCTGCTGAGCTTAAATTAGCACACTGTAGGCACTCACAAAACATTGCCATTCTGGCTGTCTGCCCCGTCTTACCAGTAGGAAAAAGCTGAGCTTCTCTTGGTAATAGAGCCATTGGATAGGGGCCACAGTATCACCATCTTTATACCAGCCTCTTTTACCCCAGAGACACACCACCCTCTGGGCCTGTCCTCTCCTGAGAGTTCAACCTCACCCATTAGCTTGCACTTCTGACCACGGCCACGACTGTCTAGTATGTGGGGACATTCTCTCCAGTTGGGAAGTAACCCCAAGTCAGCATACCCTGTTTAAGCAGACTACAGGGTAATGCCTGGTGATGCTGTGTGATGGGTGTATTTTTAAGACAGAAATAAAGACGTTAGCATGCCCAGGACAAGAACTTCATTTTCTTAAGATGGCACAGAAGTATCCCTGAGATAGATACTGTCTCTCCAGACATAATTTCCCATCCTCGGTGTCCCGAATGCACTACCAGGGCTTCCTGGAAGATACGGATCTTACTACCTCTTCAGCTCACCCATCCTTTCTCTAAGCACCATTCTCTAAAACACTTAAGCAAGAGACTGGGATACAGGGCAGAAACTTCTACCAGATATTCTAAAGCAATCTAGATCGAACCTGATCATTCTATAAGAAAGCCACAGATCAGTGAATGAAAGAAATATGGAGAAACAAGAAATCTCTGCTAAACTCAGCAGTTTTGACAATCCTCTCCCTTCAGTGTTCTTTGCCTGTGTCAGAAACCAATAATTAATTAGTAGCAATGTTTGAAATGGAAAGATCACGGTGGTGGGCATCCTGCCTGGGCAGAGTTCTGAGGGTCTCTGTGCCTCTGTTTAAATTGCCTAAGCCATGTGTTCTAAAGTGAAGTGCACAAATCTATTTTAGGGATGCAAATGTTGGCTCCAAGAATATTTCTCTCCTTTGGGTCTTCATTAGAAAATCTTAGGAAATTATAACAAACAGCAGGTATGGTGGCACTCGCCTTGAATTCCAACACTCCAGTGGCAGAGTCACATGGATTTCTGCAAGTTCAAGGCCACATTGGTCTACAGAAGTGAGTTCCAGGAGTGTCAGTGCTATGTAGAGAAACTATTTCAAAAAACCAAAATAAATAAAAAAAAAGTAACTATCATTGAGGTCAGACACTGTAGATGGATGACAGTGTGATCCTATAACCCAAACTTCAGATATCTACCTGCCTCTTCTTCTATGCCAGGCCTGCAACTCCTGTTCTCTCCTGATAATTCCCCAAACTAAATTTAGTATGCTAAATATTAAAAGTTTGATTTCTCAGGTTTTTAGTAGATGCTGTTTAATAGCATGAAATATAGCGAGTGCTTTCCCATCTCCCGGGGCAGGCATGAGGTAATGCGTCTCAGCACAATGTGCAGCTCCTGGGTATGACCTCCAGGCCCAGGACTGCCATGAATTAGCTGTGGGCTCCTGGTAAGCTGTCTGAAACTCGATTTCCTCAACAGCGCAGCATGTAGAACTGACTTCAGGCAAAGATTACTTTGAACAAGACTTCTAGTCTAGGTACATGCCTGTTGAAGGTGGGTGCAGCCATAGGCAGTGCTTTGACCCGTCAAATATCCCTAGGTATGACCTGAGTTACTTTGGGAGAGAAATATTTAAGAACTGGTACAGAATTCTGCAAATTTCCATTCCCTAGGAAGGTAATCATGGAAGCAGAAGTTATTTGGAGGAGCTATGCGATGGACGGCCTAGAAAGCATAGCCTTCCTTTGCACAGGCTGGCTCATTGCCCAGACCCACAAATGACTTAACATGCACAAGAAATAAACATTTGTTGAGTTAAGCCATGGAGATTTGGGTGGTGTTTGTCACTGTAGAGAATCTAGCCTCCTCTGGCTGATCCATTTCCTCACTGGGCGCAACAAGGATTAAATGAATTACTGTACATAAACACTTGAAAAACGCTAGCTCTACAAATATTTGCCAAAGTTACTCTGCAGGCTTGATTCAAATGTGCATTTTTTTTCACATTTTATAATTGGCGGTGTTTCGCATTTTAATTGGCAGCAGTGTTTCTTTCTTAATGCCCCATAAAATCACCCTACATCTTGGCTCCAGGCCCATGCATCTGTATTATTATTATTATTATCTTAGGGACTAGTGGATAAATAACAGGGACCACATTCTTCATTCCTAAGTACTGCACAAACAAACATTTTGCGGTTGTTTCAAGGAGAGGAAAGTGAAGGAAAGCAAGGTTCATCTCACAGAACTGATGTGTGCCTCGCTCAGCAGTGGTAGCTGTTGGTTTCCAGGGCAGATGTGCTGTTTGGACTCAGTCTTGGTGAACTCCAACCGGTGGCTCTCCACGAGTCCTGGGAATCTTGGGGATGCTCTCTGAAAGGCTGCTAACAATTTTATACTTAGAGCTCACTCATAAAAGAATTTGTCTGTGAAGATAGCAACTGGCCACGCCGAGGAACTTCTTTGGGTCTCCCCTCCAGAAAGTGTCAACTCACCAACAATGCTGGCATGAATTTTGTTTCTAGGCTTTTCTTTGTGTGACATTTGAAATTTTGTTTTTGTTGCAGTTGCATAAGAATTAGATGCATATGAACATTTCTATTTTGTCCATATTGATGAGCTATAATAATAAACACATATACAAACATAATAATAAAAATAAGTGAAGTCAAAACAGGAGACCCTTCCATGGGGAACACATGACTGAATGATGAGAAAATAACTCAAACAAAACAAGTATACAAGTTGTTTTTGCTTTTATGTCAACACTCCCAATACTCTTGGTATGAGAAGAAATTTTCTTGGATGTGCATCCCAGAGAGAGCCTCTCACGTCCTATCTGCAGGCTGAGGCTTGAGAAACGGGCCACCATGTTCAGCCTTCATCCCACAGCAGATTCTCAGTGCTGCTCAGTTGCTCCAGTGGAGCCAAGTGAGAGGACCAGAGGGTGGCCTGGGATAGGCAGAGAAGGAAAACTTGCTGACAAGAGCCTCAGAAGTCTGAGGAAGAAGACATGCCCACAGTGCTGGCTTTTCCCACCCTGAGTCTAGAGCTGGAGGGAACTGTGTGGGAACACAGCTTCCATCTGCTGCTCAGCTGCCTGTGAGCCTTATGGGCGTCACCGCCTTGTTGACAAAGTCTGCAGAAGTCCCCTCTTGGAGCTCCTGTCAGGCAGCCTGAGCCCCAGAGGCTCAGCCAGAGTTGTCACAGGCCCTGGAACATCTGGACCCCAGACCCACAGCATCTGTGTGCCTCTCTCCGTGTGTTCACCCAACCACGCTGCGTAGGATTCTATTCCAGTTGTGACCACCGCTTCGCTCGGCTGCTTCTGTAACTAGAAGCAGAAGAATCCTGCTCCTTTTGCGTCGTGATTGGCATTTGGACTTTGACTGTGTTATTCTGTGGATTAATTCATGTTTTGAGAATCAGAAAAAGAAATGAAGACATCCATTCCATTTGGGCTGTATGACTCCATGAACCAACATATGGATTTTAAATGCCAATGGCACCTTTAAAGCGATTTTAGGAAATGCATCCTTTCCTTCATTTACAGTTCTGCTGATCCTGCCTTCTGAAACTGAACTTGGGTTCCCCCACCTCTCTCCTCTCTCTCCTGGACTCGTAAGACAAGGGACCAAGGCCCAGATTTAGAGAAGAAAGCGTTTCCAAAGCCACCCAGGCAGAAAGGCCCAAGTCAGGCTGAAAGCTAAATCTACTAGTTACAACCCAGGCCATTTAATTTTCTCACAGCAAACCCCATACCAAATACTTACAAAGAATCTTCTTACTACTTTTTAAAAAGTGACATGCATTCAATAGAAATCCCACTTGAATTTTAAATAATGATTTTAGTTCCTTTTCTTCCCTGGCTAGTGATATAGGGTCATAGATCCTGTCTCTTAGATGGCTGCATAGAGGAAGGTCCCAGGCAGTCCCACGTTGAGGATGGAAGCAATCAACACTTTCCATAACAGGGTGTGGCAGATCATACTGTTGCTATACAAGGACATTCAGTCGGAGAGGTACATTCAATGTGTTTCAATGCACCTTTTAACTCCAATGGAAGGTGAGGAGTATCTGACCTCAGTGACATCAGCTGGATGGAGTGCTGAGCTTAGCAGCCATTGTGTGTCCCTGGAGAACAAGAATCAAGGGTATATAATCAAATGCCAACTAAGAAAGTCAGCCTGATAAGTAGAGAATGCTCTGTAGTCATCCAGATGAGGACTAGGAGAGGGTCATGGTTTGAAACTAGATATTTAATATAATATCTAGAATATCTACCTCTCATCCACCTATTATCTTATTTATGAATCTATCAATAATTCATTAAATTATGTGTTTATACATCACGTTTGATAGTTATTATCTTTCATGCCTATCAATCCTTCTCACTAGAAGTTATATTGATGCCCCAACCCTTAGTTTTTGTGCATGAGATACTGGGTGGAAATAGCAAGTGCAACCTAGATGAGATGAAGTCATTGGTAAGTCTCAGTGCATCAGTGTGACTGGTGGTTCATAAGGAAAGGGAGACACACAGATGGGCATGCTCAGAAAGGAGGCATGAAGACTCATGGGAGATGTCGCATGAGGACCTAGATAGAGATGCAAAGAGGATGTCTACAAACCAAGAGACTCTCAGGGCTACTGGCTAGAAGCTGGGAAGTATCTTCTATAGTTTAATAGACCATGGACTCTCTGAGTACTTGCTCTTAGATTTCTGGCTCCAGAACTATAGAAGAATATTTTCCTATGATCCTAAACCATAGTGGTACTATAGTTCCCCAAAGTATACAAGAGATTTATTCTAAGTGCCCCACCCCCTTACTGGATGCCTTAAACTATAGGTAATACTAAACCTTGTATGAATTATATTTTTATATGCATGCATGCCTAGACAATTCAATTTATAAAGTAGGAATAACAAGAAATTAACAATGTATGGTAAAGGAGAAAAATTCTAATAATATACTGCAATAACACCCATGTAAAATTTAATGACTATTCATTTCTGGAATTTCCCGCTTACTGTTTTCAAGCCACAGGATTCTGAGTCTGATGTGTTGCTCTCATTGATTAATAAAGGAACTGCTTTGGGCCTATAGCAGAGCTATAGAGGAACAGAGCTAGGCAGGGAAAACTGAACAAAATTCTGGGAGGAAAAAGGCAGAGTCAGAGAGACGCCATGGAGCCGCCACCGCCAGAGATAGACGTGCTGGAACTTTGCTGGTAGCCACAACCTGTGGTGATGCACAGATTAATGGAGATGGGTTAGATTAAGATGTAAGAGTTAGCCAATAAGAAGCTAGAGCTAATGGGCCAAGCAGTGATTTAATTAATACAATTTCTGTGTGATTATTTCAGTTCTGGGTGGCCAGGATGAACAAGTGGTTTCTTGCAACAGGATTGTGGTTAATTGAGGCTGAAGCATTGACTCTGATTAACAAAAAATAAAGACACTGGTGTGAAATAATCTTCTGGAAAGTATTGCTTCAGGGTCAGCATGCTGAAAATGTGGTCCAGAGGTGGTTCAGGCAGCATCTAAAGCTGGAAGCAAGACTTAGTTAATAAGATCTCCTGTGTGACAATAGTTTCGGTGGAATGAAAGCTGGAGAACTAAAGGGGTTGTGGCAGGAAACTACAGTTTGACAATGTGTGCCAGAGTGAGAGTCATTAAGGGCATGAGGTAGTCAAAGGTGCAGCTGCAGTTGCAGAGGAGAGCCCAGGGTTTTGGAGATGCCAGGACCATAGGACATCTTCTAAGGACAGTGGCAGGTGTTAAGTGGAGATGGCCTGAACCTAAATGAGAAGTTGAGTGTGTGTTACATACAGCTGAACTGGAGAAGTGGGGCTGGTCAACTCTTTTGGAGCCCAGAAGATCATGAATGAGTCCCAGATATTGGGCACTGAGTGCACACTGTTACATTTTAGTTTTGTTTTAATCTGATTCTCTGTCCTGGTTCCTTCCTCTTGGAATAAGAAACATATAACTTTTTTTACTTTATGGGAGCATACAGTTAAGAAACTTTGTATTTCTAAAGAGAACTTAGACTTCTAAATCATTGCAAAATTTTAAATTGTGAAGCTTTGAAGTTGTATTGCATTTTATATTATGATATGAACATGGCACACACCTATAATCTCAGAACTTGGGAGGCTAATGTAGAAGGAGCTGGGGTTTCAAAGCCAACTGGTGAGTAGGAAATTCTGCCTCAAATGGATTAGAAGGTGGAAGTGGAGGTGGAACCCCATCTTGTTTCCGATGACTCACTCTCCTCAGTCATTAGAAAATCCCCTCCCCTTCCCAATCTCATGTCCAATGGCTCATTCTCCACAGTCATAGAAGACCCCTCCCCTTCACACTCTAGCATGACCGCAAAGGGCTGAAACAAAGCAGTCCTGTGGCAGAACATATCAGGAGCAAAAGCTTTCAAGTTTCATCTATACAAAACCTAACTCTGAATACCAAGTATCTATTAAGCATGCAAGGGATAGATTAGAAGGTCAGGAGGGCCCATAGGTGGGGAAGTATCTGCCTGAGCCCTCCAACCTATGCCCTCCTGAAGTCAGAATGCAGGGGGAGGTCCCCTCCGTCCTCTGCACCCACCTGCTCCATCTCTATGAGTCTCTGACTCTCATATTGCCTCTGCCTTTGTCTCTGAGCTGGTGGGTCTGCCTCTGCAGAGGGAAGCCTCCTGTGGCAGCTGGCTGTCATGGACAGGGGTATTTTCCCCCACAGATTTGTGCTCTGAGGCATAGTGTGAGCCCAAAGAGGGACTGACTTGAGCTGAAGGAAACTGAACTTAACTACTCTGGATTCTTAGCCAAGGCCAGCCACCCTTCACCACTTCTCCATGCCCGTCCCAAAGAGCGGCAGCTCCAGGAAGGTCTTAGTGCTGAATCAACACTTTCCATGTCCTCAGTACTGACGGAGAAATGAGGCCAACTACATACCCCAGCCAGGGCCCTTGGCTTTGATAACAGCCTTCAAGGGGCTATATTTGCACACAGCCAAAAGAGGAAATGAAACCTCAGCTGCGGGTCAGTCCCCATTGCCAAGGAGGATGGAGGCAAGCATCAAACAGCTGTGTTCCTGTCACTCAGCAGAAACCCTCCATTTTCCCGGTGTCCTCACCATATAAGTCCTTCCATTTACAGTCTTGTGATATTGTAATAAAAAGTGGCTGCTGAGAACTTTTGAAATATCTCCTTCTTGGTGAAGACAACTTAATCTCCCACCCTTCCCCCAGTAAACCTCCTAAGTATTATTTCCTGCCAGCAAATGAGTTGGATTTGCTTCAAAACTGCTTCAGAGTTGATGAACATAAATGGCTCTAAATTTAGCAAATATCAGCTTGCCCAACCAATTTCCAACATTTTCCTCCCCTCCCTTCTAAATCCTACTTCGCCTTAAAGTCAAAGTTGAGCTGGACACCACACCTCTCCCACGCCCGTCCTCGCCTTCCTTCCACATCTGGTTTGATGGTTAATTGATAAAAGATGAGCCCACTACTTAGTAACACAGAGCTGGCTCGGCCGAGTCCTTGGCCTCCCCTGGCTATTCAGAGGTGAACTGGGTTCCAACCCTGCTCACTCGGCAAAGCCACTGCGTGGGTGGAGATGAGGAAAACATCTGCATTCCTCATTTATGCTCAAAATACAGCATTTCCTCAAAACCTGCAAGATGGGACAAAGAGTTCTAACTGCCTACAAACTCTGGCCCAAACACAATTTGGAGTGTTGATTTCACTCTGGAGTAAAGGGGGGAGGGAGTTCTAGCAACAATTCAACAGATCCTATGACCTCTGTCTTGATCCTGTCCATTCCAGAAGTGGTTATGGCTATTTTTTTTAAATATCGACATTATGTCAAACATCATCCAAGTCCCTGTGTCATGTGTGTAAAAGGTTGACAGCTTCTCAAAGAATACAACAACATTTACTGGACTTGAGCAATGCCAAGAAAGACAAGGTCCCTCTACACCCTGCCAACAGTTGCAACACAGACTATGGTGAAGGATTTCTTCACCACGCACTGTTTCCTTGAAAACAGCAACCAGGCCTGCCTCATTTCCTGCTAATTGGTCTACCTTCATATTGAACCTCCCAGAGACTCCCATCCCTGTCCAGTATCTCAGACATGATAGGGAAGCCCACATGATCACCTGACAGCTCTGATTTTTGGGAGACTTCATTTTTAAGAAGTCAGCTTTTGGCATCTATAAGAAATGATAACACTGGCAAGTAGCATGATGTGACCCACACAGGTACAAAGAGTAAATTAAACTCTTTCTCTACTTATTGCTGGGATGAGTTCTAGGCACAGAGGGGCTTCTTAGAAATAAGCGGTATTGAGGAGATGGCAACACCTTTTGTGAGCTGATTGAAGATCACCATCATCATCATCAGCATCACTATCATCATTACCGTCAACATCATCATCAACATCACCATCATCACTGCCATCATCACCATCATCATCACCACCATCACCACCATCATCAGCATCACCATCACCACCATCATCATCATCATCATCACCATCATCACCATCACCATCATCACCATCACCACCATCATCAGCATCACCATCACCATCATCATCATCACCATCAACATCACCATCATCACCAACATCATCAGCATCACCATCATCACCATCATCATCATCATCACCATCATCATCATCATCACCATCATCAACATCACCATCAGCACCATCATCATCACCGTCATCATCAAAGAAGGTTTTTACAAGAGTAGGAAATAGAACAGGAAGTCCAAGCGAGAAACTGGGAGCTGAGGCATGAGGAAGAAAAACCAGGAAGAAGGTTCTCCACTGCAGAAGGACCACAGCTTCTCTGTGATCCCCACCCCTACTCCAGGGGCTGCCAATCTCTAATCTTCCTTTGTAAGGATAAGCACATACTTGTGAATACACAAGGTCAAACATGAAAACTGCTGGCTGAAGTCTGGTGCCGCAGAGCTGAGGGCCTGCTCCACAACACGTCTGTTCATTTCCAGGTGACCCGGATACATGGGAAGATTTAGATAAATCTCCAAAATGCAGCCCTATCTTTCCATATCCAGAAAAACTTAAACATGAAGCCACTATCGAAAGTGATTTTTAGAACCCCTGTAAGATTCAAGGAGAAAAAAAAATGTGCATGCTATTTAGATGCAAGCTTTACTCTGCGCTTCATTGTAAAATTTGTTTTATGTGACACACCAGCTTACGAACATTCTGTGGGATTTTAAAGGATTTTCTATTCATGGTGACATCTTGAAAGAAGTTCTCTTATAGCTAATTTGTCTCAAAATGAGGCTTACCATATTAATAAAAGAAGAAGGCTAAAAACCAGTATTTCTGACCAGCACCCAAAATGCAACCAAATCCCTACAGCCTCTGAGAAATAACAGTCTTTTCCTCAGCTCTGGTTTGCTTGTTTTCTGTGAAGAGCTAGGAGAGATTTTCAGGGTAATGATCATAACCCTGAGCATCACGGAACAGACGAGAGCATTCCAGGCTGTTCCGCTGTTCCAGCAGGGTTGCGCACCAGAGACCAGTAACAGGAACTCACAGTCCTAGACTGTGTGTCCTGAACCAGGCTGCTCAGACCCACCCAAGGGATATCATGGGATGGAAAGACCAGGAACATCATCTTTCCAAGATGAGCACATCCCTGTCCTGCAGTCTCCCTGCATCCCTTCCCAGCCCTGGGGTAGTCAAAGTCAAGTCAGAGTCACACTGGAAAGAGAAAGAAAAAGCACTGTGTTCTCTCTTGTCCCTCCCTGAGATCACAGCCCTGGTTTCCTCCTACAGGAAGGAGGTGATGCTGGCTTCCAGCGAAGGGTGTGGATTGAGGAGAAGCCAGACACAAAAGAGAAAGCGAGTAAGAATGTTACTAACAGTCCAGCTTCCTTTTCAGGTTCCTGTTTAGCTGAACATGCCAAAGGAGAAGGTTTCCCAAACTGCTAGTCTTCCCAGCATTTCCATGGGGGGGGGGGTGAGGGTGGAGCCAGGCAAGGGGAGTCTGGGGGTAGGAGTGGAGCCAGACAAGGCGAGTCTGTCTTCTCCATCAGTCACCAGGACTCCAAGACTATCTTAGTGTCTCCTGGTATGGTAAAAATAAAATGCTGCAGGTCCCTGAGTGGCTGCAGTGGGCAGTGGGTCACGATGAGCTCTGGTGGTAAAATGCTGCAGTTTCCCAAGTGGCTCGAGGGGCAGCAGATCCCAGGTAGGGAGCCTCGTGGCGGGTGAGAGACAGACACGCCATGCAGAGAAAGTGGGTATTTATTTAGTGGGTTATGGAGGGGAAAGGGGAGAAGGGGTAAGATCAGAGAGAGACAGAGAGAGAAAGGGAATGAGAGAGAGGGGGAGGAGTAGGAGGAGGAGGAAGGGGAAGGGGAGAAGGGGAAAGAAGGGAGAGAGGCAGAAGCTGCCTCTTCGAGAGAAAGCCAGAAGAAGGAGCTCAGACTAAAAGCAGAAGGAAGCTCCGCCTTCCTTGGAGGTGGATGGGGGAGCAGTGGGCGGGGCTTGTCTCTTAAAGGGACAGGACAGACTATTACATCTCCCACGTGTAATACCCACTGAGGTAGCTGTGGAGATCATGTTCTCCCAGCATCCCTCTTCCGTGGCCCTCTGGCTAGGTAGATGAACATCTCCTGGGGTCAGTCTGCTAGAGTCAGGGGCAGGCTGGGTAGACACTCCACACAGACCACCTCCTTGCATGGGGGCTATGTGCCTTGCTTCCCACTGAACTGAGGGAATGCGTTCTCAAGCTGTCAGCACAGGTCTCCCTTCTGCTGCAGCTGTCAGGCTAAAGCACAGCATTGGTGCACATCTCCCGAGCACCATTCTGTTCCATTCGGACTCAGTGAGAGAGCCCATGACATCTAAAAATAGTGTGTCACACTACACTACAGTTCCAAGGAAGCCCATATATAATGACCCACTCATTGATTAAGCTGATGCTGAGACAAATTAGCAGAGGAGGCAGGGCTTTCCTTTTAAGATCTAACAATGAAGAGAGAACGATACATAAAAATCTGATAGACTATTCCCAATCTGATAGAATGAAGAAAATGAATCTCAGCATAATACCCAATAAAGCAAACATTGTATTAAATAGCAAGGAACGTTTTTCTTTGTATTTCATAATCATGTTCAATATTTATCTCATCGAAAGCCTGAGCAAACAGGAATGAGAAATCCCATCTCACAACCTCCTGTCCAATAAGCTCTCGGTGGACTAAGGACTGACGGGTTCAGCAAACACGCCGTGATTCCATGGAGGAACTAGGAATTGGAAACCTGGAGCCCTTGAAAGACCCGGATAAATCCAGACCTCTCTAGCAGGAAGAGAAGAGCCAAAAAATCTAGGTTAGCAGGGTCAGTGACTCTGTTTCAGGAACTAGCTGAAGATAAAGTTAGATAATAATCTTGAGAAACAGGGAGTTACCCCCTTGTGATGATCACGGGGTATTTTCGAATTTTCCAATGATGCCCTCCCCACCCCCTTTGGATTACTGGGTTGTGGTTTCTTCCCTTAAAAACTCCTTCTCCCAGCTACTCGGGGTCGAACTCCTCCCCTGTGTGGGCTATGAGTCTCGACCCCAGCGCTGGCACCTGTCCTGTCAATAAATCTCATGTGATTGCAGCAAGGATGGTCTCTCGTGAGTTCCTGTAGGGTCATGTTATCCGGAGATTTGAGTGAGAGTCTCCCTGATCCGGAGGTCTTTCATTCTTACTGGCCACATTAGAGGGGAAAGACGATGTGATGTGGAAAGTGCTCTGAGACCCTCTGCCAGAGCTGCATGAAATACAGGAAAGCCCACCAGACTCTCCATCTAGCACCTGCTTCTAGTCCAGCATGGCCAACCTGGCTTTGCTGCAGACCCCTCTCCGCTGCTGTGATGAACAGAATGAACCCTTCCATCTCCATGGCAATTTGCCTCTGTGGCTGGACCGACTTCACTTGCATAGAGATGACAGGTTTTTTACATCTGCATAGCATCTCGTGCCAGTGCCGTCACACCTCAGTTGGCTCACAGGGCTATCCGCCTTGACCGTGGGATACCTTTACCCACTCAGGTAGCCATCTCCAGGGGTGCTACTAAGGCATGTAAGTATTGTAAGCCATGACTCAACATTTTGTAACTATAGCCATGACAGGTTGGAGTCTCTGGCACAGTTCTCAGTGTCTAACCCAGGACCTCTTGGTTAGTTTGCTTTTTCATTGCCTTTGAGATAAGGTCTGCAATCCAGACTGGCCTTGAAATCCCTGCGGAAGCTAGGAGTGGCCTTGAGCCCCCATCCTCCTGCCTCAGCTTCCTGAGTGCTGGCATTAAAGGTGTACACCACCAGCCCCAAGGCAAGCATGCTTTCAGCAGAGCTACAACCCCAGCCCTCTGCTTTCATCTTTGAAAAGCCCCTTAGAGGTGTGAAAGGAAAAAGCCAAGGAGAAACATTGAGCTGGGGAAATTCATACAAATACTCTTGAGGCAGAATAGGTTTTGCTTAATTTTTAAACGGAATCATGATGTCACCAATTGAAATTACAGCCCTGTGGTTTGGAGTCCCATATGTTTGACAAATAGTGCCAGTCATTTGCCAAGTCTAAACATAACTAGTTTTCCTCAGTCACAAGCTGTCTCCTTGTCTCCCACCAGTGTGAGGATTTGATTTCTTCTGCTCTTCCTGAGCTTAGTGTCCCTAAGGACCCGGCCTGATGTAGATTGTTTTCCTGCCTGCTGTCCCGTCTGCCAGGGAAAACATTCTATAAATTCTTCCAGAACCTCCCCTGGCGGTTAGTTTCTGTCCATCGGTCTCTGGTTTTTGATGAAGCATTCCTCGGGGCCTCCCATGGCAACAGGTGCACCGCCCCAGCTCATGAGGACCCACCTTGTCTGAGGACCACCCCAACACAGGTCTGTGCCGAAAGCAACAGAAGGTGCACGGTCCTGCTCCACTCCGCACTTCCGCCTTCTGTGGACCCTTTCCAAGATCGCCACCCACATCACAAACGGCTGCTTCTGCATCTATGACTCCCTCCCCGCCACCCCGCAGCACGGTTCATGTGCCCGGGCTTAAATTTCATCTCAAGAATGGCTTCTGGTTCATGCCGATTCCACAGTCAGGAGAGAGGAATCAAATCGAGGCTGTGGTTAAACCAACTTATAAAACAGGGAGACCAGCAGAAGGCAACAGCATTCTTTTCACATCAATCCAAGCCAAATATTAAACTCCCAAGAGTCTGTCTCATTTGTATCCATACCCGTGATTTACATCCCAATTACTCATCACCATGGGAACCAGGTATTTTTGACTGACAAAAGAAAAGATCGTCAAGATACAGAACTCCTCCGGGAATAGGCTTTTTCTTTTTACCAGCGCTGGGACTAAAACCCAGGTCCAAACATGTTCTAGACAAGCCCTCGACCGCTGCATTCTTTCCGACCTGTCGTGGGACAGAACTTGCTGTCCTGAAACAGCAGTATGACTTTTAGCTAAAGGGCTGTGAAAATCCGAGTGTCAGATCCCACTGTGGGAACATCCAGTTCAGCATTAAACTGGTGCTGTGGATGCCGGGGGACTGGGGACCACGTTTTAAGCATGGGCTGCTAGACCAGGGCTCTGAGATCTCACAGACAAAGGATGACAAGGAGAAGGAACCCTGTGACTAAAGTTCTCACTAAAGGCCTCTCCAGGACTTTGGCAAGTCTGGCCAGAGGTGTTCCCTCCTAAGATGGCGGTCTCAAGGATTTGAGTTAACCATAGAGCCTGGCATCATGGAAACAGTGGTCCTCATATTGTTAAATGATCACAAAAGGACTTAGTAAAAAATATAATTTTGACCTGCCAGGAATGTTTTCCATATGCTAATCAAGTGCCAACTAATTATTAGGAGCGCACCATTGACAATTAACCAGGTGGCCCTCTCCCAGAACTTCTATACCTAGCAGCCCATGATAAGCAGCAACAGGCCGTCTCTTCAAAAACCAAAGGCACAGAAGAAACTAGGCTTCTTTTTTAAATATTTATTTATCTATATTTTATGTATGAGTATTCTGCAGGTACACCTGCAGGCCAGAAGAGGGTATCAGATCCCATTATTGATGGCTGTGAGCCACCTTCTGGGTGCTGGGAATTGAACTCAGAACCTCTGGAAGAGCAGCCAGTGCTCTTAGCCCCTGAGCCATCTCTCCAGACCCCCAAAAGTTTCCTTAACCTTTAATTGTATCTGTGTCCTATTAGACTGCTATTTTGACAGTTCTTCCCTTGAGGCTGATGGGGAGATTTGGGGATGAGAGAAGGCAGTGGGGCAGTGAGTCTAGACTTCCATCTATCCCTACAAAGGTTCAGGCTTTAGAGAGGGGCTCTCTTGACCTCTGCCTACTTCTGCCTCCTGAGTTCTGAGACTAGAGGCATGCACCATTATCCTAAGCCTTAGAGAGGCACTTTCTTGAACTCCCTCCATCAGCCTGTCTAATAACTGGATAATACCAGGAGTTATGCTACGGGAACAGAATGTCATAGACTGGATGGCTTAAATGAGCAGCATCTATTTCTCACAGTTCTTGCCACTGGGAAGACACAGATCAAGTCATTAACAGACTTAGTGTCTGATAAGAGTTCCCTTTTTGGTATGCAGGCAGCCACGTTCTGATCCCATCCCCCCATGGCAGAAAAAGAGCAAGCCCTCATGTCTCTACTTATAAGGGCATTAGCTTAAAACCCAGTAAGAACTCCACCCTCCTAACTGAAGGCCCTTCCAGAAACCCCACCTGCCTCTTCACGGCGCCATGTTGGAGGGAAGGCTTTGGTGTCTAAGCCTTGAGGAGAAGTTTCTATCCAGACAAGACCACCCTCCCCCCATGCTCCGAGGAATGGAAGAAATATCTGGGAGCCTGCTCACACCTATCCCGTGCTAGAATTAGAGCAGAGCTGGTTATGTTTTCAGTCACTCGGTTTAAGGGTAGCTGGTTAGGCAGAAATAGGCTACCATAAAAAACCACATAGCCTAGGCATGAAGCGGCTGTGAGAAAAAGTGCACGTAGCATTAGCCTAGTGACGTGCGGTGGAGGTGGAGAGAGGTCTGGGAGCTCCAGGGGCACGGTAAACTCGTGGGGAAGGAGGTTCTTCCTGGAGACTGAAGAAGAGTTTACCCTTGTGCTGTGGGGATGAAGAGTTCCAGGTATCCACAGATATCCAGAAGATACGTCTGCAAATGCATGGGTTAGACTTTGAGGTTTAATTTCCAAAGATAAAATTTAAGATGAACTCAAACCAAAGGAACAGTCAGTTTCTTAAGAAGCGTGCAGAATCAGGGCTTACTAAGTCTGGGAGGTGGGGCAGGTCCTCTGTCCACTTTGTAGCCTTCACCAGTGAGGGTTCTCCAATGAAAACTGATGGTTCCACTGTGAAGATTAAATCTGCAGTGCTATTGCAAGATCCGTTAAGATCTGAGAAGACCTAAGGCAATGTCTCACGGATTGCTTCAGAGACAGAAAGCCCTGATAAGTGTTATGCCCAAATCTGCGAAGTCCCAGCAAAAGTCTACAAGGAGACCGAGTCCCATATGTAAAAGCAAAGAGCTTTTATTTTAATCAAGTTTGCAAACTCGGTCTCTTGGCATGTCCCACTATTGGAACAAATGGAGAGCCCTGAGCTCAGTTAGAATTGGGTTTTATAGTAGTAAAGGTGGGGGTGAGAGGTTTTTGAGATTTAGGACCCCTGATTTGGCTGACTACTGGCAGGTGGTTATATCTACAGCAGTGGGAACATTAGGCATTTCCTTTGGATGGTCTGTTTTTGGGTGGTGCTAGGTAATCTCAGTTTGTGGTTCTTTCTGCAACCAGGTATTGCCTCAGGGTAAACTACTGAGCTTTAGGCCTCTTATTAAATTTATTGGTGGCCGAGTTCTTCTCTGGCAGGTGATAATGGTTGGAAGTAAAGAACTTCCTTTGGGTTACCTGCCCATACTTAGCTTATCGTGGCTGGTCCGCACAATAAGGACTTCAAAGTTTGCTTCAAAGCCCTTCTTTACTGAAAATATGGGTCCCAAGAGTCGTAAAGCCATGGCTCTCGAGAAACCATCCCTAGAGCTGAAGACAAAGCAAGAGAAGGCAAAAAGCCTACACAAGCCTCACCTTCCCAGGCCCAGGGTGCACATAGAAAACCATTTTGAACCCTCTAGATGATCCTACTCACCTTTCTGATCAGCAAGGGATCCTAGAATTACAGAGACAATTCCCATCCAAATTCCTGACCCACAAAATTGTGAGATATAATGATGTTTGGGAGTGTAAGCCACTAATCTCAGAAGATAGTCATTCATCAAATGATATCAGTAACTATAACACCTTATAGAGAATGAGATAAGCACTAACTAAAAGGGGGGAGTTTTGAATCACCCTCTTTATGCTGATGATATCTCCAATGATTTCTGCTTGCTATAAATCACACAGTGACATACGCAGAGGTCTCAACACCTTCTGCAGCAACAGTCACTGTCAACATTGTACCTCTTGGGACCCCCTCTTTTGACTTCCCTAATTTTCCTAACTCAGCTTTTGTAACTGTTGGTTTCTTTCTATTTATTTTCCCCACCCCAGATTAAGTTACTCCATGTCTGGTCCAGGCTGCTGTAATAACTTCTCAGCGATTATCTCTCTCCCCAGATGCTTCAAACTTCATGGCAGATTAAATTAACTCTGGTCCCATCCAGCCTTACTCTGACCACTGAAATAAACTTCTTGCCATAGGCCCCATTTATAGTCTCTGGATCTTACACCCGCTGCTCATTTCCTCATAGAATAACCTTTGCCCTTATCCAGCATCTGCCTCAGCTTCCTCTTCATCCCTTCGTTTTTGCTGTAAGGCTCTTCCCCTGGATGAAACGTGTGCCTGACTGTCCAGCCGGACGCTAGGCCACTTCCTCTTATCCTCTTGGTCTTTGATTCACAACTGTCAGCAACTCTGTCACATTCAGCCAAGTAACTGGTTCATAGATTTGTTCTCTACTGGGTTACATATTTTACTGTGTTAGGAACAATATTCCAGCTGTAGGATACAGTAAATGTTAGCTTGAATACATTGCAAAGATGAGTCTTGCTCTCAAAAAGCATTATACCCAACAAAGATGAGAACAAAACAATGAACAATTAGAGCACAAACTAAGACAGGATATAATTAACTTCTAAATTACACGGTGCAGATTCAAAGTGCTTTGGGAGGTTAGAGGGGTGGGGAGCCATGGTCGAATGTGGATCATGCAGGGAAAATTCACAGAGGAGGCGGGGTGTGAGCCTGTAACTTCAGGGTGCAGGAGGAGACAAAAGGAGAAGGAAGTCACATTTGACAAAGAAACCCATGGGAGCCACAGGGCTGGAGTAAACAGGATGCATTCACCAAGGAGTGAAGAGCCAGACTTTTGCTGGCGAGCCCTAGGTGTAGGGGACTCTTCAAGGGCAGCCTGTTCTTCTAAAATGTGAAACCCAAATTCTTGTATTCATCAGAGTCATAAAGTCATGTTCTCCTTGACTATCAAAATCATAAAGATGTTTCCTACGTTATAACCTGGGACATATGAGGACAAAATATTTGAATCCAACCCTGTTGGAGAAAGCTGAGGAAATGCTACCACCCTGCTTGCTAGGGTCCTGCACAAATGTCTGTCCCCTTACAAAAATCTCCTGCAGGAGATTGTCTCCTTTCAGCTACATCCAACTCAAAGAGCCCTGGACTCCACTCAGTGTGAAGAACCAATGCCACCTGTAACGGTAAAAATAAAATGCCGTGGGATCCTCGAGTGGCTGCAGTGGCAGAAATGCTGCAGGTCCCCGAGTGGCGACAGGCAGCAGGCAGCAGGCCATGTGGTGGCAGGCAGCGGACAGCGGTCCTGAGAGCAGCCAGTCCCAGGCAGGGACAGTGCACGAGACCATGAGGCAGGTCTCCGAGGGCAGCTGATCCCCAGCAGCAAGCCACGTGGTGGCGGCAGGCGAGAGACAGACAGATAGGCATGCCATGCAGAGTGAGGTTGAATATTTATTTAGTGGGTTATGGAAGTATGGAAGGGAAGGAGAAGAACAGAGAGAGAGAGAGAAAGAGAGAGAGAGAGAGAGAGAGAGAGAGAGAGGAAGGAAAGACCAAAGTTGCCCCCTTTGAGAGGGAGAGAGAAAAGGGGAGGAACTCAGGCTGGAAGCTGAAGATCAGCCTGCCTCAGCGGACGGGGAGGGAGTGGGTGTGGCTTGTCTCTTAAAGAGACAGAACAGATCATTACACCACCTCCTAAATAGACCCTGTGGTTAACACTCATTAAGGGGGACAGACACAGCAGGAAGCTGCCTATGAGCCTCTCCTACAGTGAGGCAGGATGTGGACGGCTCTGGAATGGGTTGCCTGTGCATCTTCCTGTGGTCCTGCCCTCCACAGTCACAGAAGCAGGTAGCACAATGGTTCTGTCTCAAGCCTGAAGCATCTCAAGAAGGAAGCAGCCCTAAGAGGTTGTCACCTTCTGCAGGTGACAAATATGAGAGAAAGAGGAATGATTAGGCCGCAAGCTTGGAGTTTGCTGCCACAGCCTAGTGCGACCCCTTCTGACTAATCCAGCAAGGATTTACTTAGACGTATTCCTGAAACAGAGCTTCCCTTAGTTTCAGAGACAAAGAACCTATGGCTCTGAGATGCTTACATTTGAGTGAGAAACACAAGAGCTCATTGTCCTGGACAGAGTACATCCTGTACCTGCGATGAGCTGTATAACTGTGAGCTGACAAAGTCTTCTACGAGCCCTGGCTATTACCTAGAAGACCAAGTGCTCTATAGAAACCCATACATCTACCCAAGCATGCTCCGCTATTCTGCATGACCAGGGAATACTCTGCCCTGATGTCCCCATGCCTGTCTTCTGTAGATGCAAAAGTGCACAGATGTCTCTATCACAGGAGAACTGGAAGACGCTGGAACTTTATCTCCAGCCCTTGCTGACTCAGTCCTGGGAAACAAAAGTCAGTATATAAATGGTGTAGGAAATGGGGGGGGGGCTAATGGCTATCAGCCTTTTGCCTAAAAATCAGAGCTAACAAACCAAGGAAACTCCTGAGGGAACTCTCCCACCCGAGGCTTTCTTCTGGAGACACCAACCTCTCTGGTCACTAGTGAGACACAGAAGGCCCTGTCTTGCTGTGACCCATATACTCAGCCACAAAGTTCAGTTTGGAAGAAAAGGAGTGGTCCTTTTGGCTTTACCAGTAAGTCTCATTTGCCCTGTTTCTCCAGCAAAGAGCAGGACTGGTCACTCTCTGGGTTCTCTACCTCTCTTCCCCCTCCGCCCCTGTGGAAGTCTGAAAATGTGAGCCTATTTCCACGTTGACCAAAGGTCAGAGAGTTGGAACTCACCTCTAGTTCCTTCAAGGTTATTGCGCTTCAACCTCAAACAAAGGTCCCACCTAGAGAGAGTTCTGCTCTCGCAAGGTTTTGTCAACAGGTGTGGCTAATAGCCAGACCTTGTGCTCCAGGAATAGAGAAGCAGATCTGTTTTTACCTCAAACAAAAGTCTAAGGGTCCAACTAAGTTCCAGTTCCTTTAAGGAGATAACTTTGGCTTCCACCCAGGGAGTGGTTTGTCTTCAGAATGTTTTGGTCTAGGGTGTGAGGGTGATTTGCTTTGTTCTAGCAACAGAATGTTTAACTATGGAAGTAGCTCACAACAGCTCACAACCTTCAACTGGTCTGTTCATTTCCTTGTATCATGTTAATGCAGTCTTTTGTCTTATTCCTACCTTTTGGGGTCAGGATATTTTAAGCAGTTGGAAATTAAAAACAAGGACGAATTTCAGTACTCCCTGGAATTCCCTCCCAATACCATTCTATGCTTCTCTGTTTGATTATTTTCACTCATGCCATCATGTTCTTTACTAATATTTTCTAAATCCCCACACCTCTACCCTGGCGATAGGCATTTTTGCCGAGGCTGGTCCCCAACACCGCACACACACACACCCCATGACAAAAGAGAAAAGGTTGGCTCCCTGGGAGTCCTTCAACACCATCATCCTGAAAGATCAGCAAACACGGCCTCACGTGAGACTTTGGTGTGTCATCTTAGTGTACAGAAATGACAGCATGGTACATGCCAATCATTCCTATGCCTGGTCCCCCAGGTCCCTCTGGGCTGAACTCTGAGAGCACAGTCCTGCCCCAACCTCCTTCCCTAGGCTCCAGGCCTGAGATTTCTCCTCCCTCTTTTTCTTCCCCTATTCTCTGTGTCTACAGAGACATGGCTTCCAGCAGGGTTCCCAGGGTGGTGGGGGTTGTTTTATTTACAAAGCTACCACCATCCCTAGACGTGGTAATGACTGCTTAATTGTAGCTTCTAGAACACAGCAGCGTATCTGAGAAGCCGGATGGCAGGAATAAACTTTAGCCACAGTTACCTTAAAATTAACAGAACAAAAAAACAGACCAAGACCCACAGAGAAGAAAAAGAATAGAACAATCCCGGGAGGTCACAAACTGTCCCCCAATCTACTCCTAAGTTGGAGGGCTTCAAGGGGACTCAGCTGACATCTCCATCCAGGGATGCTGGTCCACAGACTTCCCACCTCCTTCCTCCAGCCAGGCCCAAGCTATCTTCCCTTTCAAACCTGGATCCATCCATTTTCCTTCCTCCACACTTTCTTTTCCTATTGGCTGGCTCCAAGGAGAAAGCTTGCTTCAGAGGGAGGTTTCCTTCACACTCCATCTCTGACCTTCTCTCCCTGAAGAGCTGTCTGCGTGCTAGTCATTAGCATGCACTGAAAATTCTTACCTGCAAATTCTAGACCCTTCAAATGTGGCCTGACTTGTATGTGGGGCCCTTGCAGATGCCATCAAGTTAAGATGAGGTTGTGCAGACCTACAGAGAAGCCAGTCATGTAGCAATGGGGGCAGAGATCACACTCAGACCTACAAGCCAAGGAACACACAGGAACAGTGACCTGGCCAGACGCTAGAGACAGCTAAGAAAGAAACCTTTCCAAGACCATTCATTCAGAGGGAAGCCTGCTCAGTGAACCGGTGGCTATGAATTTTGACCCTCTATCCCTGCGAGAGACTAAGCCTTGTAATCTTAGGTCACCTAGTCCATGCTCCTTTGTTATAATAGAAAGCTAACAGATAGCTCTTTCTGGATTTTTCTCCTTATTCCTTGCAGGAGCTATTGCATCTCATGGTTCCAGTCTTCCTGAACATCTCCATGGTGAAGTCAGCAAGGCAACCCCCATTTCTCCTCTGACCTCTAACTGACACTTGCTGGCCCTTTTCAATGGTTTTCCCCAATCCTTACTATTTTTTTCCCACACTGTTCTCCTTTCCAAGGTAGGCTCATGTCCCCAGAGACTAATATGTATTCATGGCTTGTCTCTTTTCAGAGCTTTGGACCCGTATCTCTAAGCACTTCCCAGACATGGCTACTACCTGCAATTCCCATCCACCCATCCAGAACGGAATTCATTATTTGCATCTTAAAATTATTTTTACTGATTCTTTCACAATTTTATACACACACAAAAAGTAATTTGATCATGATCTCCTTCTCCGGTTTCCTTCCCTCTCTCCCCAACCTCCAGCTTCTTCCCAGCACTTTTGTCTCCTGTTTTCATGGACTTGTTAATGGCCCACTGAATTTAACTGCACAAGCATGGGTGGGAGATTATTACTGGAGCAAAGGACAACTTGCTAACAACTTCAGCATTGAGGGGGAGTATGATTGTCCTTCCTTCAGAAACCATCACCTGCTACAGCTCCTGCAGGGGAGGGGTTGGATGAGTCCCTCCTTCATCCATGATGGAATGCTCATGCACATAGTCTTATGCAAGACTTGTCTTTGTGCAGGTGTCCCATGCTGTGGAGTTCACCAGCGCAACAGCCATGTCATCTCTAGAAGAGGGTGTTTCTCAGCACTCCTGCCCATTCTCCTCTCTTACATTCTTTCCTCCCATTCTCCCATGATGCTCTCTGGGCCTTGGAGTGGGTAATACAGATGTCCTGTTTAGGACCAAGTATTCAATAGTAACTTATTCTCCACACTTTGACCAGTAATGAATCTCTACACTAACTAGCACCCACTCAAAAGGAATCTGCGCCTACCACGGCTAAGGGTCATACTAATCTATGGATTTGATACCAGGCCTATTTAACAAAACAAACAGTGGTTGGCTCCCCTCTGGGGGTCTATGGATTCCCCAAGCCACTTGTTTTTTGTTTGTTTGTTTGTTTTGTCTTGTTTTTTTATCAGGTTTACAATACAGATATAAGTTCCCCCTGTGGAGCAGGCCTCAAATCCAGTAAGAAAACAGTTAGTGGGTTCCATAACAGCCATGACACTACTGTACCAAAGGATGCACCTTGCCTGCCAGGCTGTGGATTGTAGTATCCACAGCTGGGTAAGACCATTGATGCTTCTTCCCCAGCAGCTTACACAATACTTTCCAGCACTAGGAAAGCTAGCCAACAGGACAAAAGCTACTAGTTCAGTTCCAACTTGATGTCTCTATATTCTGCAACCAAAATAAATGGCATCTTATGGGATTGTATCATCTGGTTTTGGTGGGCAACCAAGAAGGGTGTTCTTGTTGTTTTGTATTGGTTTGGAGGCCTCTGGGGTTTCCTTGACCAACAACTTACGAGAAGGTAACAAAATAGAGCATACTCACTTCCCACCCTAACAAACGAAAACAAAAGATAGATACAGCTCATTGTCCCACGGTAACTCTTCTCCCACCTGCTTCTTCTTTGATTCGATATCAGCCACCAAATAATGTCTATTCCAAATTTAAACTTCTCTTCTTTTTTTTTTCTAACACCATTGTCATTGCCTGAAGGCTATCTTCATTCTCTCCTGAAGAGACTGCAGTCAGTGTCTGTTCCAATTGCCATTATTCCTCATAAGCCACCCCAACATAGTGGCATAAAATAGGTTCCACTTGAGCCGAGATCTAATGAGACCTCAGTAGGAAGACCCAAAGCTTGGATTCCCGCTAAGCCTGAGTGTGATATAATCTAATAGCTTGCTGACTGGTACCTGAGGAGCAGGGTGCTTGCTATCAGCTAGATAAATTATACCTGGTATGTTTCTATGGGCTTCACATTCTGCCTACCAGCTGTAAAGGTGAGATTCTGAAGAATAGTAGACAGATGTGAACCCTTTCATTGACCAATCACGTAACTCACACACCTCCCAGGAGGCAGGAACACTGAGCATTTCAATTAGAAAAGAGGCAAAAATCACTTTGGAAAAAGAGCCAGTGGCAGGGGTATGTGAAACGGAAGAACAAATGCCATCTACCACTGCTTCCTAAATCAGTTCCCTGCCTTAGAGTCTTATCTTCAAACTAAAATTCTCTTGGTACGTGCTCCCAAATTTTGATGCACACAAAATATGTTTCTGTAGTTTTCCTATAGTCTAGAAGCTCATCATTTTGCTGCTGACTTTCAACTCTAAATCCCCTCTTCTAAAGTCTTCTGCTTGGAGGCTACACCTGTTTCCCAGACGCCCTTGCCGGCCACCTCCTTTCATGCTCTAAAAGTGTCTCGAGGATAAAGAAGTAAATTGTAAGACCAAGAAGTAGGACAGAAGAAGCAGCCTTCCTCTCGCTTGCTTCCTGTCACGTGCCCCTAGCAGTGGCATTCCAGCTCAGTGCCCACCATGGGCCCAAGCCCTCAACCTCTATGCTCCCAGAAAGAGTCAACCCGAATCTCTCAGAGGTTCTAGAAGGACCTGGGCCAGGACCGTCTCTCGGAAGCGGAAACACCTTTTCTCTGAGTTTGCTGTTCTGAAGACCCCCTTCCCTTCTCTGGCCCCCCGACCCTGGCATCTCACCTGCGTCCTCAGTGCAGGGAAGGAAGGGGAGACCTAAGCTGCCCAGACATACAGCTGAGGAGGCAGGAGAGCATTCCTCCCGTTAACCTTTACATTCTAGCCACAACTATCCCAGATCCCCTTGGGATCACACATTCCTGCCATTCTTCTATGGCTGTGGTTCCGTTAGATTGTGACCCCCTTGAGGGGGAAGAATTCCATAATGATCCTTAACGCTGTCTTCTATAACCCCCTACTTCTTTTCTAATATTCATGATAGCATCTGAGAGGTAATAATGGTCAGTGGAACAAACACAAAAATACACAAATTTACCTGTCATATGTTAGAGAGAGGACGCAGTGAGCAGGTTTCTGGCACTGTCGCTTATATGTAAGACAGAACTTGAAGGATGGGTCTTCCAACAGCCTTGCTCTCTGCGCCATAAAAGGAGCTTGTTGATCTTATACTAAGAGATGCTCGATGATGGCCTCGGATGTCATTAACTAAGGAAGCCCATGAGTGCCAATACAGTGCGAGCCACAAAGAGGTTAGAAATAGTTAGCGTTATTCTGACAGCTCATTGTGCATGGTACACACAGCAGCTCTACCCCGTGTCAGAAAGTGGTGACTGGCATGAGCTGTGTGGTAGTTGTTTACATGACAGCATCCCGACAGTCCCGAGAACTCGTCTTGTCTCCTATGCCGAAGTGTCTGATGCCCTGCTGCACTTAGCTTAAGGACACTGCAAACATCTCCTTAGTTCACAGTATTGCCCAGCACAGAGAGCTTCAGAGAGCTCCTCAGCCCCACCCAACCTTAAATTAGACATGGGCAATGCCCTAATACCTTAGGGGGCGATGAAAATGGAAGACGGCATCTAAACTCTTTGAATTAGGCATGAGTCATCTTTCAAAACCAACTTTGCCTTGCATTTAGATTTCCAGCTAAAACAAACTGGCAAACAAACGCCCAGACTAATTCTAAATATTCAGAATTTGCTTTTCATTCCTTCTCCAAACAGGTGTGGAGGTTTCTTCCTTCAGCTCATTTTGGCTTAGGCCTGCTCGGTGGCAAACATTCCCTCAGGGGCAGCAGACAAGAAGGTGTTTGTGTAAGGGGTGAGGAGAAAGCCCTCGTGGAGCATCAGAACAAGCCATGGGCAGCTGCCCTCCAGCTGGGCAGAGGGCAGGAGGCCAGGATCTGAGCAGATGGAACACTCCCACACAGGAGCATGTGGATGGCTTCCACAGTCCCCCACTGAGAGTCACAGAAACATCTGCCTCTTTTGTCACGAAGGACCAACTATCACCATTTCTTCACCCCTGGAGTGATTTCTTATGTAAGGAGGGAGTCACAGCTGTGTGGCAGGTGTGATGTGCATATCTGCCCTGAAGCACCGGGTGTTCACATGCCTTCCCTAGGATAAGAATGTCACATGTTCATGTGTGCATTTATGCAGAGGGATTGGCGCACTAGGCCGACGGAGCCATGGGCTTGTGCCTAAGACACATCATTTATATAAGGGAAGCTTTTCTGCAACAAGAATACACATTGTATAGTTTTAGGTCAACTTGCTGATCCATTTTTTCCAAAATTCAAATTTTATATCAGCTTATTGTCTGCATAAACAAGACTTGTCATGTACCTTATCACTTACGTCACAGAGACAGTTGGTGACCCTGAAGTATATTTTTACAAAGTATGGAAAATGACCTAGTTGTATGAGTCTGTACCCAAGGGTTTCTCATGAACCATTAGGATCTGGGCATCAGCAGTTTGCCTGAGGCCTGGAGCATCACGGAAAAGAGCAGAGAGTCTCTTCTGCAACTCTATGATGTTCCATGATGCCTCAGAGCCTCTCAGCAAGTGGCCACTGACAGAAAGCAATACTAAACCTTGGGAGGTAGGTAGAGTGGCTTGGTGACCACCACACAAGGATCTGAAACCTCTTCGGACCCCACCATCTTTGAACAGCTACTTGGGGATCTGGCATCTAAAAGGGAGGAACCAGGAGGCTCCTCAGGAACCTAAATCAGTAAGATCATTTTCAAAGCAGGAGATGAGTGTCCACTGGCTGGTGCAATACCCAGGGGGCTTAGACAGCTGTGGGATGATGCAGTTACCACAACCTTGAACCTGTATGGGCTTTGCCCCGCCTTACTCCTAATGGCTCTGTAACCAATCAGCTTCTGCCCTTCCTTTGCCTCCGCACATCCATGCCAAATGATGAGTGATGAGGTGTCAGCTTCTGTGGAGTGGTCACTGTCTCCAGAGAAGAGACCCCAGTGTCTCCAGGTTCCCTCCACCAGAGCAGGTTTCCCTGCCAGTTGAACCCAGGTTAAGATGGTCATAATGTCGTCTGGGCAGTGTGTTATTCCTTCCGCTCCCAGCTGCAGAGTCTGCCATCCATCCAGGCAGCTCTACTGGAAGGGACCTTACAATGCCTGTCTCATGAGGCCTCTGCTTCGGTCAGGAAACACTAATCTATCCCTTGCTCCAAAGCCTTCTAGGCATGCAACACCTTCCAGGCGTATCCACGCTTTACCTGAGCCCTCTTAATCTTTCTCAGAATGAGCTAAGCAACAGCTCTCTGTATTTCATAAAAGTCACACTGGCAGACACTGCTAAAAATTCCCTTGCTACACTAGAGACCAGGGGTAGGACTCTCAAGACACCCCCTCCCAAAGAGGAATGGAAGCATGGGGACCCAGGTGAACAAGAACCTTGCCCAGGCAGCAGCGCAGGGTCCTCTGGATTTGGCACAGCCCACCAGTCTTTTTCAAATGCCTCTCACCAGAAACATTCACAAAACTGTTTGATTCCCCTCTTAGGTCTTCTGACTGGTTTTGAAGTTCAAGACTCATAGAAATCCATTTGCAAAGTTCCCACCATAAAGTTCACATCAATATTTGCCTCCTGCTCATTTCAATGTCTGACATTTACGCTAGACGCTCTTCCATCTTAAGATCCAGCATGCATATTAACAATTTTTAACAAGATCTGAACTTATTATTTTAACCCTACATTCATTTACAAACATATTACCTATTCAGTTTTTGGCGAATAATCTATGTACTTGACATAATTAAGCCCGAAATTATTCTACTTAATAGTAGAAATTGGCTGGTATTAGCTGACTCTATGTATGAGTGTGGGTATGCATGCATATATGTGGGTTGTGTGTGTGTGTCTGTATGTGATATGTGTGCGTGCTGTGCATATTTCTGTGTGTGAATGTGTATGTATGTATGCCATGCCATGATGTGTGTGTTATGTGTGTGCATGTGTGAGTGTGGATGTGGATGCATGCATGCCACAATGTTTGTTTTGTATGTGTTTGTGATGTGAGAATTTGTGAGTGTAGATGCATGTATGCTATGATATGTGTGTAATGTGTGATATATGTACATGTCCGGATATGGATGCACAATACCATGATGTGTGTGATGTGTACACATGTGTGTGTTGTTTATGTGTGAGTGTGGACTCATGCATACCATATGTACGTTGTAGGCATGCATGAGTGTGGATGTACACGTGCCATGACACACATGTAAAAGTTGTAGGACAAGCTCAGGCGACAGTCTCTGCTTTTAACCTTGTTTTTCTTAGTTGTGTAAACCAGACTAATAGAACAGTGAGTTTCCAACAATTCTTCTGTCTCTGCTCCCCAATTCCTGGTAGGACCATGCTGGGATTACAGATGGGTGCGCTGCTGCATCTGGGATTTACGTGAGTTCTGAGGATCTAAACTCAGGTTGTCAGGCTTATGTGGCAAGTGCTTCACACACTAAGCCATCTTCCCTCATGACTCCTAGGTGTCACTCTTGTGTGCATCCTCTCTGTGTGGAGCACAGTGGACCAGGACCCGAGAAGCACAACCCCTGATTAAACTCCAGTGAATGACAGCATCGCCCTCAGAGCCATCGCTGGGGCTCCAGTAAGCACTGTGTGTCGTTCATCCTTGTGGAGGTTTGTGGATAAAGAGATCCAATGCTGGGATTTGTGATTTGGGTCTTCCCATTATTAAACAGGTATCGAGGCTTATTGTATGAGAAAACATTTGGAAGGTGCTATTTGCAAGGATGTGTACAATGGTATAAAATAATATTTGCAAGCACATAAATAAGTTATGAATATAACATCAAACACTCAGAGCCTAAAGATTTCATACGAAACACCAACAAGAAGGAAGTATGAGTCAGAGGTACAGTTTGGTGGCAGAGGGCTCGCTCACTATCTCCATGTAAAGTCCTAGGTTCAACGTTCAATACTAAAAACTAAGGAGCTAATTAAAATAAAAAAGCCACTTTCTAGGCTATACTGTATTTTGCTCAAATCAAATACTATGAAACAAGATTATGGATGTTTGTTAATGATAGGGCTAATGTTGGCTGTGCACAAGACCCTAGGCTCAAGCCCTAGGAACCGTCCTCAACAAACTTGTGAATCCACACAGATGGCATCTGTTTTTACGATTCTAAGTGACCAGAGGTGGATGCAGACTCTTTCTGATGGCATGCAGTGGCTCTGCAGCTTTAACACAGTTGCTCCACATTTAGAAATACTCTAGTTAAAAAAGGAGACAATTTAGAAATGTCTGCAGAGTTTTCTTTAAAGTTGTACAAAGAAAACCACACACAGGCAGTTTGCAATCAGAAGTTCTTTTGAGTCTCAGACAGAAGCTCAAGTCTCTGCATGGTGGAGCATCTCCAAGACAACAGGAGTGGCCTGTTGTCCTGGAATCAGAAGGAATGCCTTCTCCTGGGAAGACAACAAGGGTAACTCTTGATTCGTGAGACCCAGCAACTGTCCATCAAAGCGACTCAACAATGATATTGCTCAAAGGCTCCTTGGAAATGTGTGATGAGCTCAGGCTTGTCAGTGCTGTGACTGCTGAGGGGTAATCTTGCCTGAATATTTCACAAAATGTCACCAAAGTAATGTTGAGCAGATTTTCCCACAGTTGGCACAGTGATCACTTTCAATCAGAGCTTTCTGTCTAATCACGAGGGACTATGCTCAGTGTGTGACAACGTCTAGCAGCCTCCCTGAATGTCAATAGTAACCACCACCACCACCCTTCGGATGATATAAACTCTCCAGACATTGCCTACTGTCCCCTGGGAGGCCAGATGTCTCCAACTGAGAACCACTGACACCCATGCACCACCTGGGACACAGATGAAGTTCAACTCAATTCATTTTAACCAATGTTTGCTCCTGTCTGTACTTATTGCCAGGGGTCTGCCAGGCAGAGCTTGGCAGGTAAAATAGGGGCTTAGGCCATGGGCACTGCAGTCTTGTTGCTTGGCATTGAATTCAGAGTTTTAAATTCTACTTATTTTATTTTACTTTTAATTTTTGGCTTTTTGAGACAAGTTTTCTCTGTGTTTCTTTGGCTGTCCTGGACCTCATTCTGTAGACCAGGTTGTCCTTGAACTCACAGAGATTGGCCTGCCTCTGCCTCCAAAGCATTGGGGTTAAAGATGTTCACCACCACACCTTGATTTCACAGAAATTTACCTGCCTCTGCCTTCCATGTGTTGGGATTAAAGGTGTGTGCCACCACAACCAACTACTCTCTTTTTTTTATTTTAAGGATTTATCCTTTTTCTTTTCTCTCCCAAGCATATATTTTTAAACACACTGTAAACTGTTCAGAGGTTTTCTTCATCTTTGAATCTATCTTTACTGTATATCTCTCTCTTTTTTTTTTACCATGAGTCTTTAATTTGCTAAGTGATAGGACTAAAGATGTGGCTTTGACAACTAGATCCACCCCATCCTTAGCTTTCTGAGAGTCTAGCCTCATGGCAGAAGTATTGGCCAGAGCCATATTTATTGCCACAACTCTATGGTGTTTCGAGGTCCCTGCCACTACCAAGAAGCATGATGTTGGCTATTCATCATCAACACCATTTAAGTGTTTGGTGGCAGGGCCTCTTAAAAGAGCTGCAATGTTTTTGCAGCTAAAGCTGAGTCAGAAAGCCTCTCTTAAATGAGGCTCACTTGCCTCTAACAAACAGAGCCCACCTGATAAAATGGTGTTATCAAGAAGCCATGCTTAACTCTGTTCTTTTTGTGTCTAGAATATCTTCCCAAACTCTCTCAGGTTTTAAGTGGATTTAGCTGTGCATGTTGGCACCATTTGTTGGCCAAGGTTTCTGTCCTGCCTGGTCCCACAGCTGTTCAATCCCAAAGAAACACACAGAGGCCTATATTAATCATAAACTGGTTGGCCTATTAGCTCAGGCTTCTTCTTCTTCTTCTTCTTCTTCTTCTTCTTCTTCTTCTTCTTCTTCTTCTTCTTCTTCTTCTTCTTCTTCTTCTTCTTCTTCTTTGGTTTTTCAAGACAGGGTTTCTCTGTAGATTTGGAGCTTGTCCTGGAACTAGCACTTATAGACCAGGCTGGCCTTGAACTCACAAAGATCTGCCTGCCTCTGCCTCCCAAGTGCTGGGATTAAAAGTGTACACCACCATCACCCGGCCTTAGCTCAGGCTTCCTATTACTCTTATAATTTATATTAGCCCATAATTCTTGTCTGTGTAAGCCATGTGGCTTGGTACCTTTCATCAACAAGGCATTCTCATCTGGATTCCCCTGTGTCTTGGAGATGACTGCAGACTGAATCTTTCCTCTTCCCAGAATTCTCCCGTTCTCATTGCCCCACCTTCACTTCCTGCCTGGTCACCCTGCCTATACTTCCTGCCTGGCTACTGGCCAATCAGCATTTTATTAAACAAGCACAAGAAATAAATATTTACAGGGTAAAACCATTGTCCCACCACAGTTCATCACAACCCACCACTAACTGATTAAGAACTATTTTCTGTCCTGGGTGAGAAGGAACTGTAAAAATCCTTGAGAAATGTCTGAACTCTTCCCATCTGAAGTTCAGTTACCTGCTGGGTCAGGCTGACCTCTTCTGTGATGGAAAGCATCTCAGTGCTGTATCCAGGGCTCCCTATGGGTTCCTGAATTGCTGTGACCTCTTACATTTCCTGTCTGGGAAAGACTGTGTCCTCAGTTCCAACAATGGAGTAGAAGAACAGGCTTTGTAGGCTCCTACGGCTTTGACTTCTGCCTCTGTGATATGGAAATTGTCTAAAAAGCAAAGGGAAGAAGCTGCTGGGGAGGCTTCCCTCCACATGCTGAACCACAGGTTTCACAACAGGAAAAATCAGACCTTTCTTTCTCCAAGTATGAATGTTTCTAGAGAGCTCAGGCTCTACTGATCTTTAAAACCATGGGGGTCTCTGGGCAGAATCTGGCACTTTGACTATAGCATCCTGAACAGAACATTTCAGAGGAAGCACAGCAGGAAGAGAGAGAGAGCAAATGAATCTTTTCCTTGATGCCCTCCCCACTCTGCTTTCAGAACATGATGAGAACCTAATTTAGAGAGAGTTTGGTTTCCTTGACAATCAAACCTAAATTCACAGATTATCTTTGGAAAAAACAAAAATATGAGGTCTTAGAAATAACAAGAGTTGGAGCCAACAATTGCAGCATGTGCATTCATCAGCTCACATGTGCATGTGCAAATGCACATAAACCATTTGAATACAGGTGTGATGTGGGATTTCCCTCTGTATGCTGTGTGTTATTACCATTAGTTAATAAAGAAGCCACTTTGGCCGATAGGGCAGAATAGGGCTAGGTGGTAAAACTAAACTGAATGCAGGGAGAGAAAAGGCAGAGTCAGGCAGATGCCATGTAGCTGCGGAAGGAGAACATGCCAAAACCTTACCTGTAGGCCACAGTCACATGGGAATATACAGGTTAATAGAAATGGGTAAATTTAATTTGTAAGAGTTAGTTAATAAGAAGCCTGAGCCTTTGACCAAACAGTGTTATAATTAATATACTTTCTGTGTGATTATCCAGGTCTGGGCAGGTGGGAAACAAAAGGGCAGTCTCTGATTACACTGGTGTGATGATTGATATCTATGGACAACTTGATGAGACTTAGAATGACCTGGGAAATAGGCCTCTGGGCATCCTTGTGCCCACTCTTAGTGGCACCTGTCTCTATGCTGGGAATCCTATACTGTACAGATGGAGAAAGGAAGCTGAGCACAGCATCCATTGATTTGACTTCTTGACTGTGGGTGTGATATAGGCAGCTGCCTCGGATTCTGGTGTAGGAGGGTCTTCTATTTGTGTATTGCCCTCATTGGTTAAATAAAGAAAACTGCCATGGCCTTTTGATAGGGCAGCCCTTAGGTGGGCGGAGTAGATAGAACGGAATGCTGTGAGAGAGAAGGCAGTGTGGCAGACACAGATGCCATGCTTCTCCAGCACAAGATGGACACTGGTTAAACTCATGTCGGTAAGCCACGACTCGTGGTGACACACAGATTATTAGAAATGGGTTAAACAAATATGTGAGAGTTAGCCAATAAGAGGCTAGAGCTAATGGGCCAGGGAGTATTTAAATGAATACAGTTTCCATGTAATTATTTCAAGTACACACCGGGAGCCGGGCGGGACAGAACAAGGGGCCCTGCGCTGAGAACGCAGCCCGAGCCCCTCATTGCAACAGGATTCCACTGCTATGGCCATCCCACCACAGTGGACTGTGCTCCCAAATTGGGTATTTTATTCTAACAACAAAATAATAGTTAAAGGAGTATGTATATACATACTCTCAAATGAGACAAGAGGCTCAAAGTATATGGTTTCTTCTATTATATCAGAAGACTTCAAAGCTGAACATCAAATTAAATCTCTCAATACTGCTTTCTCCCTGAAATTCCAAATTACTTTGTGTATAATTGTATCTGATCTGAGAGATCCCTGAACCCAGGGTCCTCATGTCCAGATGCCCGGACCTCTGTGGTCCACAGGTTGGGTGCTCAGATTGTAGCAAACATCGGTGCTGGGGGGCCATATTCTTTCAACTGGGCTCAGTTGGCATAGACATTCACTGCAAAAATGTAGTAATGGCACAGCTTAAGTTTTAAGAAGTGCTTAGCATTTTAAAAAGTGCTCCTGAACAGTAAAGAATTACAGATATGCAATAAAAACAAATCCAGAGGAGTCATATAGTGTTGGATAAATGTACATAGGCTTGGAAGAGAGAAGAAAAAGAGTATAGAGAGTCATAAGATAAAGTTAATGCTTTAAAAAAGGGGTAAAGTCTTTAAAGAGACAGAGTATAGATAGTCATAGATTAAAAGGAGTAAAGAAAAATAAGCCATGTAAAAATGGAAAATTCACAGAGAGTCTGAATTACGTATATTACTGTGTTATCTTTGAATTTTTTGACTGTGAATGACCTAAGTACAGAGAGACATCATGGAGCCGCCACCAGAGTCAGACATGCCAAAACTTTGCTGGTAAGCCACTGCCACGTGGTGATACACAGATTAGTGGATATGGGTTAAATTAAAACGTAAGAGCTAGCTGATAAGATGCTAGAGCTAATAGGCCAAGCAGCGTTTTAAATAATATAGTTTCTGTGTGATTATTTCTGGTCTAAGCCAGCCAGGTGGCCGGGAACCAAACAAGCAGCCACTACAGAACAGGACAACCAGCAGCAGAGGCTGGGCACAGTCCTGTTTATAGCAAAACCTGAGAAAACCATCACAGGCTAGAGGGAACAGCAGAGACAAAGACAGAGAGTCCCACCCAGTGCACCCACCTTCTGTGTCCCAAGCCAGAAACATGAATCAAAGTAGTTCTACACTGAATCATGATCAAATAGACACTGTGTGTGTGCTGAACCTCTGCTGTCCCACTTACCCTTTACCACTTACTACTACAAAGAATGGAATTTACCAAGCCCATTTGCTCATTTGCTCACCTAGTTGACTGGCTTGTTTGTTAGTTGATTAGTGAACTAGATACTTGGCTAGTTATTTGGTTGATTTTTACAAAAGAGTGAAATCAAGAGAGAATATCAAGATTGTCCTGTAGGACTGGGACTGTAGTTTGGTTGATAGAGTACTTACTTAGCATGTAGGAAGCCCTGGTTCAATTCCAGCACCAAATAAAACCAGTGGCAATACACTCCTGATATCCCAGCATTCCAGAGGTAGAGATTCAGATTCTGAGTTCAAGGTCATCCTAAGCTATAGCACTCAAGACCAGCCACGGCTATATGAGACCTCATCTCAAAAAAAGAAATCCAAAACTCTTTTCCTGCTGATGTTTCCACTCATTTGCAGTTTGGCCTTCCTGTAGCGGGGTTGTTCTTGCCTCGTTAATTCTCTAAATGTGCCATACTTTCTGGTTATTTTAAATAACTAGAAATAACCTTTCTGTAAGATTAAGTTCCTGAGAAATGATTGTGCCCAGATAGAACCCTCACATTCAACCACTCTTCCTGAAGCTTGGGGAAATGCAATTTTTAAAGATAGTTTTAAAAATTAGCTGAGGAAGCAATGGGTTTTGTGATAGCATTTGCACACATACTTTTTGTTCATCCTCCCCCTCCATTCTCTCCTCTCTCCCAGACTGGCTTCTTGGGCCCCCTCCTGCTCCAGTAGCCAGCCAGTAGCTCTTTCATGTCAAAGGTCTTATATTACTCCCCTGACTCCAAGACCTCTTCTTCTCCTGCCACGGTCCCCAATCTAGTTTCATTACCCCACACTCTCCCACAGAGCCAGTTTTCACTCAGGGACATGATCATTGTTGATCAAGAACAAGAATGCTGAACCAGGGTCACCCGTTAGCTACTGCAAGCCTAAGGCTTCTTAGCTCTGTTCCCTACAGGTTTTCAAAACACCCACTGGCTTGTCCAAAGAAGAACAAAGTTCCTGACCAGGAAAACAAGCAGGAAATCCCTGCCCTGTCAATCCCCAGAATCCTCAAACAAAGACATGGGGCCCGGGCCTGGGTGGAGCTCAGTTCTGAGGGAGGGTGGAAGAGGCCAGCCACCGCTGTCCACTGAGAGAAGACGGAATTGCCAGATGTGCAGAAGAGCATCCTATCTGAGCCTGGGGGAGAACATCTGTTTGGTTCGGCATGGCTGCTGAGCAGCACTGAATGGGGAAGCAGGGAGTGTCAAGCAGACTCTGGGGGTACAGGGGAGACCCTACGAAGAGGACTAGTGACAATTCCAGGCAAGTAGCAGATCACAGAGTGGTATTATGGGAGGACTTTGTCAGGGTTCCCCTAGGGAACCTGTAAGAGCAAGATTAGAAGGAAGGGTATGTAGACCATGGACGGGCCATGCCCACACATAAGCAGAGCCCTTCAGGCTACGATGCCTCAGTCCAGCAGGAGCCCAGACTGCCCCCATTTAGGGATACATGCGAAAGGACTTTATTTACCTGCAAAACCCTTGGCCCATGTTTGCTTGACAGTGACTGTAGCCTCACCATATTAACACATTATTGCTGTTATAGGTCTCAGTACATACAGGCACCAGACTGCCTGAGTCCAAACTCTAATGCTGTTACTTAGTACTTACTAGTCCTGTGTCGATGGGTAAGCTAAGCAGATGCCGAATGACACCTCAGTAGTCTGGTTTTATTTCTGTTGCTGTGACAAAACACCCTGAAAAAAAGCCACAGTTCCAGGTGACGGTCCATCACTGTGGGGACATCTCAGTGGCAGGAGCTTGAAGCAGATGACCGCAAAGCATCTACAGTCCAGATCAGAGGAAAATGAACACATCCATCCTGCCTGCCCACTAATACTCATCAAGTTTGCCCCACTCTTCCCTGGTCCAGCCTAGACAGCGGTACCACCCGCAGTTGGCAGGGTTTCCCACATCAATTAACAAGCAAGACAATCTTCCACCGACATTTCCGGCCACCAACCAACCTGTTCTAGACAATTCCCCATTTGAAACTCCCCAGCTGCATTATAGCTTGTGTCAGGTTGACATTTAAAACTAAGTGACATACGTGGTAACTATAAAGATGCAGTAGCAATACATCTTCCCGAAGACACTGTTTGGGAGAAATGTGGAAAGGATTAAACTTGGTAAGAAATATAAAATGCTCGAAATGATGTGGAAGTGCAATAAGAACTAGGAAGTGTTATCTGTCACCACTACTGTGATGCTGGTTTCGATTGTGACTGTGATAGGGGAAGGGGGTGTCTGTGCAAGTGCTTGAGACTCCTAACTCTCGTTTACCTTAGCTAGTTAGTGGCAGAGTCAGGAATTGAGAGTCTGAATCCAGTACTGGGGTGAATGCTTATTTATTTATTTATTTATTTATTTATTGGTTTTTCAAGACAGGGTTTCTCTGTAGCTTTGGAGCCTGTCCTGGAACTAGCTCTTGTAGACCAGGCTGGTCTCGAACTCACAGAGATCCGCCTGCCTCTGCCTCCCGAGTGCTGGAATTAAAGGCGTGCACCACCACCACCCGGCTTATTTAACACATACTGTTCATAGCAGCAAGCATGGGACTGTAAAATGTAAAGACAAGTTTTGTTCTAGTAGAAAGTATGAGCTATAGACATACTACTACCTACATGCTGAATGACGGGACTATAGCATCATTCATTAACAGTGCAGGAAAATCAGTCCCGGTAATTAATATCTGCCTGGCATCCAGCCTGCTCCGGAGTCTGAGACAGAAGGATAGGTAAGTCTGGAAATTCATAGCTAGTCTGGGCAACATATTAATATCTCCAATTTGGGAAGTGAAGAGAGGGGATAGAAAAGGAAGGGTGAGAGGGAAGGGATTGAAGAAGAGGACGAAAAGAGGTGTGCAGGTAAGCAAGGTGGCTTTTCCCTGTCAGTCTGGAAAGGTCTTGGGCATGGTGACCTCTGGACAGGATTGGATAAATAGATTGGGAGGAGAAGGGCAGGAGATGGCAGGAAGGGGCTGCCCAGGCAGAGCACAAAAGCCCAGAGCTTGGCCAGTGAGAAAGCTTGCAGTGGAAGCCTTTAGCTCCAGACATTGGACAGTGTCACCTCACTTAAGAAACAATCTATTTACCTCTTTGAGCCTTCGTGTTTGTATATAAATCTCCAGACACAGCCCCACAACCACACAGCACGCCTGGAGATTAAAAACACTTCTATTTGTGGTGGTGTCCGTTGAGTTTTACGTCTTCCAAGGGCCAGCGTTATTGGAGCAGTGGGCAGTGAAGCTGGTTCCTTGCGTTAAAATATATATATATATTTCTACCACAGCTGCACAGCTGAAGGATCTGATTTTACAAATTGTGCAACTAGAAAGCACTGGCTTTGCCTTTGTGCTAGAGGTGTGGTGGAATTAAAGGATTCAAGACTGCAAAGCCCTCATGAATAATGGAGAATCATCTAGTTTCAGCAAATACTAACTTCGCTTTTCATGTGCTGATATTGGCCTCTGGCCTCTGGCATTTGAGAAGAGCTTAGTAGAGCTAAGCGCTCCTTGGTTGAGAGTCATCCTCGCACACACTGGCCACCTTGCAGCTGCTCTGTGGAACTGTATATCTAAAATCTCAGAGTTAATTCGTTCTTAATACGGTGAGTTTTGTAGGTGATACAGTTTAAATTAATAAAAATATTGACTACAAACATCTCAAATAGCATTTCCTGGGGGTTCTCAGAACAACAATCATGTTCTTTTTATGAGTGAGGTAGTGAAGGACAGGTCACTTCTCCAAGCCATACCCTCAGGAAGGGGAGACTTGGGTTGAGATGCCAGTTCTCTGGCCCAAGTCTACACATTTCTCCACAAAGTGGTCTTTCCCGCTGTTCTCTAATGGAAGAACAGGAACATCTGGGTTGTGTAGCAGACTGACAAAGTGAAGCACTTCCCACACAAGCATGGAAACCTAGGTTCAAATCCACAGAACCTGGATAAAAGCTTGGCACATAACACAGGTGGCATCTGCAATCCCATGGCTCCTACAGAAAGAAGGGAGTTGGAGTTAGGACAATCCTCAGAAGCCAAGGGCCAGCTAGCCCAACGTATGTACCAGGAAACAGCTGAGTCCCTGACTCAAATGAGATAGAACGTGAGAAATGACATAAGAGGTTGTCCTGATACTCACACCATGTCATATGCCCATACACACCCAGACATCCACCCCTCACCTCTCTCTCTCTCTCTCTCTCTCTCTCTCACACACACACACACACACACACACACACACACACACACTCACCCAGTGACAGCAAAGGGCTGATACAACCTTTCTGTCATATGCTCAGAAACAATTGCAACATTGGGCATGTCCCTGCCCAGTTTGAAGACTCCATTCTCAGCTTGAGTCCTGACTAGTGGTTACCATCTGCCCGCCCGCAGAGGAGACTCTATTGCTTCAGCAGGCCAGCGACAGGACAGACGGGTGGAAAACACCACCTTGCCTCGTCCCTCCAACCACAGGACAGACCAGCGGAAACTGCCCAGGTGTCCAGGCGTGTCTGTAATCACACACAGGTCTAAAGGAACAGTGGGCCAGGCCGTACCCTCTGTGGGAGGATCTCAGATTTGGATGAGCACTGACCATATATGAGACTGTCATTTCGCCCCAAAGGTTCACAGGGGCGCCCATATCTTGAAGCAGGCCTCTGGGGTAGTTACTTTTCTTGGAACTATGGGCAAACGCTTGCCAAGATAACTTACAGGAGGAAGGCTGTGTTCTACAGCGTTACGTGAGGGCACAGACCTCCGTGGTGAGGAACGAAGCAGCTAATCATGGTGGCGGTGGTCACCTTCTCACATCAGCAGACCAGGAAACACAGAGAGACCCGTGCTGCTGCTCAGCCACCTTTCTCCTCCTCCCCCTTCACTCAGTCTGGGACCATGGCCCATGGGACGGTGTCACCCACATTCAGGGTGAGTCCATCCTCTGTAGAAACGCCCTCACAGACATGCTCACAGAGGTGATTCCAAGTGCGGTCAAGTTGGCAGTGAAGATGGGCCGTTGCACCCAGCATGGAGCACAGAGCAAAGGGCCAGCTGAGTCTGGACCACAGATGGAAAAGATGCATACAGGCCTGCAGTGTGTGCAGCGGGCATTGCTGAGCCAGCTCTGGACACTGTTCCCTGGACAGAAGGGCAGAGAAAACTCTATAGACTTGGGCTGCTCGTCACTTAGGAAGAGCAAGTTAAGCTGACACATGAGGAAAACCAGAACAAGGGAGTCCACTTGACACAGAAATCAGTATCTCACAGGGATCGAGGCCGTTGGGCGAGGGGGTTATGTAGAAAGTAAATGATAAACTTATGGGTCGATTAAAATCCACCTTCACAATCATTTAGTCTGCATTTAATAGCATTTCAGGTCATTATTAAGTGGAAACACAGTAAGTCTGGATGGAGAGGGAATTACAACAGAGCATATGTTGCATTTCATATCCAAATTCAGCTCGGTCCAAAAGAGGCTCGGTTTTGAAAACTCCATCCGAGTAGGCTTTATCGCCTCCTCCAAGCAGCCTCCTTGATATATTGAAACCGACCACATCACAGACCCTGTGGACTCTGTACCCAGAACCTGCGAGCCAGCGTCTCCTTCAAGGGCTGTTCTTAAGATCTGAAGAGCTCTCCCAGAGCCCCGCCCAGTGCTTTGGATCTCTGCATCTGTTTCTCTGATGACAATTAGGGCAGTCACCAATCTGATGATAGGAGAAGGCCCATTCAGGCACTCTCTCCACTATTACTAGGAGTCTTAGCTGGGTTCATCCTTGTGGATTCCTGGGAGTTTCCCTGGCACCAGGTTTCTCCCTAACCTCATAACCCCCTCTATCAAGATATCTCTTTCATTGCTCTACTCCCATTGGAGGCCTTATACTTTCTGAGGAGTGGGTAGGGGGCTGAGTAGAAAAGAGGTGGGTGGGAGAAACAGGAGGAGAGGAAGGAGCAAAAAGTGTGGTTGGTATGTAAATAAATTTTTAAAATTTAATTTAAAAAGACAGAAAGAGATTGTTTTGGTAAGGATTTTTTTAAATAATAAAAAGTGATTTATTTGAAATAAAAAGATAAACAAAAACAAGGAAGAAGAAGAAGAAGAAGAAGAAGAAGAAGAAGAAGAAGAAGAAGAAGAAGAAGAAGAAGAAGAAGAAGAAGAAGAAGAAGAAGAAGAAAAGATCTGAAGAGTCTGTGCCCCTGGGCCACTTCCGTCAACCCCACACAATCCTGCCTCTACTGCAAGGCTTGAAATTTTGCTCTGCAATTGTTGCATGCGTTTGCATGGACATGTCTGATGTAACAAAGACGACGGCAAGGAAGGAAGCATCTACGGAAAGAACTTCTTCTATAGATCATGACACTTGTCTCTGCTGGCTTATTTTCTGAGAGCAGAATCAGCCCTGAGGAAGCCGAGCTCATGCACAGACACCAAGGCCCTCCTGCTGCCAACTCCTACGGCACCAAACCGTGGGGTCCTCTGGCCCGAGTTCAGGCTCCTACATGTGTACATGGCTTCCCACCCTGTGGACCCGGTAGACCTGTGCTAGGGAAACAACAGTCATACCACTCAGGCTAGATGTCCCTAACCTCCACTATGGTTCCAGTATGTCCCATTTTCACCAACATAACCAATGGCATTCATCAAACGCCTTCAAACAGAAAACGATTAAAACTAACATAAAAAAATTCAGTGTTAATTCTTTTTATTGTTAACCTCACAAGAACTTAGAGGAAGCCCTGACGTTCTAAAAGTGAGGATAGCCTTGGACAGAAAGAAGTAATGGCTCTGGCTGAGAGATGGAGTGTCTGGCAACATCTGGGGCTGTGGGAGAAAAACATAAGGCCAAGCCACAGATTTATGTAAGGGGAGAGATTGGCTCAGAGACCACGTAATGAACACAGGACCCTCGGGAAATAACAGCCACAAGAAGGAGACTGTGTGAGGAGGCGTAGTATTGATTCTGGGCTTTTTTTTTTTTAACATTTATTTATTTGTGGGGGAGCATGGGTTTGCCACAACAGGTGTGTGGAGGTCAGAGAACAACTTTCAGCCGTCCATTCTCCTCATCCACCATGTTGGTTTCAGGCATCATAATCAAGTCGTCAGGATTGACAGCAATGAGCTTTACTCAGTGACCCATCTGGCTGATCCTTCATATTGATTCTTAAAGAAGGGGAAGAGAAAACTCCTAAGGATTTCTAACTAGATATCGGTCCTCACTGTGTTTAGGGCCGTGACTCATACCACTGTGTAGCCCCTATAATCCCTGCCATTTGTATCCACAGATCCTAGACAAGAATCTTAAGCCCAGATCTCAAATCATTTCTGTGGATAATTCAAGTATGTATTTCACAATTTAAAATCAGGAAACATATGCAAGGGTAAAAGCTGACATGAGTAAAACCTAACAGAAGCTTTCTCACCAAGAGCAAAGCCACAAAGCAGAAGTTAGGGTTGCTTAGCACACAAAGCAGAATGCATGCATGCATCTGAAGAGAGAGATGACCTCAGACACATGATGCAAAACTACTGGGCAATCATGAAAGTGTGAATGTAGGCGAGTGGACCTGCTAAACTTGGAAAGCGGAGGAACGAACGAGTAAATGAAAATTGAAAACAAAGTTAGACAATCAAAAGATGAGTTAGAGCCACAGATTAGACATCTCTGAGGAGAGAATCTGTGAGTTGGGTGGTAGACTTCAGTATGAAGAAAGGAAAGGAAACATTCAAAACTGGGAAGTAACTGCGAAGGAACGAGAGCCAGCAGGTCTCAGAGGAAATGTGTAAAGGTAAATGTGCAAAGAAGAAGTTTGAGGAGATAATATCTTGGAATATTTACATCAATCTTCAGATTCAGGAAGCCCAAGAAGTCTTAAACAAAAAAATCTGTGTACACTATAAACACAGACACACATATAGACACACATACACACACACATATAGACCCAGACACACATATAGACACACATACACACACACATATAGACCCAGACACACATATAGACACACATACACACACACATATAGACCCAGACACACATATAGACACACATACACACACACATATAGACCCAGACACACACACATATAGACACACATACACACACATATAGACACACATACACACACACATA
>PVIU01000238.1:0-378490 GCA_004026605.1 Ondatra zibethicus
CACAGAGTCACACTTGTGCTCAGGACATCAAAACCAAAGAGATTTCCCTGGGGAAACAAATCCTGCCTGGAGAAATCTCCCCATTGGTTGTTTATCCGCAGAAATCTACATGTTCCAGGGGACGGTGCATCCATAATCAGTCTGTCCCTATAGGACTTGGGTCTTGGCGACCTTTTTGTGACCTCTCCCGCCAGAAGAGGCTGCTGTCACTTTAAAAATTTACTGAAAGAGGAGCCTGTCGTCTGGCTTCCGACCACTCTGGAGATAGCTCCCTTTCTCCCTCGCCCCGGTTTCTTTCTGGATGGCCGAGCAGATCCCCTTTAAAGAGACAGTTCATGAAATAGAAACCCTGCGGCTGGGCGCGGAGTGGCTAAAGGGGACGAGCGAGTGAGGGTCTGGACCCGAGGAGGCGCTGGGAGGATCTGGGGGCTGTCCTGGCCTGGCAGGCCCCCCACCTTCGCAAGCTCTCCTGCGGGTCTTGCCCCTGGAGCTGCGAGAGAGGAGTGGAAGAAGTTTTAGTAGGTTTCAGATAACTTTCATTACACATCGGGCTGATAAGAGGAAGAGAAAGTGAGGAAAGAGGGAGGTGGTGAGAACAGAAGGAATAGCTGCGAGCTCATTTAGGAAGGGGGAAAATCCCAAATACACCAAACCCGGATCATTTCTGGTCTTAAAACACTGTTGGCGGACAATAAACCCGAAACGCGTGGTCCCGGCGGCGAACAGCTCCCGGGGAACAACAAACTTATCAGACACCCATTTGGAAGGCGAGACACGAGGCTTTTATTTTTTAATTATTATTTTTTTAATGTCTCGAAATGTTACCGGGTGTTCTTTGAAAAGACTTTCCTACACGAGTGCCGGGTGCTGCTGATTTTATTTTGCTTAATTCTGCTGTGATTGCTTTTGATTGCTGAGTTGAGGCCGTAGAAATCGGAAGGTAAGCGAACTCACTTTAAAAAGTCTTGGCTGTGGGCAGGGTGTCGCTGGGGACGGCATCTGCGTCCCGGGTCTGCGCTGAGCTCCCCGAGTCCCCGGAGCGTCGCCGGTCGCCCGGGCTCCGCCGCCTCGGGTGGGTCTGCCCGGCTGGCTGCCGCCTTCTCGGCTCTCGCATCCTCCTTCCCCTCCCTCCCACGGTCTGTCGGTCAGGTTCGGGGACGCAGAAGGTGGGGTTGCCAAAAATCAGAATTCCTGGCACCAGCCAAGCGACTTTGGAAGTGGCTTTCGGCGGAGTCCCACCTTGCCAAGTAACAGCTTCGCTGGCCAACAGCGTGTGGGCTGCCTCAAGAAAGTCACATTCGGTCCCTCTGGCTGCAGGCTGGGATTTTTCCCCCTTTTCGCTGGATACTTTTTTTTTTTTTTGAAAGGGCCTTTCTCTCAAGTCCACCTAAAGGAATTATTAGTATTATTATTATTAGTTTTGAAGCTTAACAGCTTTTGAAAACACAGGACTGTGTTAGATGGGACGTGAAGATGCGTTGTTTATTGTGTTCAGATTTCCGAGGAGATTGAGACTTTTGGGCACTAATGAAGTCCTGGTAACAAATCAAAAGTGAATAACTCGCCAGGGGTGAAGACAGTTAGGCGGCCTTGGGGCAGGAATTCTGAGAGTAAGGACCTCAGTATGTTGGGGAAACCTTTGAATAATCGTGTAACACATTTTTTAAAAAAACACATTCTTTGAAAATGTATTTTAAAAAATTAGCCTCGCTGTTGACAGAGGCTGTATCAGGGATGCTAACACCGAATAAAATTACACCTATAATTTTCTGTGCACAGCATGTAATCTTCAGTTCCTTACCTCTGCTTGGAAAGCGGAGGGAGTAGATGCTTCTTGACTTTAAAATTAACAAGTTTTCCACGTCTTTCTGCAGCATGAAATGAGACCAGTGTAGCATTTCAGTGGCTTCGCCGATTTCCTTTATTAAATATTTCTCTGGGTGTCAGTTGGCATGCCTCCCCACCCCTTTTCTTCTCAGTCACCAAAACAAACAGCACACCCAGATCAGAATAAATTAGCAGACCAAATACAATCCCACTTAAAAAAGAAAATCAAATTTTAAGAACCGTGCTAATTATTTACCTTTTCTATGTCTGGGAAGGGAGAAATCTCAGTGCCCTTTGAGTTGTTCAGTCTTGAAAGCTGAAATGTCTTAAAGTTTGTAATTTTATAAATAACGTATTTGTTGAAATTTGTCCTCCATAGAAAGGGTATTTAACTCTCTGTTAGAGTGGAGAGGTGGAGGGAAGGGGAGGGAGCAATTATTGTCTTTCTCTTAGGTTACCATTTTTCTTTTTAAATCCTGGGACGACTTACTGCCCTTCAATGGCCCCATGGTCAAGGGCTTATTCATAGTGCTTTAGACTGGGATGCTCAGAACCGAGTTCTTGAAGTTTATGGTGAGTTAATGACTTAAATCTGCAAGTGGGTGATTATCGGAGTTCTATGCAAAGCTGCTCTTGGTCCATGTAGTGAAGGGTTTAACGTTAATTTCCAGGCAGGTATAGCAGGAGCAGAGTTCAAGGGTTATTTAGTTCATGAATTCTTGTCCTAGAGTGTGTTGTTTAGTCTGGAGCAGAAACCATCCTCTCAGTTTGCATTAGCTGATTGACATAGCATTGCCAGCCCCTAGTTCTCCACCATGAGGTCAGTGATTCCATAGCTTTTAATATTGATGCTTAGCAAGTTATTGAGGTTAATGACTCAGAAAAGGCTTGATCTGAATATATGAAACCTTAAAATTAAAAGCTTCCCATTTCAACTTAGATTTTGCAAGTGTCCTGAGTGATACTAACATTTAGTAGGGGCCAAACACACATCTTCAGGAAATGATGAAACACTGCCATGATGCTGGCAACATGTGAGATCTACTAAGTCTATGCTTACCTGCAAACCACTTCAATATTTTGTTTACTGGGCATAGTATGTAAACATGTATTGATATGGGTTAGCTAAACCTTAGGTTGTCATACTTTGCATATATATATATATGTATAATTTTCTTTTGCTTGTCTTTAGTTTGCTCAGAAGCATCTATGAGACAATTCTTTAACTTCAAGCTACAAGCATAATTTTATGGTGAGGAAATGCAAACCAATAAAAGAAATTTAATAATGTCTAGAAGAAAGTTTTTAATCGAATTAAAATGAAATAATGTAAAAGCTCTCACCCAGATGAGGAGGCTATGCAGAACTATAATATTGACAGCAGAATCATCCAAATCCAAATATTGAATTTTTAGTTTAGAAGTATTATGTTGCACACACCATTCTATATGACTTTTCTGTAAAAACACAATAGATAAAATTAAGTTGTTGAGATTATTCATGGATGAAGAAGAAGCAAGCTTGTTTTCAAAGCAATTAATCAGTTTCTGTGATAAGTTAAAATTGCTCTACGCCTTTTGTAAAAGCAGTATAGCTTAATGCCCCCTTTAAGAATATATGTGCTGCCTGACCTTTTTCTTGTAAAGATTCAAAGGAAGAACACACATTTCAATGGTATATTTTCAAGGAACTGACTACTTTCAGCAATGAGCCGAAATGGCAATTTATTGTTCTCATCTTCTTCCTTCCAGATCTTAGATGAGTTTTGCAATGTGAAGTTCTGCATAGATGCCAGTCAACCAGATGTAGGAAGCTGGCTCAAATACATCAGATTCGCTGGCTGTTATGATCAGCACAACCTTGTTGCCTGCCAGATAAATGACCAGGTATGTTTTAAAGATTTTCTTGTCTTTCTTTGAGAACACTATAAAGTATCAGTGAAATCTGAAGAATAAAAATATAACAGTGAGCTGCAATAGACTTCTGTGACCTGGTTGTGTTGATACGGCAGAAGCTAACACAGAGACACAAGATACAGAGCTAAGACATTTTTAGCACTGCCTTATTCCACTGCTGTTTTCCTTGGGTGATCTGTTCGTGATGTCTTACCATCAATATCAATGCTGCAGTTATTGTAGTGTTACTGAGTGACTTAGAAATGAAGTACCTGCTACTGCTGTTGCATCTTCTCTTTATCATCCTAATATGTACATTCATACAAAGTATAGAGCTAAATTTGAGATTTATTCAGAATTTGCAAATGATATATTTGAAATGTTATAATATAGTTTTATTTGAAATGGTGGTTAGATACGTATGCATGTCCTTGGTGCAGACTACCTGATTATACATTATAAATCGCATAATTGTGTTGAGTTATCTAAATCAACATAAAATGAGAATTTTTACTCTTCAAATAATCAAACTACTCATCTTTTATGTAAAGCAAAAGTTTAAAGTTGTAACTGTTGGATGATTTTGTGACTTTATGGAAGACCAAGAAGTGAGACCAACTTAAAGAAAAGTAATCATGAAATAAAGGTCACAATATTCTCCTGAAACTAATTTCGCACTTAATAAAATTATGACTCTTGTAGCCTTATCTGAAAGTGCTTAAAGAATGAGAAGTTTATCCTGTTGACTTTTTTTTATTACAAACATCATTGGGTTAAAATTTAATTGTATCACAGTCATATATTTCCTTTAAAGCCATGGTGAGTTAAATGTGCTTTCAAGACCATGTTGAAATGGTTGCTTGGCAGATCTACTATACCAAGAAAATGAAAAGTTTAAATTAGATGGTTGCAACTGAAAGCAGTTAAATAAAGCTAGCGCCATCAGCCCAAGACTCCCAGCCATCATTAGGAGATTATTCTTTGGCTTTTCACCAGCTTCCAGATCATTTCTTTCTGGCTAAACTAAACATAAGGTAGTAAGTTGTAAAATTATGTTTAAATGGGAATCATTTAAATCTTCAGCATAATCAAAAATAATAAACTAATCAATTGGGTTTTCCCTTTGCTGTAAAAAAAGCCAAAGTGTTATTGACAAATGAAAATATTATTAAATTAGCTATTGATTTTGAGAACAGCATATCCCAAGCCTTTCCTAGGAGATATTGTCTCCAGCAGCAGAAAGCACTTTTTGAGCATCTCCTGTTTACAGATTGGGAAATGGATAGGTCTAATAAGGGGTAAACTGTACTGTACTTCCTAAAACAGAAACTATGGGACCTCAGAAGATCCCTTTAAGATGAAATAATATAAATATATCTTAATGATTATTTTCTGTTTATATTTACTGACAATAGATATATATCAGTATTTTTCTAAAACTATTGAAAGGTGATTGAAGAATTCTACTTGCAGCCAATTCAAGGCCACTTGTGGCCAACTTTGCATTTAATTTTGATATCTGATGTTTTATAATAAGTGAGCTCTTCTTGCAAACCGTGGTTGCATTTAAAGGGAAAGTCCTGTGGTTTTTAATTGTGTGTGAATCAGGCTGCTCATTGTAGTTAGCGTTTGTAATTTTTCCAATTAGTTTGAAAGTACACATTTTATAGGCATTGTTTCTAGAGAAAACATGTTCATCGTTTTAACAGTATCTAATGTTTTAACTGAAGAAACAGAAAAAAATGGAGAAAGACACAGAACACAATTATTAGATATTTATTTACTGTTTCCTTAAGTATTCATCCTAAACTTCTATATTACACTAGCTAAAATTAAGATGGTTGTACAATGAGCACATATCAAATAACTTAATCGTGAAATTGATATTACACGGTCAAGTAGGTTCATCATACACTTAAGAGAAAAGTCAAAGATAGAAGACGGCTGTGATAGGTATGTGTTTGTAGACCACAGCATTATACTTCGCACAGTTAACAGGACCCAAGGAGACAGCACCTTAATAGCACGTATCTGTATATTATAAACATATTCATCTGCAAGCTCCTCTGCAGTTCCAGAAAGACCATTTAGCTGGGTATCTCTGGACAGCTTTGAAATGTAAATGTTGGGCCAGGTGCAAGGACACAGAGCTGCCAACAGAGACCCTCCAGATGTGCTTTTGCATCCTCTTTGCTGTGGGAGGGTCTGTCAAATGGTGACTAGGCACAGCCCATCTCATTATAAACATACCCATCCTGAGGATTCCATTTACTTTCTAGATACTGAGAGAAGCCCTGCATGAGGGGTAATTATTAAATTAGTGACATCAGCTTACCTGTCCAGCACCAGCCTGTGGTATTCTAGAATAAATCATAAAAATGCTCTTCTTTGCTCTGATTCTTGGAAGAAGTTAAAGAATTTTGAGGACATAATAGGCAAATATTATAGGCTCAGAAAAGAAAGAATTTTGGGTAAATTTTTCAGCTGTGATCTAGTTCTGGTGATATTTAGGTCAGCAAACAAAGAAGGAAATGATTACCCTGAACAAATGATGAGTGTATGTATCATATCATATAGTCAAAAAATTTCTAAGCTTAAGTTAAAATTTGATGAATTTAAATCAGCTTCATAACAAGGTGGAAGGATAAGATCTAAAAAGAAAATAAATGTGCATATTAAGATTCTGAAGTTTGGTAGTAGGCGCCTGTCAGACATAGACCCTGGATAAAACCCATGCTAGCCTTGTTTGATTGGTGGATTTTGTTTTTTAAGTAATACTAATAATGAATGAAACCTGAATTATGTTGTAAAATAGAGAATCAGGGACCACACAATGAACCATTTCTCCTCCTACTTTTCCATCAGCACTTTGTCCCAGGTGATCTTCCTTGGTTTAAACTTTTTAACAGATTCACATGCATGTGTGTGTGCTCATGTGTGTGCATGCGAGCATTTGTACGTGTGTGTGTGTGTTACTTTATTTCAGAAATTTCAGAATGAGCTTTGAAAATGAACTTTCTTTCTTGACATAATTGCCCAGAAAGAGGCAGGTCTTACGACTTTAGATGCCTTTTTCATTTCACATTCTCAAAATTATTGCTGTGATGTTTTGGGGAGCAGAAATTCTGGGTGTGCTGGCATTGCTGCTGAGACATAATTTCTAAGTAGCTTCAAGTCTGACTGATGTTGTATTCCCTGACTGAAAGTACTGAGTTAACTATAGTAATTCATCTTTATAAAGGAAGGCCATGCCAAAGACACGAGGACTGAGACCCCAATCACAGACAAGTCATAGAGTAGTGCAACCATCCAAACACCCAAACTTCATGATCCTTGGTGTCTTGATTACTTTCCCCACATGCCTTAAAGTTTGTGTCTGATACTATATAGTGGTACTGCTGACACTCAGCAGTGAGCTGGGAATATTCATTCCTGGCAACAGACAGTAGGTAGATGCGTTAGATAGCTTGGGTGGCTTACAGGAGCAGCAACTGGTTCTGAGCAGTAGGTTGGGGTGAGAGGAAAGGCAGAGAGCTGGACACTGGAAACTGTCCCAAGCTTGATCCTCAAGGGGACCAAACATGAGCTTTATCAGTTATTTAGAGGCTTCGTTTATATCAAGAAGCACCCACCCCCACATATTTAAAGTCAAATAGTCCAAACATCTAAATGATTTACTGAGGCTTTTAAAATTTCTTGTTATTTTTATACCTTTCTTTTGAAGTTGTAGAAATCGCTTCCTTTTATAAACCAGGGTGGTTGGAGGATGTAGCACATTTCTTTAGACTTGGCTTCAACCTGCTTTTGCATCTCCCTTTACCCCCTTTCAAGCTTACCTGTCCATATTTTTTTTTTACCTCAAATCAAAGGCCAGGCTACCTAGAGGGAGTCTAGGATCCTCAAGCAATGCTTGTTCTCGTCATTGAATATATTCATAAGTTTTGTGTTCTTATGGGAGTTTTTACTCCAAAACATCTTTAGAGTAAAACTCTTAATTATAATGAGAAAGTTTAAGCTCAGTTCATGTAAGTTGGCTTTTTAGATGAAAGCCAAGTCCATCTTTGTATAATGGTAATCAGAATGATCTGAGGATTTTCTGTGGGATAATTTATATGTGTGTAAGTATTATTATTCTGCATCATGGAAAGGAACACAGTTGTCTGAGTCCTGTCTTGCCCTCACATGGTCTTTAAATGGAGGAAAGGCCTCAGAAAGCCAGGACATTATTAATCTTGTCATTTACACAAAGTGATAAGTACTTTCATTTTTAAACGGGCCCTTGACAGCTGGTATTTAGTAAGTAGACCCAGGGAAGTCTACCGTTGCCTCTGAATAGAAAGAAATGCTTCAATAAGAGGTTACCTAATGCCTGATGTCCATTCCGAAGCAATGAGATAGGAAAGAATGTATGTACCACAGAGAATATGAAGTCAGAATTCACTTAGGGGACCCAACCAGCTCCCTAGTGGTTAATGAATGGCAGCAAGACTCCACAGTGTTTTCAGTTGGAATGGGCATTGTTCTCGTTTGTGCTTTGCCTTATAAACTTTTAACTGCTTCCAGGACGACCATGGCTGATTTGGCACACCCGCTTCCACTCAGCTCAGGCTCATGTGAGTGATGCTATCGGACTGTGTGACACCAGAACAGTGTTGTTATTGCAAGCTTATTATGGGCTCAATTATTAACTTATTTTCTTTGGCCTTTTACTGAGGAGGGGAAAAATTCCCTTTCCTTCAACATTCACTTAATACATACGGTGCAAAAACAGCACAGCAAATCAACTCTGAGTACAGAAAGTGGGGAGCTCTTTAACCTCTCCCCACTTTGTAGAAAATGTTTGCCTTCACTGTCAGGTAATTTGTTAATTTCTCTTCCTTTACAAGGATTTCTGTTCATGTTTGTATGCCTTCTTTTGATGTTAAAGTTATTATTGGCTTTGGGCATTTTCTTTGCTTTGCTTTTAAGTCAAGTCTCACTTTTATACCAAAGTTATGCTCTGCTATTTTAAGATGAATGCCAGCTGGCAGTACCTAGGGACCAGCTTTGTGTGCAGTGTGCAGACTGACTCTGGTGCATGCTATCTGCTTGATAAGTTGCTTCCTTTACCCCAAGATGAAACTGCCTCAGACATAGCTTGAAGTTTAATATTTACATGAGAAAAAGTCCCACCTTCTTCCCCCTTGTATAATGCTTAGGACATGATGGTGACATAATACATATACATAGATTTTGTTCATTAAGACCCACGTACCTGTGCCTTGAAAAGCATGACCTAAAGTATTACACCCATATTTAAGTTGAAAACAGTGACCTGATACAGCACATGCACATTTTTAATAATCAGTGTTTGCATGTAGACATCATCTTTCATTCAGGAGGAGTTCAGAACACCACGTGCGCAGGAGATTCTAGCTATTTCTGGTGTGAAGCCAGAAAGGCACTCAGCAGCATATCTCATGGGTCACCAAGGATGGTCAAAGGCAGAAGAAAAGCCTCCAACTTGCAGTGTAGCACCCAAACATGATCTTTAGCTTCTATATGTAATGTGATGGGGGCCCTTTTGACAAACCTTCAGAAACTGCTTATAATGGTCACGAAGTTTCCATACAATCAAACAAAATGTCCAGTGTAAGGAAAGGGGAGTCACGGACATTGCTTGTGGGCCCTGTGGGAAGACCCTGAGAGGTTATTATATAGGGTGCCCGGGTCTCAAGGCACACTAAGGGGCTTTTTAGCACTTCTCTTTTTGTTGAAACTAGGACCAAAGCCAATTTTGTTTTCTTTAATTCAGTAAATTATATTGTCTGTTTTCTCATATTACTAATAAATAAGTAAAGAATGTACAGAAGAAAAAACTCCAATGATGCGTTCTGTTGAATTGTTTTTAGGACAGTAAGCCCCACTTTGTCCCAGTTGTTTTATTTATTATTAATTCATGAATTTATTTATTTTTGGTGCTTGAATGAACTCTTCATGCATGCCAGACAAGCTTGGTGACAGAGGCTACATCACTTTTTCCCAAGCTTCTCCATTTTTTTTTCTTGGTTTGCTCTGTCTCTATAAGTGTAGATGGAGAATACTTCTGTTTGGAGAAATCAAAGGGTGTTTGGCTTGGGCAAAGCTCGGTCATAATAAAGCTAATATTCTGTTGGAAGAGTTTATTTCCTGGCCATTTATCTCTGTTTTCTGAAGATACTTCTCTGCCACTCAGTAAAACTAGACCTAGACTGTCCATTAGGACTTTCCCCCAGACGTTAAATGCTTGACATCATTAATGCTCTCCTGATCTGGGGTTTCCCACATAGCTAGAGGTGGATGAGTGGCTCAGGCTGTATTAACTGGGGAGGTCAAGTATACACACATGGTTTGTGGACTCACACTGTCTCTGAAGCCCCAAGACTGGCAGATGTGTTCACATCAAATGTTGACTCTGTACAGACATGTACACTGTCACTTAGCTTCCCTTCTAGTCACTTCCAAACATGCAAGTTCCACTTAGCCTTTCCTGCTTCTTCATGGTGTTTTGAATGAAGCTGTGGAAAAATAAAGCATTCAAGCCAAGCATTGGGAGTTGGAGGAGTGAGAAATCAGCTGACAGCTTCAAAGAGAAAACACAGCAATAGTCTGAAAAAGCTGCTTCTCCATATAGATTCTGCAGGGAGTACATTTCTCTATTATTTCAATTATTAGAACTTCCTGAATAGGTTGAAGGTCACTCATAATTCACACTTCTGTCATTTTTAGACATGCCAAGTGCAGTCTATTATGCATAAATAAAACTTCCAGTGTTTGACTGCAGAAAATAAATGGAAAGTCATAACAATGAGGCCTTGTTCATCTTTTAAAAAGTAAATGGTTTGTTTTCTTTCTTGTTTTCTCTTGTACACTGAAGTTTATCTTCTAACTCAATGGTACAAATAGTACACTTTAAAGTGATCCAAGCCTGGCAGACTAACAGCAAAGCTGTTCTGGAAGATTCTTAGAACTTCTATTCTGTAGGATAATGAACAAGAACATTTTACCTTTTTTAAGTACAAATGGAAATATCATTATTTTGATGGCAGATTAGGTTGGATAGAGGCCTTGACAAAATGGAGTTAGTCTGAGAGCCTTCTGAAGACTTTAGCATTTCCCAGAATGCTTCTGAGTGTCTCTACCCTCATTAGTGTGGTCTTATTGAACTTAAGTAACTGGTGGAAAGAAGCACTTAATGATATGTAATTAATTAAAGTTAATTTAAATTTTATCTTTATATAAGATGTGTAAACATAATATATATTTAAATGTACATACAAGTAGAATTAATCTGACGAAGGATTAACCTCATTTAGATACAGTTAATACATAGCATGAGATTGTTAATAGTTCATGTAAAATTTCAAATTCCTTAAAAATATGAACTCTGCTTCCTTTATATGTTACATGTAAAATATATAGTATGTCCCAGTAAAAAAATATGTACATGTAACAGTGACAGTGGCTTGCTCAGAATCTGGAAGTTGGCTGCTCCTGTCCATATCACTGCTACATTTTTTATCCCTTGTTTTACCTGACTTGTTTTGCGTTCAGAATTGGTTTCAGTCTGTTTACTAGTATATTATATTTATGCCTTAAGCTACAAATGTTACTACTACCAAAAGGGAACAGTTTTGGGTTTCCTGGTATTGTTTTGCAATTATGCAAATAATTAAGAATTCTTTTCGAAATTCAGAAATCTTGCTAGTGAGCTGCTCTCGCAAAAATTGGTAGTAAAAGACTAAAATGAAGGGTGTTACTAAATCAATCATTATAGATGCTTATCTTTTTAAATTGAAGATTTCAGAAATCCAAGTATCACATTCATGCTTATGAAGATAGGAATACAGCTTATTGGAAAAGAAAAAAACCTGTTTATCCAGATAGTAGAAAAATTAAATTTTTATGTTATGAAAAAGCTTGGCTATGTGAAAAATTAAGCCATGTTCATAACATCTATGTCTGAATTTTAGTAACAGTTATCAAATTTAGAATGACAGAAGAGATCACAGGGTTTTAGATTTGCAATAACTGGTTTGTGAAATAGAATGTCCGTGTACCTGTTTCTCACACTGGTGGGACACTTCTGCTTTTCCACTTTGTGCTGGGATTGTCTTTCATTCCAGCAGCGCACTCTACAAGAGAGAGCAGCACAGAAAACTGACAACTTTTGAATTGGTTGAAACTTATTTCTGAATATTTGAGATTTCTGTCCTTGTATTGAATTCATCATGAAACCCAGGTCATTTTAATTTTGGACCCGGTTAAGTTTTTCCACACAGCTACAATGGGAAAGGAGGACTGTTAAGTCTTTTATGGAATTTAGCAGACTAATCAACTCCCATTTTTCCACAGCAAAGCCCCCAGAAAAATAGTGTCTTTTCCTCTGGTGTATAAGTCAGATGACACAGGGTTTATAGACTTGCCGTGCAGCTGAGTCTCTGAGGTGCCCTGGTCCTAAAGACAGTGTGTCTGTAAGCATCCACACTGGTAAGTGTCTGCAGAGATCACTCCTGCTGCTGCTGGCTTCTTATTTACCACAAGATGTTTTTATAACATGAAAGTAGAGACACAGCATTTCCTGAAAACAGAGACACGGTATTTCCTGAAGGAGGAGGTTCATTCAGGGTTGTGTCCCATCATTTTCCCATGCAATCAGTTTGAGACACACACACACACGCACGCACACACACACACACACAAAGGCGGAAAGTCATTTTGCTTTGAATGCTTGCTAATATATTCCTATTATTGTGATAGTGTGATAAGTTATCTCTGGGCTCAAGTTTTCAAATTATAATTAGAGGAGGAGCACATAGTTTGACTTCAGGACTTCTGTGGTCCTAAAGAAGGGCAGACAGCAAAGATCACAGGAGCAGAAAACCCCTGAAAGGAGGACTGGACCCATGAGGGTGTGGAGGATGGGGCTTTAAGGCACATTCTTATTGCTGTATGGGGAAGCATGCCCAGAATTTGCCCTCGTTATGGCTGGAGTTTGCCAGTTCTTTTCAAACCCCAGTTTCACGAGCACCATAAAAATTCAGTTAAAATTGAAAAGAACACCCTGAAGTTAAAATCCACTCTGCTTTGCCTTGCCTTTCATGGCCTGGAATGTCACCTTTTACCTCCAGTAAATAAAGCTAACGTCAACACTCGCCCATGTCTTTTATATTTTATGCACTCAATATTCTTCACATGACAATCTGGACACTTAAAGGGTAATTACACGAGTGATCTATGTCCTGGCAAAGAGAATTGTCTTCATAATATATAGTTGTAGTGTATCCATCATTTTCTTTTGTCCCTTGGACTGTTCGCATTGGATTGCGCAAATCTAAAATGAAATTAGAAGAGACATGATTAATAGAGGAGAGCAAAGAAATCATGATATCATAATACTTTCTCCAAGTGGCCTGACATGTGTGTCTGAGAAGGGGTCCCTGATGAGACAATTGGACTTGCATTGTCTTTCTAACCTCCCTGTTTCTGAGAAGCCACTGAAAAGTCCTCATGCATCATGATTTGCATGTTAACATGCTGTTGGAAAAAAAAAAATTAATGAGTCAAACCTGTAAGCAATGCCAAAGCAGAAGTGATTCAAACTGTGGAGAGAAGTCTATTGTCTTCTAAGGGGAAATAGAACTCAAGGAAGAAGCAGGGTACTAACCAGTATTTAACCCGAAGGTGTCAGGGGAAAGACACCCTGTGCACGGATATGCTTTGAATTTGATAACTTTTGAGCAAGGACAGGAGAGTGTGATGGGCAGGCGCTGGGTGCAGGTGAGAATGTTCTACTTTGTGACCTTTTTAAGCAGAAGCCACAGAAGGAGCACATTTTGTGGTAGTCTACACTTCACTTCTGGAAAAACAGAATAATCACAGGTTATATTATAGCAGTGCTCAGCAGTACTTCCTGATTGATATTGTTTTCTATAAAGGGACTTAGGCTGGTTTAAGTACCAATGAATTAAGAGTAAGCAGAAATATATATATATATATATATATATATATATATATATCTTTTAATTTAGCACAATTCCATGCTCTGATCTTTTTTTATAGAACAAAATAAAATATAATAAACAACTGGAGTTTAGAGCCACCTACTGGAAATGAGAGGCACATACTTCTGTGTAAGGTCTTCAGCTTTTCAAGGATAAACAAATAGGCACATGTAACAAATGGATGAATATTTCCATTGATCTTACAAAATAATTTACACAGATTTTCTCAACTTGAATGAACAAATGGTTCTGAGTACCAGAGGCAGGGCAAGTCCGAGGCCTGGCTCAAATAACAGTGTCTTCTAGATTCCTCTGCCTGTTTCTTGATTGATTTGTGTTCCGTACTTTCCCCATAATTTTTCCTATTTGCTTTGCTTTTGCTCCTGCATGTGCCCTGGTGTTAATATGTGGGGAGGGGAGTGCAATCTTGTTTATTTATGGGTTAGCTAGTGAGGAAGAGGATTGGTGTGTGGTGAACGAGAGAGAGAGAATGCACGCTAGCATGAGAGAGATGAGCGTGTAAGAAAAGCCACAGGGCCGACGCATACAGATGCTGTAGAGAGCTATAATTTTTAGTGCTTATTAGCTATAGTATAACCTTCATTGTCCTAAAACCTCCATCTGGTTATAGAATTGCTTAATAAATAACCTTAGAATAAGATGAACGATTGATAGCATTTTAGTGATAAAATAAATGTATATCTTGAAGATTTTTGTGCTTAAACGCTTCCTTTATCAGTGATAAAAAGCCTGGTGCCTGGACACGCAAGAGGCCATGACTTGTCCGTCACTGAGCTACTGGGAAAGACAGGCAGCTCCTGAAAATTTCAGATTGGGGTTCTCCATACAGCCCCTGTCTCCCTGATCCCTCTCAAGCCACTAGTAGCAGATTTATTAAATCCGTCCCGTCCTTACCTCTTTGGTAGAAAACCCGGACAGAAACACCCAAAACAGCAGCCTGACTACACAGTGAACATGAGGGGCTGGGCCTGTGTGTTGAAGTCGAAATCAGGACTGGGGCACAAGGGCAGGACCTAGAGCCTCACCTTTATCATCGGTGGGAGTGGCGTTGTGAAACGAAGAGACTCTCCTATGATTCTGTTCTCTAGAGACCATGGCAATTCAGTTTGCTGCATCCCACCAACCACTGCCTTTGGGAAGTCACATGGAGAAAGGCTCCTGTGCTGATTTAGGGGCAGCTCAAGGTTAGCTAGGCCTCAGCTCTGCGAAGTGTGACCTGCCAGGTGCTTTGAGGAATTCGGACATGGAAAAAATATTTGTTAAACATTGCACAGACTATAGGTGACTATATTGCAAATCCTATTAGGAAATTTGGTTTGTATACTAGCTAGGATTTGGTAAAAGTTTGTAAACTGTTTGAAAGATTTTTTTTCCAACCAGGAATTTTTTCTTAGTTTATAAGAAATTTATGTTTCTATATAAGTTTATATAGAAATCACCATTTCCTTTGATAAAACTAAAAGGGAATATGTTTATTAAAATATGAGAAATTGTACAGCTGCCCTGGTGTGTGTCCTACCCTTTGTTAATGCTTGCTCCTGTCTCTCTTCCCTGCCACCTGCGCCCGATCTTCGAAGATCTTCTACCGAGTAGTTGCAGACATTGCACCTGGGGAGGAGCTCCTGCTGTTCATGAAGAGTGAAGAGGATCCCCATGAGCCCATGGCACCTGATATCCATGGTGAGTGCAGTGCACAGCACCCAGGTGAGCCCATGACTTCTGACATCCATGATGAGCGCTGTGCGCAGCACCCAGGGCCAGCTGCCTTCTGGAGACAGCAACGTTTCCAAGAAGGCCCTTCAAAACCTGTGCTTTCTTCATTAACTTCCTTGCCTATACAGAGTCTTTGTTGACAAATGTGTTATCCCAGAATGGGTATATTCTGGAGGTGACGTGTGGCTGTTGTGTTGGAGAAACCTCAGTTGGCTGAGGTCTAACCTGGTCAAAAACCATCACTTTCAGTTTGGTTAATTCCTTCTGTAAGAATCCTTCCACTCTTTTAAAGAGTATTTATTCATTCATTCACTTTTATTTATTTGTTTGTTTACTTATTTTTATTTATTTAGTTTGTTAGTTAGTGCATGAGTGCTCTGCCTGGAGGTTTGTATGTGCACAATGTATCAGCAGTGTCTGCAGAAGCCAGAAGGGGGTTTCAGACACCTAAGCTTGAGTGATAGGAGGTTGTGAGCTATCACGTGATGTTGGAAATGGAACCCATGTCCTGTGCAAGAGCATCAAGTGTTTTAAGCCACTGAGCCTCTCTCCAGACTCTCCCCCTACTTTTTGAGAGTCATCACAAGTAGCCAGGCTTGGAACTTACTTAGAATGACCAGCCATTTCTCCCGCTTATATTTCTATTACTGGGAGAGTGTTTCCATGGGAGCAGAATTTTAATCAGCATTACCTTATGGGGGATAAAGGGAGAGGTCATGGACAAGAAAATTATAGAAGAAGAAATTTTACAGCCAATGGAATTATTCCGTGCAAGAAGCCTGTTCTATATCAAAAGATGGAGGCTCAGATAAATGACAGCTAGGTAGTGACACGGGTTCAGGACAGACCAGGACAGCTGCTCGTGCATCACTGAGCTGAGACAATGTCTTTTCCTTCTGATTTCTATCACCTAATATAATGTGATTTGGTTCCAAAAATACTTTAGAGTACTTTTCAGTTGGAAGTACCAGAGTTGGTCTCCAGGGACGCGGAGAGAGGACCTTAAGACTCTCTGTGACGGAAACTGCCGTCGTGGCTGGTTATTCTCACACAGGCATCGCCCCATAGTTCATCTCCATTCTGTCTCTTTGTAGAGCATCCTGGCAGTTTAGGGATATATTTGGGGCATACATTTTCATATTGGAAAATCTGATATGAAATTGCCTTTAGAAACCTAGACTTCCCAGTCAACCTGGTGGAGTTTGAGCCTGAATGTGGCATCTGGCCTTGCTTAGACTGTACAGGGTGCTTAGTGATTAAAAATGGGTAGTGTGGGCCTCTTTGGGTACAGTGTTTCACTTGTTCGTGATTGTTGAGTCTTAGATGTTTTCAAGTAGTTTTTAAAAATAGAAAAGATTAATTTACCACTTTCAAAATACCCAAACAGAAGTAATGTTTCCATTCTTAAAACTGCCACTCAGAAAAGCAACCACGGTTTCAGGGATTTGGGGGAGCTAAAAAGCTAGCTTGCCTTTAAAGCCTGAAGACCTGGGTTTGATCTTTAAAAGCCATGCAGAAACATCCAGGAGTGGGGACAGGCAGTCTCAGTGCTTGCGAGGTGGAGACAGGTGATGCTCTAGGACATTTATCTAGCCAATCCAGTGAGAGACACTGTTTCAAAAAAAGTACATGACCCCCAAGGACTGCCACCTGAGATTGTTCTTCTACCCACGCATATACATGCATCTGTGCACACACGCTTTTATACACACACACACACACACACATGAACACACATATATTTCTGCAAAAATATCCTTGAACTATTAGTTGCTTATTGTTTTAATGAATCATATCTGTTTTCAATTATAAGCATGTACTGATGTATAAGACTTAGAAGGTTTAATTGGTCGTTTGGGTTCTATACTTCTAAAAAAAAAGAATTTAAAGCTATGCGCTCCATAGCTTCTATATGCTGGATAAAATATGCTTTGCACAGCTTGTTTTTTTAATCTTTTACACATAGATTCAACCACCCTGAGTGAGGTATTATAGTGATTTTACAGGTTGAGAACTGAGGCTAAAGGGAAGTAAAGCATCTTGGAAGAAAACATGGTCAGCGTGTGGAGTCAGCTTCTAGGGCAGGACCTTTGCTGTCTAATATTAGGCTTTTTTCTGTGCATTTTGCGCCTGGAAGTTGGGTTTCTTTGTGGGTTCCTGGATGAGACTGGAAGCACAGATCTTGAATATATGGACGTGTTATAACCCTTAGAAAAATGTCTTTAGTTAATATTGTTGAGATTTCTGTCTCCAATGCAGAGGAGATGATGGTAGAGTACATCCACCCTCTGTAAGTCTCTGCATACAAAGTAAAGACAATGCTATGTGCCATTGCTCCCCCCCCATTACTGATGTGATTTAAGGTAAACCTGTGTCTACTGCAAATGGGGGAAATTCTTCTATGCACGAAGCCTAAACATAACTTGGCTTCCAGGCCCCAGTGAAATTATGTTCCCTTCTTGACATGAGCATTAGTATGCTTCTGCAGCATCATTTTCTGCCTTCCCTCCATGTGTCTTATACACCCGGCTTACTTCATTGCAGCCTGGTCCTTCTGCAAGCCATGTGTCTGAGTACCTTCATGCTTAGCGCACTCTAGCCTCGTTTCACTGCGCTGATTTTGACCTATTCTATTCCCTTTGTGAAGGTAGCATTTTCTCCCACGTAGTTGAGTTGGGCAGTTATTTCCTTCATGTTCCTGTGTGTTTGTTTGTCATAGCGTTGCACTCATGCATATCCGTTTGAGTTCCTTGTGTATTCATTCTCTAGCAAAGTGTCTGGCAATTTGGTAGGTGATTGCAATGTTTTCCCCCAAACAGTCAATTAATAGCTGAAGAATAACGTCTTCCTTGGTTATAGGTCTACGGAACAGCTTATGTGTCATGGTGTTACTATGGGTGCTTTTCAGCTTCGTGAGATATACACAATACCTGTGGGATCATTGCCTGTGACCTCCACTGAGTGTGGACTGTTGAGTGGGACCTCAGCTATTGAATAGAATGGCAGGAACAGTGCTCTTTGTCCCTGACTTATAAAGAATGCAGTTGGTAGTTTCCACTATCACTGCCTAGTTATAAATCTACTGATTTAAAGTGTAAATTCTTGTTTGCTATTTAACAAAGCCATGTCAATTATCGCTGACCCCAGAGTACAATAAATTAGCCTTGAAGGGTGCTGGAAACATCCTGTTCTAGGTAATGACAGTTTATTGACAATGATAGGAGTAATTATTGCTCAAACAGGGCCTCTGTGTACACTTGTGTCTTTCAAGCAACATGTCTTTGGCTTAGGGAAAAGTGGAAGTGAGTTCAAATTCTGACACAATCACTTATCTTTCAGTTCCATAACTGACTCCTTAGTTTTTCTCAAGCCTTAGTACTGTTTTCTGAAAATCTGGGTAAAAATCAGACCTGTATTTTCTCATACTTAAGTTTCAGGGAATGTGAATAGTGCCTATACTGGCTTGAGAGAATAGATCATGGTTTATAAGTTGTGATTATTATTTCTGTTTTCCCTAGAACCTGTGGAGGTGTTTAGGTGTTAAGTTTTATTTGATCAGATCACACTGTAGCCAAAGGAAAAGTGCTATTTTCCCAATTCTTTATGGGGCTCTTTGCATTCATTATTTTTAATTTACACATTGGGCACGGCTTGGGAGAAACGGCAGTCAAACTTTCAGGGCTAAGAAATGACTCAGCGGGTCAGGTGCTTGTTCAAGTGTGAGTGCTTGAGTCTGGATCCTCAGCATCCATGGAAAAGCCAAGCATGGCTAGTCACGTCTGTAACCCCATCAGAGGTAGAGGCAGAGTCAGGAGTGTCCCCAGGGCTTGCAGGCCAGCCAGTTCATCAAAGTGGTGAGTTCCGGGTCCAGTGAGAGATTCTGTTTCAAAAAATACAGTGGGGATCAATAGAGACAGCAACCTCTTCCTTCCACAAGTACACACATGGATGGGTGAGTCCACTCGTGCACAGATAGTCTCCTTCAATCTCCAACACACACACACACACACACACACACCCCAAAAGCAAACTATGGGCTTTGTTTTGTTTCACTCAAAAAGATGGCTGGTTTATGGTGGCAATTGATGATTCCAGACCCTACAGTGTGAGCTAATGATACTCAAACTGTCTCCACAGAAGAACGGCAGCACCGCTGTGAGGACTGTGACCAGCTCTTCGAATCCAAGGCTGAACTAGCAGATCACCAGAAGTTTCCATGCAGCACACCTCACTCGGCGTTCTCCATGGTAGAAGAGGACTTGCAGCAAAACCTCGAGAGTGAGAGTGATCTCCGTGAGATCCATGGCAACCAGGACTGTAAGGAATGTGACCGAGTTTTCCCTGATCTGCAAAGGTTAGCAAAAGCCTATTGAACATGAGTGTTTGCTCTGCAGCTAAATGCTATGCTGGAGTTTGACAAGTTTGTTTTGGGGAAGATTGGAGCTTCAACAACCTGGTCAGATGTGGTGGCAAGTTCAGGGATCATTGTTTCTTTAAAAACTTCTTGTCCATAAGATAGCTATAGTGAACTTGGGTCATTTTGTTGCCAAAGAGAATTATTCCTTCCATCCCTTTCTTTTTTTGCCCCCTCCCTTTCTTCCTTGACTACATTAGACAAGTGCTCTACCATTGAGGTGCATCTCTAGCCTATAGATATTATAATTTAAGTTGGGCTATTGTGAACTGAAGGCTTAACTTTATGGGGAAAATGATGACTTTGAGTAAAAAAATACAAGGTGAGGGAAAAATAGGTAGTGATATGCCAAGAATAGTAAAGCTACCTCTAAATCATTTAAATGACTAAAAATCTAGACCTCAGGCTCATTTTAAAATATACTTTTGATAGAGCCATGTAGCTCAAGGATTTAATTCAAATTAGTCATCAAATTGCACATCTATGACAGAACAAGAATACGTTCAGTTTCCTGGCATAGGATTTTTCTAATGGGAAGAATAGCACTGTAAGAATCTAAATGAAGCAATGCTTTAATATTTATCTTTAAGAAAATGAAAATCAGATATTAGTAGCATATTTGTTTAGCATAGCCCTTTGAATTTAATTTAAGAATTTTTTTTTATTTTACTGAAGGAAGCAACAACACTGGAGCCTCCCCTTAAAAGACTGTGTTGATAATTATGCTACAAAATGCAACTTTATGTTCAGAGATAGTAATAGGTTTTCTTTTTGATTATTTCTACCTAATAGCTTTTGCTTTTGGTTCACAAAAGATTGTAATAGATGCATTCATCATTTTGTTTCTTTCAATCTGGAAATGATCTTTGGAATACACAGTTAGACTTTCAAGTGAACACATCCCACCATGTTTCGTGGGATTGCTGTGCATCAAATGGCCTTGTGCAAGAGTGTGTCTGAGTGGGCTCTCGACACAGCTCTCACCCCCCCTCACCTTTTCTCGTCCAGTCTGTTCTTACTGGCTCCCTCCCTCTTTCTCTTTCCCTCCTCTTACCTGCCATACATTCTTTCCCCCTGATTCAGTCTGTGTTAGGAAAGGATTTCATGCAAATGTCATTCTGTTTAGTTAGGAATGAACTAACAGACACTGAAGTATAACCACTTCTCAATGGCTCTCCTCAAAGATACTGAATAGCTTTGAAAATTCAAGTACAAGTTAGTTCATTACTAATGAGAAAAGAAAATGAGAAATAAGAGAGATTTCCTAACACCTTTCAAATTCACTCTATAAACATAAATCTGCAGAGAATAAATCAATAAGTTAAATACATATATGGTTAGCAAATTATAAATTTATAATGAAAAATCATTTAGTGTCTCTTAAATATAATCATGCCCCAATATTATAAAAAAAAATAAAACAAGTAGATGCCAGGGAGAAGAGAAAATATTCACACAAAGAAATGGTATCTCTGGACCAGAAATGAAGCATTTTATTTTGGTGTTTTAAAAGGGAAAATGGCTCTCTCTCTCTCTCTCTCTCTCTCTCTCTCTCTCTCTCTCAAAGAGAAGAACTATGCAAAAAACTTGGAATTTTCAGTACCTTTGGAATGTAGATAGCAAGCGTTCTTAGGAGGGACCTTCTAGAACCTTCTAGAAGCCTTCTGGAAGCCTGGCCAATTCAAAGAGCATATTATCATGCAGTTGGATACCATTTCACCAAGTGTTGTAGGTGGTCATGGATTTACATACTGTAGCCTTGCCCCAGATTTACATTTTCTGGATATTTCCCACTTCAAAATGCTGCCATTATTGCTAATTTTGTCAACTGAAGAGATGTCCTTCTTTAATATGACATTTCTTCTTTCTGCACATACCATCTAAAATATTTAAAATTCTTGTGTGTGTGTGTGTGTGTGTGTGTGTGTTGTGTGTGTTAGCCCTGGCATTAACCCACTGAGCCATATTTTTGTCCCTAAAATCTTTAAAACTAATCCAGAGATGGGCAGGGGACTAGAACATGGGATGCTGACCAAAGCCCCACCCACTATTATTAATTTGTATAAAAAGTCGGGAAAGCTGATGGCTGGCAGGAGGGCTTCTATGTTTATAGAAACAATGCAATTTCTGCTTTTTGAGAACTTGTTTTCCTTTCTCCTACTGGGCGTGCATGTGAGGGCTATGAGGGTGAGGAAGGAGTGTTGGTATGCACATGTATGTGCAACTATATGAACATATATATGCACATCCATGAGGAGGACAGAGGAAACCTTGACTATCATTCTCTGGAGGTTGTCCACCTTTTTTTTTTTTAAATTTTGAGGCAGGGTTTCTCTTTGGCCTGAAACTTACTGAGTAGGCTAGGCCAGCTGGTGCCAGTGAGCCCATCCCAGGGATTTTCTTTTCTTGGATTTCAGATGTGTGCCACCATGTCCGCCTGTTTATGTTAGGATGCTAGGAAAAGAATTTTGTTCTCCAAGCTGTCATTTTACTGACTGAGTTATCTAAATGGTCCACGCCCCCTTTTATCAGTGTAATTGACAGTGATAACACCATGGGACAGTCACGTGTCTTACGCTACACAAGAGAAGGAAGAAGGGGACGCTCCCTTGCTTTGTCATCCCCTGAGGAGTGCTATGTGCTCACAACATTCTCTCGGAACTAGACCACAACCTTGTAATTAGGAGAAAGAATAAGTCTCAGAACACACGGCAGTCTTCTGCCTCTGGGAGGCAGGGATCAGGATTTCACATACACATACTGGAATTTGTAGCAGAAACGGCTTGCCCTCCTTGGTTACTGACGGTAGCGCACTCCCAGTCACTGCAGTGGTTTGCAAGGATGGTAGCTCATGCTCATCGCTGTTACTGAGGTCTGTCCTCTCTCCCTCCCTCATCTATTAGCTTTCAACATCTTTAGCAAACAGAAGATGGCATATTGCAGATAAAGATGGGGTCTTCCTTTCAGCTCTACGTCCCTGTTCCCAGCAGGTACTTTGTTTTCAGTGAGGCATCAGTACTTGTGGGTGAGCAGCAGCGTTTTCTACAGGACTGCTCACAGGCCTCAGAGTGAGTCCATGTGCCAGTATGAACAGGAAGAAAGCTATAGAGGAAAATGAAGGTGGAAAAAGTATTTTCAGTTTATGAAGATATGAGATTATTCACAAACCAATCCCACTCGTAACTGCTGAGGGGTGTATTCTTAGTGCAGGTCTTAGTTAATATTCAAATACAGAATCCTGATCTCACAGAAAAATGAGGCAGAAAATTAAACACTCATTCTTGGCAGTGTTAATAGATTTTTTTATTGTGAAATGTTTCAGATAGGCACAAATCAGAAAGGATGGTGAATTTAAAAGCTCCACTATGTTCAGCTTCCACAATCATGACAAAAGGCCAGTTTTGTTTTGTCTTTCATCTCTACCTATTTTGGAGTATTTGAAACAAATTTTGGATATTATACTTTTCTTAATATATATTAAGAAAGAAAAAATATATAGACAGGATGTTTTAAAAGTTAAGACTTTTGAAACACTGTTTTGGTAGTGCACTTTAAAAATACTAAGCTGGCATTATAATTCTGATAGAGCTCTTAGGATTATTATGAAGAGAAGGTCCGTGTATGCAGTTGATTGACAGAATTATGTCTACTTTAATATAGTAAGTGTTCCTCTTGTCAGAGTCTCCTTCTCAGGATATCTCCCCCCGGCTATTTTTCTCAGTCCATTTTTCCTTGCAAATTATGCTGTTTATATGTACTTGGTGGTGTCTAACATTGTTCTTCTTTCCTTCCATTGTCCATAAAGGCATCACTATATCCTAGACCTGGCCTGGGCTTTGGGTTTATTGGTTTAACAGCTTGCATCATTGATATTATCATTCATTTATGTCAGGAAGCATACATCAGATTACCTGGATTCATTAACTAATTAATGACAAATGAATTCTAGTTTCATCACTTACTATAAGGATTAATTAATTCTATGTACTCCTACTCCTGATTGTATATTTTGCCACCCTAAAACAGAGTTTACATCACAGGGAAAACCTGAGATGTATATTGCTTTCTCCTTTACCTCCTAGTTTTCACACCAATCATCCTGTTAGGGTGACTGGCAAGGTTTTGTTTGTATATTTTGAATATCCTTTTTGTTAAAAGACTCACTGATGCTGGGCAGTGGTGGTGCACACCTTTAATCTCAGCACTCGGGAGGCAGAGGCAGGCAGAGCTCTGTGAGTTTGAGACCAGCCTGGTCTACAGAGTGAGTTCCAGGACAGCCAAGGCTGTTACACAGAGAAACCCTGTCTCAGAAAAAAAAAAAAGACTCGCTGTTATTGGTGTTTAATTTGGACTATTTTTGGACAATGTGCATCTTTTCAAATTGGCATCCTAATATCTTTCGAGAACACCTGCCACTTTCTTGCTCCTTTTAATAACAAACTGTTCAGAACCTAGATTGAGTGTTGTATCAGAATGGACATAGGCTGACTCCAGGAGCTCCCTCTTCTATGTGAGCGCATATGCTAGTATTCCACAGACAATGTGGTCAATGAACCAAAATGTTGCAGGTGTCTGCTAACTACAGATATTATCTATACTGGCTTTTCATTTTATTTGTGCAGGGTCATGTACCAAATTAGAAAATGAAGCCAAAATCTTAAGAAACCAAAGCATTCTAAACTTTAAAATGTAGATAAACTATCTTGTTTTTTGTTTTCCAAGACAGGGTTTCTCTGTAGCTTTCGAGCCTGTCCTGGAACTAGCTCTTGTAAACCAGGTTGGCCTTGAACTCACAGAGATCCGCCTGCCTCTGCCTCCCGAGTGCCACCACCGCCCGGCGATAAACTGTCTTGTAAGAAAACTGCTCATCTTGTTCTTCTCTCATTAGCAGTCAATACTATCTTTACTGAAATTCTGTACACTTTCTTTTATAGCTCATGATTTATCTATCTATACTCCATCTTCTATCTGTCTGTCTGTCTTCCATCTGTCTTCTTTTTCTCATCCTCATCATTGCAGTCACCACTTTTATTGTTGTCATCATCTATTATCAATCCCCTTGTCTCCCCATGTATCAATCCACACACACACACACACACACACACACACACACACACACACACACACACACACACACCTATATCAGGGCTATAATAGGAAGTTACTTTCAGTTCTCTTTTCTATATGACTAAAAATATAAATGCTTTTCTATCTAGAGATTACGTATATTTGAGAGAATACCTACCTCATGTCCTTAAGCATTTTATTAATATGTTTTATATTTGAATAAAGTAGATAGCAGCAATCAATTTTGCTATTAAGATTATGTCAGAAATCTATAATAGATAGATAATTTTCTATCATAGTCCTAAATTCAAGTAGTCCTTGATAGGTGTGTCAGATTTATTCCTACAGGGCTCGACCTGGTGGGAAATACAGTCTAGGAAATATAACGCATTCTTCTGTCCATCTCTTCTCTTCTTCTCACTTCAGCCTCTTTCTCTCTCAATTCTTTCCTTTCCAGTTGAATTAGTAATAAAGGAGAATTCCATTTATGAATGTTTTCCTCGTCCTGCCTCTCACTAAATCAATTATTCTCTTAACAGCTTGGAGAAGCACATGTTGTCACACACTGAGGAGAGAGAATACAAGTGTGATCAGTGTCCCAAGGCGTTTAACTGGAAGTCCAACTTAATTCGCCACCAGATGTCACATGACAGTGGAAAGCACTATGAATGTGAAAATTGTGCCAAGGTACAGTGAATTTGTAGGCTATTCACCTCTCCCTGTTGTCTTCTCTCATAATCTATCACTTGCTATACTATATAGAAAAAGCCGTGGGATGGGGAACTATAAATGCCTTCAGCAAAGCAGACTAAGTGTTCTGTGCTGGAAGGCATAAGCAGAACACATAGAAACACTTAGTGGGTGCCTTTTTGTATCTTTCGGGTGGGGGGAAATGAGACTTAATGCTGAGTTACAGAACTGGGTGTGAGACATCCCTGGTAAATTTATGGTTCAGCTGCTGACTTGCCCATGTGGGGTTGGTTTGTAGCCTCATGGGAAATGAAAATTATATCCAACACGAATTGCTTATTTCTTTTAATAGCAGTTTGTGAGGAAGGTCACATAACCCTTCTGAATGCTTATTCAGAAAGAGTGTGAGACTCCAAACTTTCAAGTTTGTCCGTCTAATCCTTCTTGGAAATCATAACTTGGTTCTCACCAAGCAGTGCAGGGCTCTTAGCGGTCAGTGCTACACAGCACTCAGGTGAAATGACAGTGTTCCATTGGGGCACAGATCAGCTACAGCAATGGCTGTCCACAACTTCCATGTTCTTTGCTTTACAGTGAGCGCAGAGGTGCCCTGGAATGGTTGCTTTCTATTGCTGTCGCCTTTTGTGGCAGTGGAAACTGGAACATTTGAAATAGTCTTCAAGGATATTTTATTTATGGGTGCATTACTGGGTTTTCATATTTTGCTTAGTGAAATGTCCAAAGGAAAAGCTGTAGATTTCTGAAAGCATGCATGCAGAAGAAACATTGTGTTTGAGTTTAACTTCTTAGGGAAATTATTTAAATACATTTGGGGTACTTTCATCAAAATCTTCCAAATTGTGTGTGTGTGATGTGTATTTATTTTAAAATGTAATTTTAATGATGGTCTGGACAAGGCCTTGCTTGACTCTGGCCTGATAGTCCATTCATGATGTGGTCCAGTAACCGACACTAATGGATACCCTGTTACAAACGCAGAAAACTGAATAATTCCTGGTTTCTTCCTTAAAGGAGTTCCTTACACTTTGGAAATACAGTTTTCTTTTGGTCTTAGGCCAAAGCAAATTAAAACAAGACAAAGAAAATTTCTCCTTGGGCTCTTGCTGGTCTTCTTTCTTGTATCCATGAGTGAAGTTTCTGGATTAATCAGTACTCATTTCCTAGCAGGTTTTCACGGACCCTAGCAACCTTCAGCGACACATTCGGTCTCAACATGTTGGTGCCCGGGCACATGCTTGCCCGGAGTGCGGTAAAACATTTGCCACGTCGTCAGGCCTCAAGCAACACAAACACATCCACAGCAGTGTGAAGCCCTTCATCTGTAAGTCTCTAAATGCCCCGGCTTCCTCTGCATCTGTCTCTCCTTCAAAGGGCTCTGTACTCTGGAGCATGGCTGTGCACAGCCATGGTGGGTTGGAGGAGGTTGCCCTTCTAGCTTTTTGGGTCTAAAGTAGGAGCGTTATTTTATTATAAGAAATTATTTTATAAGCAGATCCAAGGCATTTTGCCTATAAACCTTGGGGTGTGGTTTTTTTTTTTTTTTAAATAGATGGAATCAGTACCAGGTAAAGAAAAGGGAAGTCATTAAATAACGAAAGGGGAGCCTCCCTAGGTCTCAGGATTTAGTCAAGATGATCAGGTTTATCTCAAATTGTAAATGTTCGTGGCTTGGTAAAACAGCCAATAATGGATATCATTAAGTGATTAAAAACCTGGTCTGGACCTCAAGGAGCTGGAAGAAGCCGGCCAGACAAAGGAGGCTTATGTTGCTCTGTACTGGAGTGTGTGTGTGGAGGGGTAGATGCTGGAGTGTGTGTGTGTAGGGGTAGATGAGGGATTGTATGTGAGGAGGGAATAAAATGCTCTTCACTCCTCCTCTGCCTTCTGCTTCCATTGCAGACTAGTAGATCTGGGCCACTTGAAAAAGCAGAGTCTTTTCTCTTTGATGCTGGGCAGGCTCTTTCCCCCAGTCACTGCACTCAAGCAGATATACAAGGTGCATGCTTTCAGGGGACATCCCTCTGCCCACCTACTTGGCACACTCCTGGACCAAGCTCTTAAGTAGCACACTTCAAGAAAAGGAGAACTCAGCTCATTTTCTTTTGCTTATCCTTGTGGGTCTGTTTCTTGATTATGCGGCAATAATTCAAATAATTCAGAAGGTAAACCTTTTGTTGTCAGTTTATCTAGGCAACAGCTCTGGGGCTCTTTGTTCCTTTGCCCTGGTAGGTGTGTAAACACAGGGAAGAAGTGAGCTGTGCTACCAACTTCTAAACTGAGTTTGGATCCAGATATGGGTGGGATTCCTTGAATCATTACCAGCACCTGGCAACATCTGTGACTTTCTGCTTTGGGAACTGCATGAAAACCAGTTTTATCCCCCTTTGGTTTGTTTGTTTATTTATTTATTTTGACAAGCACTGGAGGTTTGTAGTAGGTATCCGCAGCTCTAGTACAGAACCTATTGGCAAAACACGACTCACTGCCAACATGGAGCTGCCAGAGACTAACCGTCTGTTCTTTGCCTTGACACAGCCTTCTTTTGTGCTTCCAAGTGCCAAAAGTTCTCGTCTTTCCTTTTCCAGTGTACAAGAGAGTCCTGTTTTGCTTAGCTGTTCTGTTCCCTGGGTGGAGCGAAGACAACCAGCAGATAAACAAAGGGCGCCCTGAGCCCCTTGGGGAAGCACTGTTAGAACATGGGAAATTATGTAGACAACAGGAATTAGAGATTTCTGAGAGAGAGAGAGGGAGAGAGAAAGTATTCATTGTCTAGGCCATAATTCCTGCAAGCCCGCTTGGAAGTGCTATGGGCATACTATATTAGTTTATTTATTTCAGACTCATCAAAATAAATGTGGTAAGTTTTATGTTTTGGTGAGAAGAGCAGAATAAATCACAAGGAACTCTGATCACCTATTTCAGACTTTATCTCTTTTTGAAGATAAAAGTCAGAAAGCATAAACTCCACTGTTCAACATGTTTGTCTGTGCTATGAACCATGCTAAAGTCAACTGTTCTGCTTTCAAGTATCAGAGATTATCCTTTCTTATTCAAGCTGCATCCAATACTTCCCTTGAATACTTTCTCAGCAATTATTGGTAAATTTAAATAACAGATGACTTTCTTCAACTATCAAATCTGACAGTGAACCATGGAGTAATTACAAATAATAGCCATGCAATTTCAGAACAAAGGGTTTAAACATAGAAGTTGCCATGATACTGAAAGGGTGGAGGTTCACCTATGACTGCTATCTGTTTCCTCCTCAAAGGCCACACACCATGATCTGCCCCCAGTAGTGTGTTTATGACAACTGTCTCTTATTACAGTGAGCACAGGGTCCCTAGCGCTAAGGCAATTACTCATCGCCTGCACAGCAATCGCCCGCCTTCCTAAATAGAAACCACATGCTCTAATAGACAGAATATATTCAAAATACCTCTTAATTTGTTTAAGAAGGAGAAAGATGCAATGTTAACTGCAGGCTAAGTCCTTGTTGCTGAGAAAATTGCAGTTGTGTGTAGACTTCAACATCAGTTGAACCATTGACCTGGAGCCTGGTTATTGATGTCTCCATCCGAATCTTCATGGGTGATAAACAAAGCTCCTGATTCTATTTATGAGATCAGATACAGACTCTGCTCATCCTGTAAAAAAAAAGTTCCAGACAGACAACTCAACTACATCTTATGTTATTCCAACAGAGACACTGTGAATTTTCTTAAAGTCATCCTGCTGTAGAAAAGAAGATGATCTAGCAACATTTATTTATAAAACATTGCGACTTCTGTTTTTACAGTTGGTTAATTACCCATTAAGACATTTTCTTATAGTACCTTAGTGCACAAGAATAGATTTTTTAAAAGTATATTTTTACAATTCCAATTATATATATATTTATAAAACTTATATATAGATATAAAACATGTATATAAGTTACTGGGCAATGTACTCTGCTAGGAATCTGAAAAAAGATCACCTCATCTTCTTTTCCTACTAAATCCGTGTGGCAGTCTCTGCAATGTGGCCAAGGCTCTGTCTGGATTAGCAAGCACAGCGATGTGCTGCAGTACTGTTTAGTCTCCATCAGCAGAAAACAGGAACACAATCTCCTAGCACTTCCTGTTTGGGAGGGGGAGGACGAAGCTCCAGTGAGTTTTGCTTGACTGAGTTCTATAAAATTCCCTTTGCATGAACTGTCCTAAAAATCATCATTGCTTCGAGTCACGTGTTGGACTCAGCCATTCTGCACCCATGGTCAGCTACCACTTGAAAGCAGCATCTGTCAAATTCTGTGTTTATTTTCTTGAAATCAATTTGTTTCAATAATTACCAGCCAAGTATATCATATTTCCACATATATAAAACATGCAGGGAGGCATTAAATTAAGCTCACACATAAAGTAACTCATCAACAGCAAAGTTTTTTTTTAAAGCTATGATGCTTAGCAATTTGATATTATAATCCTGTAAGACTCAAATTGAACAAAGTCTTACTTGAAAGGCTGAAGGGTTACAAAGTTCGGCCTTAAAATATACTTAGAAATACTGGCACATCTGCAAGAGGGGACATGCTACTTTATTGACAAATTCGTGGGGAAGGGGGCTAGTGTAGGACCACACTGGCTGCTGGGTTCTTCAGGATCAGCGTTTTCACCGCCCTCCCCTCTGCTTCCCATACTTGGCCATAACACACAGAAGTCAAGCCCTGAGATAACCGAGGAAGATACAGCCACCAAGTGAGCATGTTTCCCAAGGATGGGGGTTTCATGTGCAGGAAGGCTAGCGCAACCACTGGTGTGAGGGGAAGTCAGAGGACGTGCTCATAGTTCATGGGAACCAGCAATGCAGGATGGGCTACATTCAATTTAGTTTCCTTTACAGGCTTAAAATAGAGCCATTGTAAATTATGTCAGTCTTTCTCGAATCATGAAAATGATTGTTAAAAAGGTCTCCCAATACACAATGTGCATTGTTGTGTCGCTTTGATGTGTGAACGATGAGAGTACATGATACAATCCTAATGAAGTGGTGGGGGGGGAGCAGCCACAGCCTTTCCCACTTGGAGAGATGATAAAGGCGAAGTGTGTGGATGAGGGGTAGGCTGTCTACTGTCCTGATGCCTCCAAAGCAGGCTGCTTGAAGTGCTCTGAACTTTTCGTGCTTAATCTATCTTTAATTTTTCAGATCCTACTAGTGTTAGTAATCAGGTGGAAGACGCAATGCATTCTGGATTGTGACTTTCCCATAAATATTTAAGCACACAAATATTATGCAAAATATTGTGCATTGAGGATGGAAACCATTTGTGTTCTCTGTGTGAAGTATTTGTGCTGCTTTGTAGACCTTTGTCAATGGGATGCCTTGCCTTGGAATCTAGTAAAACGGAAGGTTTTTTTATGTTCAGAGCATCCAGATTGGACTCCTAACTCCTATTCCTGGCTTCTTAATTGTAACCATTCTGGGTAAAGCACTTGTGATAGATACTTGCTGACTTCAGAAGCGATTGTCATAAAGCCTGAGACTCTTTCTTGTTGTTTGCACACAGGTGAGGTCTGCCATAAATCCTATACTCAGTTTTCAAACCTTTGTCGTCATAAGCGCATGCATGCTGATTGCAGAACCCAAATCAAGTGCAAAGACTGTGGACAAATGTTCAGCACTACGTCTTCCTTAAATAAACACAGGAGGTTTTGTGAGGGCAAGAACCATTTTGCGGCAGGTGGATTTTTTGGCCAAGGCATTTCACTTCCTGGAACCCCAGCTATGGATAAAACGTCCATGGTTAATATGAGTCATGCCAACCCGGGCCTGGCTGACTATTTTGGCACCAATAGGCATCCTGCTGGTCTTACCTTTCCAACAGCTCCTGGATTTTCCTTTAGCTTTCCTGGTCTGTTTCCTTCAGGCTTGTACCACAGGCCTCCTCTGATACCTGCTAGTCCTCCTGTTAAAGGACTATCAAGTACTGAACAGTCAAACAAATGTCAAAGTCCCCTCTTGACACATCCTCAGATACTGCCAGCTACACAGGATATTTTGAAGGCACTGTCTAAACACCCACCTGTAGGGGACAATAAGCCAGAGGAACTGCTGCCCGAGAGGTCCTCTGAAGAGAGGCCCCTTGAGAAAATCAGTGACCAGTCAGAGAGTAGTGACCTTGATGATGTCAGTACACCAAGTGGCAGTGACCTGGAGACAACCTCGGGCTCTGATCTGGAAAGTGACCTTGAAAGTGATAAAGAGAAATGTAAAGAAAATGGTAAAATGTTCAAAGACAAAGTAAGCCCTCTGCAGAATCTGGCTTCAATAAATAATAAGAAAGAATACAGCAATCATTCCGTTTTCTCAGCATCTGTAGAGGAGCAGACTGCGGTGTCAGGAGCTGTGAATGATTCTATAAAGGCTATTGCGTCTATTGCTGAAAAATACTTTGGTTCCACAGGACTGGTGGGGCTGCAAGACAAAAAAGTCGGAGCGTTACCTTACCCTTCCATGTTTCCCCTCCCATTTTTTCCAGCATTCTCTCAATCAATGTACCCATTTCCTGATAGAGACTTGAGGTCGTTACCTTTGAAAATGGAACCCCAATCACCAAGTGAAGTAAAGAAACTGCAGCAGGGAAGCTCTGAGTCCCCTTTTGACCTCACCACTAAGCAAAAGGATGAGAAGCCCTTGACTTCAGTCCCCTCGAAGCTTCCAGCAGCACCTGCCACAAGCCAAGACCAACCCCTGGATCTAAGTATGGGCAGTAGGAGTAGAGCAGGTGGGACAAAGTTGACTGAACCTCGAAAAAACCATGTATTTGGGGAAAAGAAAGGAAGCAATATGGAAACAAGACCGACTTCAGATGGCTCCTTGCAGCATGCAAGACCCACTCCCTTCTTCATGGACCCCATTTATAGGTAAGGCTGATGGGAGCGGATGCTGGAAAAACACCAGATGCATGAAACAGAGATTGTATACTTTATCAATATTTCCTCCTCCACATCACTTGTTGTTGTTGTTGTCATCAGCAGTGGATGAGGCTTAATCTTGAGAAATCAAATTTTATTCAGAAGTCGAGAGGTTAAGTGTAGACTTATTTTTGGATTTCTCTGAAATTGAGATTTTGGAGTAGGACCACAGAATATTTTTTTTTATTTTGACAATAAACTTATTTTTAAACCTTTTTGGGGAGTGGAAAATATGAGAAAGTCATCTTTAAAGCAAACTGTCAAGTGGCAGAAGAACGAGGCTCCCAAAGGATTAGTACAGATATGCATAGGCATGAAAATGGGTTGCTTATTTAGAATAACATGAGACCTGGAACAGCCTGAGTCTCCTCTTGGTAACTCACTGATATATCTAAGAATATGCTACTCATATTCTCTTTCTGAAGAAATTGCTTAGAATCCAGAGTAAGTGAAATATTAATCCCAAAATGGCTTTGTATATAGAATGAGTAAGTTGCTTAAAATATGTTTCTATTCAATCTCATCATTATCCAGTTTCTTTCAGTATGTGAATTCTATAGGTAAAGCATTTATGTTTAATAAGGTATGTTTTGGCGACATACTGTAACAATCACCATTAAAAATGATTTGGTTTTTGAATATTAATTTTCTTTAACCATTATATTTATTGCACCTTTTACATATTCTGAGAATTTTTAATTTACTTCCTAATTAAAATTTTGAATATTATCAAGACTTCGTGGAACATGTGGACTTTTTATTGAACTAAGATAGGATTATTTTCATATTGCACCCACTATTTCTGAATGAAGAGATTTGGTGAGATTCTTTCATTTGGTAATATTGATGGATATCCTCAGTGCTAAAACTGAAAGTCCCTATCAGTCACTGTCTTCTCCATATTATCTACAGAGTGTTTGGAGAGCATGCTAGTATATGAAAAGCTATTCCCATTTCAACGAGAGAAAGAGAACACAAACAAAGGACCTGGTAACACATATTCAGGAGACTGAGGCAGGAGTATCATAAGTTTGAGGCCGACCTGGGGCTCTGTAACAAGATCATATCTGGGGACAAAGCAGACAGCCTAAGATGTCCTTGTGTTCCCAATTTCTTATTTCAGCATTGGAAAAGTATCTATTGTGTCATCACTTGTGACCATCCTCAGCCCTGTTTGCTGTTTTCAATTCCTAGACTCCAAATCTTCATTTTATGAAAGATAAAGTTCTTATGAAAAGCTCTAAACCCTAATTACTGCCAGTCTGGGGTGAAGCTCGGCTTTGCAGCCTCCAGAACTTGACCTTCTAATGCCTATATTAATAAGTACAATAATACATGTAAAACATACTATAAATAAAGTTCTTTGAACTCATAGCTATTCTGTTTCAATAGCATTTTGTTTTGTTTTATTCGTTACACAAGTAGCCCAGAATGGGCCTCAAACTCACCATGTAGCCAAAGATGAACTTTAGCTCCTAATCCCTTCTTCTGTTTCCCGAGTGAGCACTATCTATGGCTTTTAGTCATAGCTCAAAAGTGTACTTACTTAAAAGTTTTTGTAAAAAAATAATTGCCAATATCTGGTAAAAATTAGTTCATCTTACGTCACATCCTGTGTACCTAACTGAAAATAGGATGTGGAGTGTGTTTAAGCTTCATCCTCTTCTCCAAACCTTGAAAGACAGAGAGGTGAAGAATTTGTCTATTTATATAACCATCTCACACATATGTTGTATATATATGTGTATATCACTGAGCATATCTTGAATATCAATAGCTAACTTGGAAGTTCGCTCTTTCTCAAAAGGCAGATTTAAGAGAACCAGAGTGGATACTCGGAGATGTAATTTTTGGTAGAAAATGGCTTAAATTAAATTGTCCTACTTCCCCCCAACCATCTCAAATTCTTCGGACATTCTTGCCGCATCTGAAACGGAAGAGTCCTAAAGTCGTACGGAGGCCCGTAACTCAGCAACTCCGCAGGTTTCAAACACCTTTGCCGCCTGAGTCACCGAGTAGGGTTTTTCTGTTGTAAAGGGTCTTTCTCCCCTTAAACACTAGAAGTGCCTGATGTATTCTTCCCCAGCAGAGGTCTTCTTGCCAGTCCCAAAGGAAGCTTCCATTGGCTTTGCTGTGATGAATGACAGGGACTGTGCTCTGAATGACAAGCAAGACTGATTCACCTCCCCAATCTAATTTTAACCTTTCAGAGTAGAGAAAAGAAAGCTCACCGACCCACTTGAAGCTTTGAAAGAAAAATACTTGAGGCCTTCTCCGGGGTTCTTATTTCACCCACAAGTAAGTATTTTGGATTTGAGATTTCAAGCTTGCAAAGTAACTTGTTGATCCCGAAAAGCAGGTGCAATGCAATGAAAGAAACTTTAAGAACACTAGGATTTCCTATGACGCTACTGTGGAAGAACACAGGAAATTCTAGCAGGACTAAAACCCAGGCTTTTGAAAGAAAAAGCTTTCGGTATATGTGTAAAAATAACATAGTTTGGGTGTTAAATTATTATGTGCATTAACTATTTATTGAGCTAAAGTGCACATTGGAGTGAGTAGAACTCAGTTGAGGAAATAAATATTGAACTTATCTTTTGTGTTTAAAGTTTCCTGATACAAAGATATGGATCACACTGCGACTTGTCCCAGCCTCTTGAAGGTCACTCTTGTCCTTTTAGTGCTTAGATAAAAACAGGAAATGAGTCTACCTGACAAGTTGTTACCATAGAGGGTGAAGGAATTTATCTCGACACCACTGGGCATTCCAGTGAAGGTCTGTAATTGCACAAGAATTCACCACAATACACAGTGCTATTTACTGAATGGAGCCAGGCCCATTTGTCAAAATACATACAGTTTCTCTTTGCAAAGGGGCATGCGGAACACTGCTATCCCACTGCTTCATCTCTGCATTGCCACCCATTTAATTATGTTTTTCAAAACTGGTTTACATATCAACCCACAGCTAGAGAATTGTGTTGAAAGTGCAACCATAATGTCTGGAATCTGTGTTTTTAAAATCATATTTCATTTTGTTTTGTTTTGTGTTTAAATGATACAAGCTCTGATCGTTAAGGATACCGAAGATTTTATGAAAATGCTTGGGGACTTAGTAAATAAATCTGTTCTGTTGTGGTGTGTCCAAACCATAAACAACAGTCCCCTAGTTAACCTCGTGAAAATCTCAATTTCTATAGTAGATGCATCAGTTTTTCTTGGGCTAGGAATCTTACCTGCTGTCTGGTCCTCACTTTTTCAATTGTCTTCTTTAGTACCCAAACGAGAGTATGAGAGCAGAGATACAAACATCTGTTTTAGTTATAAATAGCTATTTTTGTTTGCTTTAAATTCTCACTCTAATCCAAATTGAAAAAAAAATGTATGCTTAGTTATCTGAAATATTCCAGCATGGACTTTTGTTTAAGAAGAATAAGGACTGGTACTATTTACCTAACCCTACACTGAGAAGACCCAAGTACTGAGGCGGTAAACGTTTATCGATGAATATCTGATATTTATACTGACCTAGATGACACTTGCAATGGTTCATGGGCTAATAAACCTAAATACAATATGCTCCGTGTTTCAGATAGTATATTAAAAATGCAACTCTCTTGATACTTCCTTTTCTAATTATAAATAAAGCATACATGACTCTATATAATTACTATATGCTTTTAACAGTAGTGATCAAATTGCTTCCATATTTTAATAATATAACAAATCTAATAATTAAGCACTTCAAATCTGAGTGATATAGGTCACAATAGAAGGAAGAAAAATGAAACTGGTTTAGTGTCTTTGAGCAATTTGGTCTATATGAGTGTTGGTTTTCTTCTCTACAAAAACTCTCTGGAAGAGCTGATTTCAAGATGCCCATGCCATCTAAAACTATTACTAGCCTAGGTAAATATGCCACTTGATAAAATGGGTAAGTTCATTTACCAATAATTGCATGTGTATAAGACTGTGTTAAAAAGGAATTCTCAGATACTTAATAAGATAATACGAAGGAGTGTGTTATATTTAATATTCTCAAAGGTAACAAAGAGTAAAACAGATAAGGGATGTGCCCAGTGCTCAGAGCACAGTGGCGCCCCCTGCTACAGTCAGGCAAACCTGTGGGAACACAGGAGTATATTTCATTCTTACCTTCTGGAATAGGTCTCTGTGTGATGCCAATATTGGATGTGGTGCACAGTGGGATGCTACAGAGGACTTTGGAGGAAAAGAGGAGGTAGATATTCAGGGTACTTAATTCACAAGCTATTTTTAAACTATTGTGGGGATCTAGAAGTTTTAGTAAGTAATACTTAAGAGGCAAATTCCTGGAGTACTTGCAAGAGAAGCTCGGCTCTCCTTCAAGTTTATGGTCTTTGGAGGGATCAGGTTTCTTTTCGAAAACTCTTCAGGTCCCAGAGTGTTTGTTTTGTTTTTGTACTCTATCAATTCTATTCTAGCCTCAACTAATAAAAACCAAGGATTTGGGATGATGAATAACCGAGTCACAGGTGTTATTGCTACTTGTAATTAGCAAAAGTGCTTTGGTTTGAGGAAGATTGTTCACCTCTTTATGTATAATATGAGACCCCTTGGCCTTTCAGGGTGACTTGATTACAAGATTTACAGAGAGGATATACTTGACCCCGTGTATGGTCTCTGAAAGGACCTAGTGGAGACTCTTCTGAATGAATGGACATTGAGATCATAAAGTCATTGTAGTGAATGGCTCTTCTTTTGCCCCGATCTTACTTTATAAGCCATGACTTTTCAAGCATGGCCGCCCCATGTACCCAGGGATATTTGGAAAGATGGTCATTTTGCCCTTGGCATGACCTTACTTTGTTATGAGCCAACACAATGAACAGCTAAATACATGCTTGGCTAAGACCATTTGGTTCTTGACTTCCCATTTAAAATATTTTGAATCACAGTTAGAGGTTGAGGACACCCACTGTTTCTTGAATTATCACACCACAAAGAGGATATCAATTCTTAATTGCTTTAGAAAAGTATGAACGCATACACCAAGTTTGAGTAGTGGCACACTATGGGGAAGCCTAGTTTTGCATTTTTAAAAACACAATCCATCCCCCATACTCAATCTCTAGACAATAATAAGTGAGCAAGGCAATAGTTAATCATAAAATTTTACTGAGAGATTGTTAGGTTCTCTTGCTTCTCAAAGAATTACAATGTTTTAGATGATGTCAAAGTATTTAGAAGATACATGCTCACATATGTCCAAATTAAGAGATAAATCCTTAGAGCCTAGGTCTCCTCATTCAGTGCTTGCGAAAGCAGTTTGTGCTAGGAGGCCATTAGAAGAATATGCAGCCTTCATTTATCTTCATCTGGTGAATAAGTTACTTGACTAAAGGGAGTACTGAGCACTGTAGAAACTCTCCCTGGATACAATGTTGAAAATTACCCATGGTGCTTTAGTTTAAATTAGAATTTTGAAAAAGAAAGAATGATCACAATAGATAAGATGTACGATGGAGAGGGTGCATCACTGACTGTCCACTTCTTTGACCCCTAGTCAAGGCGTTTCACATTCACATTACAGCTGATTTGAACTGAAATAAAGATCATTTGGTGATTAGACCCTTGTAAAGGTGGCCATTATCCATGGTTGGGTTTTCCTGACCATTTAATATTATTTTTGCTTTTTGTCACTTTTTCTTTTCTCAGATTTGACCTTTTTAATCTACATCACTTAAGTTTTCTCTTTTATTCGCTTACTTACATCACCTGAGCGTGTTTTACTACATTCTGAGGAGCTGAGAATAAGTTAAACGTATTCAAAGTTATCATTTATGCACGGCTGTGGAGACACCATATGCCCTTTGCCATTCACATGCTGTTTTACTTCTAACAAGTCTTCCCCATTGTCACATTTCTTACCTGTCACTACCTTTATGGAAACAAATACTGTATCTCCCAACTAAGTGATCTTCTCAAGGGTAAAAACCGCAGCCTTTTGGAAGAGCATCTAAGTCACTGTAACTATAACATTTTCATTTCTTCATCCATACTTTTGAGTTCCAAGTACCAATCTGTCAAGCACAGAATTCCCAACAACATTTTCTTTTGTTATGTAATTATTCCCATTTTAGTAAGTGCTGCACTTTCTGTATTAATGATAGGCTAGAGATGCAGCAGACTGGGCTATGGCAGGGAACTCCTGCAATGAATAAGAAGGAAAGGATGCTCTGCCTTATGGATTCTGTAGCACGCAGTAGGTAGCTTTCTTAGAGCGGTGGTCATTCTGGTTTCTAATCAAACTTGGGTCTATGATTAATTTTAGGAAATAGAGGAAACTCAGCAATATTATACATAGATTTAATTTTCATTTCTAGAACTCAAGATAGAATTACATGATAAGTAAACATTATCAGATTAGCATAAATACTCATTTCTCAAAGGATAGATTGCAGTAAAGATCCAACACAGAAGTAATTTTCTGTTTCTGTTTCAATTTTGCTACCAGTTCCCACTACCTGACCAGAGAACATGGGTAAGTTCCTTACATTTTTAACTAAAGTAATGTAGCATTGGAAAAAAAAGAGGGTAATCTGTATGCTGAGCAGATAAGAAGCCAGAGCTTTCCATTCAGTGATAAGCCTGGAGCACACATCTTCCCTGTTCATCCAATAGCAGAATATTCTCAATATAATGGAGAATTTAATATGTTAAAAATAATTGATGGAATGATTTTATTTGCTAAATAACACTAATTCCATAATTCCACATAATTATACTTTGGCAAAAGTGTTCTTGTATAGATTTAATATGGGAACCTTTGAAATGAATCATTAGGTAGAACCCATTATTATTTGGGGACAACGTATTACAGATTTTTTGATAAAGCCCTATGTAAGGTAAAACTTGAACTAATATTCAGGGCTGACATTGGAATTCACATTCTTCTATCCCAAGGCAGGAATGCTTCCTACCATTTGAAAATAGGTTAATGTTAAACTATTGTACCTAAGTACTGAATGGACTTTTCAGAATTAGGTCTCATTTCTGTAACTTTTGTATGAATGTATAAGTATATCTGGTTTCTGCTCATGATGCTAGGTGTAGGTTTATTATTTATTTATACAGGAAGATATACATGGAGGGAAAAATCCTCATTTTATATTTTACCCCCAAATAGAACTTGGTGGATGGGAGTAACATAGACCTCAGCTTTCCCTTTAAGTCTTCCTGTGTTTACATCACCCATCAAAATGGCTTATTTCATAGGGATACCAACAATCTTGGGGAAGTTTGGTGTCCTACAGTCACACTTGTTTCCATGCAAACTTAGTTAGATAGAATATGTTAACCTTTATTTATTTCCTTTATCTGATGTTAATTTTTTTTTTTAACCAGGGTCTCCTCCATTTTCTCTGTTGTGGAATATGTGATGAATTGAGAAATTTTCTCACTGTTGTTGCATGATTAATAATTAAGTACACGTATTCAGAAAGCATAAAAATGTGTATTGCCAGTGAGGGGAAAGCATGAGAGAGGGAAAGGAGGCCAGTAAGAAAATGTGCAACCCACTAGTCTAATTATGCCAAGTCGAACAACCAGTGGGGTTTTTCTCGGAATATACTGGCGTGCATTTTCAGGATTCCTCCCCTGTCCTTCCAGTAGAGGACGGTTCTGAGCTTCATGTCTCAGTTTTCTTATCTTTCCTAAGGTACAGTGTGACTTTGGCATTTGCCACATTTGTAACTGCTTGAAGCTTATGATGTTGATCCCAATACTATGGCTGATCGCTGCATCCACTGGCAAAGCCAGTCTGAAAATACTCCTTTTCATCTAGGCATTTCCAAGGCTGTGATTCACACTGGTGATATAAAGTAGATACTTGCAATACATACTGAAGACACAGGCTTAGAATTCTTGGTGGTAAATAAGCTCTCAGTGATTTTGTAGCCATGACTGTTGAACTTGATCCATGAAGTGAGATAAACGTAAAATATGAGTATTCTCCCCCAAATGACCATGGCTCTGGGTTTCTCAAGATTATCAAGTGAGCAAATATAGAAAACCACTGGCTCCACAAACTTTCCCATCCTGTTGTTTATGAATAGTTAGTTATTCTATGATAAAGTCATGTGTAATCTAATTGGGCATCATTAGTCCACATAACTCATGCTGTGCTTGGACAGACAACCTTTCACATAATCAAGTAGTCACTGAGTAGTTTCGATGAGAAACTTTCTCAGGTCCTCGGCTATCGGCACTCCAATAATAAATGCTAAGATAAGTGCTTAGATCCATGTTGGTGATATCTTGCCTGAAGAGATGTTTTTTTTTTTTTTCATTATTAACTCTATTTGACTAGAGGAATAGCTGCATTTGGGGGAAGGAGCTAGGGAACTGCCTCTAAAGAGTTTGCGTCAGTATAAAATTAATAGTCTCTTGGGGACTGGAAGGGAGAGAAATAACTTCCTTTTCCAGACATCTGGCTGTAGATACTATCAGCAACTATTATATATATGCAAATAAAAATTACTACTACATTGGAAAAAACCTGTCATTTGCTGACCTTAGATTAGTCTAAGATATAAATAGGTCATTTGGCATTATATTGCTAAAATATACAGTGGGTAATTTCTTGGCTTTAATTTCCCTAAATTTTTATTCACTGTATTACAATTTTTATTATATTTTATAATTAAATAATATAATTTATATCTAGCCATTTTCTATTATATAAATCCTATTTCATCTTGACTTTTTAAAATACCAGGTCAGACTTTAAAACAAATATCAAAATGTATTATCTTTACATAAGATATGTTTCTTCTGGGAGAACATCACATGATTCAGAACAGATAGAAAACTGAGGCTTTGGCTCATATATTAGATAATCCAATATCAATCTAAGGTAAGGGCTAGATCAGCATTGGTCACAGAATTGCTAAACTATACAACTGGATGGTACCTAAATTGCTTCTGTCTGTTCAAACAGGGGTCACTTAGTCATTCTAATCGAGAGTGGCATAAGAGCAAATCCCAGGAACAGGAAAGGGAGAATGGAATGAAAACTTCCTGTCTTCTTCAGTGGTGTCTAGCTAAGCAGCGTGTGTGTGCGTGCACACACGTGCATGTGTGTGCGTGCGCGCATGAGTGTGTGTGTGTATGTATGTGCGTGTGCATACACATATGTGCATGTTTATGTATATGTGTATACGAGTATGTGTGAACATGTGTGTTGCATGTGTATACATATATTCATGTGTTTGTTTAATGCTTATACTACTAGCTTTGCTTTTCCCTTCTCCATCCCAATTTTATCCTTTTTTTCTTTGACAGCAGAAGTCAAAGCTGAGTGTGGCTTTTAAGAGAGGTTCTTGTGTAATGGATGCTCTTTTCTTACTGTCATTGAGGATGCCATCATGTGGCTATTGAGTCCATGCTATGTTTTCTCATTTGTTGATGCTTTTCCCACGTTGAAACTGTTAGCGGTGAAGTAATCTCACTGACCTTCCTTCGAAAGGATCTAGTATTACAGCTCCTAAAGCAAGACACATTTCCCAACAGCCAGTCGCTCCCAAATAACTCAAAGTACTTGTAGTTTTTGTGTGCTAGAGATGAAAGCTGAGACTAATAACAGTCATGAGGAGGCTGCTTTCTATAAAAGTGAAAGCATGTTTCTTCAAGACACATTGCTTCAGGCATCTGAGTGGGAGCAAGATGGACATTCAGATTCTTTAAAATTACTTGATAATGAGCCATTACCTAAATATTAAATGTACACAAATAAAATATTTCTAACCACCAGCCATTCACCTACTTCTCTGCTCCCACAATGCATGAGAACATTGCGACCCTTCCCCTTGCTTGTTGTCACTGGTCAGATTGTAAACCAGAGGTTATTTTTCACTCAGATAATTTATTCCATGGTGGATAGACTATCAAAATGATTTTCCACAAGGAACAATTAGGAGGAATAAATGCAGATAAAATAGTATCATAAACTATTTCTGAATTGATTTTTAATAAATAAAGTGAACATGCTAATACTGGCTGGAACAGGGTAATTACTGTGTTCGGCAGGGGCAGGTTTTCCTCCAGCCTCTCTGAGCAGCATCATCATTCCTTATCTTTGCCCTGTGATCAGTATGTGTCAAAATCCTTCACAGTGACAGATGTGCTGTCCGCTTGCATCTGTGCAGAATGTTTTAGCAGCTGAGTGATTATGAATCAAACCCTTGAGCTTAGAGCCCTTACTGCCTCCCAGTGCGTTCACATTTGTCGCCTGACAAGTAAATGGATCTTGACTTTCCTCTGAGATTTTTTTTTTATGTGCTGTGTTTGATGAAAGACATTTGGCAAATTGGCAGTGGTACCCTGTACGGCGCAATTTGTAGCTAGCATTAGGAGTCAGGGCATGAAATGGGCGAGCAGGTTCCAGGATAAAGAAGAAAGAAAGATAGCTAATTAGGACATGAATAGTCATTTGAAGACTCAAACCTACAACACACCCTTTGTGAGAAGAAAGTAAAGTTTGAGATTTGGCTTTAGGTTATGACACTTGTGGTATTCTGTTTAGCTATGCTTCTAGAAAGCGCATACATTGTTACTTTTCCTTTTCAGGTAGACTTTAGATTTTCTTTTTAACTGATCGTGGGAAATACATTTCTAGCTCTGTCTTGATGTCTCATTAGAAAAAAAATTAGGCTTCTGATTGGCTAGGCGTTTGGGCTTCCAGTTGCTCTCTAGATCCCCCTGCCTACCACCATTGCCTCTATGAGGTGTATTTGCGTATGAAGAACTTTTAACTGGTGTTTCCTTGGTCATATAACACCCTGAGAACCAAGTGAGTTAATTTGGCAAGCCGGCCCGAGATTTAGCTGTCTGTTTACAATTTTGTAGTTCAGGTTCTCGAATAAAATGTGAGTGCCAAGGTGACAACACTTTGGGAAAGTTGAGGAGAAGAAGAATCTATGTAACCGCAAACAAATAAAAATCAAGCTAAATTGAAAACCAACACCATTCTCTACAAGTCAGTCCCGCAAATATGCCAGTGGGTGGATGACAAACAAAACATACGAGACTGATTGAGCCCAGGGAGAGGGCATGGCTTGAAGAATGGAAACCTTCCCCTTGCATGATGGTATCTATTCCGTGTGAAATTATCTTAAGATATCATAAACTCAGTTTAAACTAAATTTGCTCAGGACAAATGAACATTTCATCAAAATTTCTTGAATCTGATCCCACTTAAAATTTTGGATCATCCTAATATTAATTTAACCTAACCTCAGGCGATTCTTACACACGGAACCTTTTCTTTCTGGATGACATACGTTTTGTTTAAGCTTCACTCTTTGAAGACTTGATGTGCTTTCTTGCTTTCAGTTCTCATGCGCCACCATGGCTATTTTATTCTTAATTACCTAGGAGTGGTGGGTAGCACCTTTCCCTGAAATTTTCAGTTTCTCATTGATATCCGTAGCACAGGGCTACCAATTAGATAAAATCTGATTTGGTTTTGTTATGTCTTTGGTATGTGTCACTGCTCGATCTTCTCACTATGGTGTAGCCTAACCAGGCCACTGTGGAAGCGGTCCAGCTAGCTTCGCTTCTCATACCCATCAGTTTCCTCATTGGTTGGCACTGGCGCCCTACCGTCTCCTTCAGAACTTACTGTGTGTAGAGGATTTGAAGTCGTCTTGCGGAGTATTGTCTTGGTTAGTAAGAGATCATTGCAGAAGCACAGATGTCTGTGATTGTGCCTTTCAGATGTCAGCTATTGAGAACATGGCAGAGAAGCTGGAGAGCTTCAGCGCCCTGAAGCCTGAGGCCAGTGAGCTCCTTCAGTCGGTGCCCTCTATGTTCAGCTTTAGAGCCCCTCCCAGTGCCCTGCCCGAGAACCTGCTAAGGAAGGGGAAAGAGCGCTACACCTGCAGGTATGCAGAGCTAATGACAGCCAAAACATCTTCTCTTTGGTTCAGAACAGCCTGTTGTTTGTTCTACAAATTATTCTTGATAATTTGTAAAATTATCAATATCAGCCATGGCGGATTCCCGGGTACTTCAAAGTGCTCTTTATTTAGTGATATATAAAAGTAGTGGTTTAAAAAAATTTTAAAAAGAATTTTAATATAGACCATTTGGTTGCGATACACAGAAACAATGCAGATACCATCTACTTGTATTGTATTATTAGTTATGCATTTTCTTTCACAGTTATTTTCATGCAAATATAGAATATTACTGCCTTCAACCATATATTTATCAATTGTCAAGGCACTAATTTTGAATAAAGGACAAATAAAGTCTATAAGTGGGGAACACTGCTTAACTAATTTCTTATTACTCATGAAGGGATGAGCAAGCGTCCTTTGTGTGTCTATTGTGTTCCCTAATAAATTATGCTTGATGATTTCTCAATTATTTTCAGATACTTGTGCTATCTGTTTCAAGCACATCAATTTCTCTACTCTTTGGACACACTGTTTCTTTCTCTCCATCAACCCAGAATCACAAACTCTTTGCATTTCTTAGGTCCTCTTGTCGGCTCCAGCTTTGTGAGTGTGCAGATATGGAATTAATAAAGCAGGTTTATGGGGGTCATCCGGCTGATGCCTATTTTCATAAACTGCTCACTTATGCGTGAGCAAATAAGACAAGCCTCCTAATGCAGCCCTTATTGGTAGAGTTATTTATAACTTTAGGATGACTTTGCTGCAAACATGAGTTGTGTGCAGGATTAATTAAGTTAAGAACATACACGACGGCTTTCTGCTGTGGCATAAGGCGACTCCGCTGACTCTCTCTTATAAATATCTTTTTCTCAAAGATACTGTGGCAAGATTTTTCCAAGGTCTGCGAACCTAACACGGCACTTGAGAACCCATACAGGAGAGCAGCCTTACAGGTTTGATGTTTTTTTTCTAAATATCTTGATAAATATTGTCATATTCAATGTTCATTAGGTCACAGCAAAATAAGAACTAGTTTGGTGTATATTTGAATGTAAATCAAACTTTGAGTCAAAATAGAAAAGCCTATCTGCTGGGACCAAAGTTAAGAATGTCTTTTCTTCATCAAATGAGACTTCGTAGTGTTTAGTCTAAGATCTAGTGTAATTTCTAGTAATGAATATGTGTTTAAAAGATGTTAGCAACCTTAAAAATGTTTTTACTTTAGTTCTTTTTTCTCAATAATCAGTATCATTTTAATTGACAAAGATCATAACACTGAAGTTCCTCTTGTCCAAGCTGCGAGTCCCTTCTAGGAGGTAACTAACCATCCAAATATATCCTCTTCCGTAGTACAATTAAGTCATCTTCCACAGATCCCAACAGGAGGTTTAAGAAACAAACATCTTAAACCTCAGAAGAAGAAAAAAAAAGTATAGATTTAGAGATTCAACAGATAAGTATTCCAGGAAAAGGGCCAGTTCTATCAATAGCTCCTTATTCTGTTAAATGCTAAAATTAACCAAATGATACACAGGCCATATTTGACTGTAATAACTTTGCTTACAACACAATGGAATTAGTAACATGACTACTTCAAAATGCAACTCATTATTGAAAGTGTAATACTTTGCCCTCACTATTAATCCAGGTTAGGATTTCTCCAAGAGTGAATCTATTTCGAGCAACACCGTAGTTTTGTTTCTCCTTTGAAATTCTTAAGGAGTGTGTATTAGTATAATTATTTGGCCTGAACACTATTATTTTCATTACAATAAACAAATAGTCTTGTTTTAATGTTATTATTTATAAACACGATGATGAGAAAAAGGAGAAAGTTCAGCAGCTTGCTGTAAGACAGCTCACAATGCCTGTAATTGCTTTTCAGGGGAATTCGATGCCTCTGAATTCCAAAGTCATTTTTACTCTCATGCTCTCATGCACTTATCTACCCTCGTATACTACATGTAATAAAAAATGTAAAAAGAGAGAATGAAAAAACGAGAAGACCTAGGCTCACTCAAAAATTATAGAAGTTTTAGGAGAAACTCAGAAAATTAGCATTTTCTTAAGTCCCTTGGTTCCTATTTGTATATGTCACTTCATTTTATATGTGATAAAATAAACTTTATATAACAAATATTTAAGAGGTAGAACAATAGAAAACTCTAGGTAAACTCTCCTTTGGAGAATATTCCATCACCTAGGAATTCTTAAGAACTCCTAAGTGGAAAGATTCCTGTATTTCCATTTTGTCATGGCTGAGTGTTGTCCCACTCCACAGCTATGACATCACTCTGATACCATGCTCCTTTAATTCTAGGCTGAATGAGAAGGTCTCATTCTGCTTCATACATAATGCTGTTGTTGTATATGTGTTTAAAAATGCACAAACTAGTGTTTGCATAGCTGGAAATCTTGAATGATTTGTCCAGATCTTCTATTTTACAGAAAATAGAAGAATAAGAATTTTCTAAGAATAGAAAAATAAGAATCTTATCTTTAGATGCTAACTACATTTTATGAGGTTTGGTACCCAGACTGGACTTTTTATTTTGGAGATTTTACCTCATATCCGATTTCAAAGGGTTTTTGGCTCCTATTTGATTTGAGCTGTCATTTAAATACCAGCTAATATGTTGGACTAGAATAAAGTTACTTTAAAATTTAAAGTACTTGCCTCTCTATTCAAGGTGTTAGCAGAAAATAGAGTCAAAATGCGTGTTGATCATGGGTAAAAACCTTCTTATTGATCAACTTTATTCATATCCAAGAGAATGATGTTGATTAGATTTGGAAGACTTTTCACACAGAAGAAAAATGGGAGCGTGTGAAATTCTAACTCTTTCTCCATTATGGTTCATGTAGACTGTGTCATGAGCAGAAGATTTCAGGCCTTTGATTAGAGTGTGCATTTTCTCTGTAAGGCTCCTGGGTTTGCTTTACTTAGTCCAACATACTTGTGATAACTGCACCAGATTCCTCACTGCCGTGTGCCTTTGAGATGAAAGTATAGTAGGGAAAGCCAGTGTTCCATAAGTGTTCTTCCTATGACAGTGGAATGGAGCAACTCCGATCACAGCAGATATTGACTCCATTTTTATTACTGTTGTAAGCCAGAAATATTAAAGGGCTTTATGATGCAGAAGTTGTTCCCACCACCTCAAGGACTCTTGAGTTGATTTATTGATACCATGCCAAAGTAACTAGTTCAGCAGCCTTTTTTTCCCCACAGACCTGACTAGATTTCTGACATCACAAGGGAAGCAGGAAGGGTTGAATACTTGGAGTATTCAGTGAGTGGGGTGACTTTTAATGTAGAGTGTTTGAGCTAAAGACTGCATTGAGGTACAGAAGACCTGTCACACATGGGCGTGCAACTGAAGGATTTTCTGACCTTGAAGTTACACACTTTTACTTAGAAGACAGAAAAGTCAGGTTATTTTCTTTTAATGTAGCGCGCACGCACACACACGAACACACACACACCTCACAAATACATGATAGAGTCTCCCTTCAAGTGCTGTGAAGTAACTCCATTGATTCCAAAACCACTTCCATTCTCACAGGAAAGACCTGGGGTAGCCTGGGTCTCAAAGTTTTACATTTTTATTTTAGGGACAAAGGAAAAATTTAAAATAACTTGGGATTTTTATTTGTATCAAATGTAGAAACAGTTAAATAATCCACAATGATTCATTTTCAAGGAAAGTGACCTTGTTCAGAGCTGTGGCCGACTTTTTAATAGGCATCAGAGTGGAAAATTGGGGGAAGGTGAGAGCGGGGGGGGGCTAACGAATACCTTTGCTTCCATCTGGGGGACCCAGTGGCACCGTCACTTGCTTTTGTGACATTTTAAGTATTAAGGGAAGCTCTGGGATTCCTACTCACTCCAGCTTAAGAAAAACCACTGTATTTGGCACCAAGCACATTTTTTAACATTACTTCAGTTTTTTTAAATATTGGAGGATTTTTGTGCCATTTAGGAAAAAGCAGTGGAATTTTCTTTATAGTTACCGTCAGGCGAGTTAAATTGGTTAGACTTTCAATATTCATTTAGTAAGTATTTAACTGTGTTGTGTTAAGCAGAACAAGAGTCAATGCCAGCACTTTGTAATATGCTTAGTTTAGTGAGATTTGTGTAAAACATTGGAACTCAGTATTCTAATAAATTAGAGAGCAATGAAACCACCCAAAACAAAACAAGTCCACTGGAATTGCAGTATTCCTATATGAATAGTATTTGTCCTATGTGAAGTGTTATTTTAGCTTTCAGGTTCAAAAGCCTTGTGAAATATCTTCTAACGTGTTTGCTATACTGTGTCTGTATTTACTTTTCAGATGCAAATACTGTGATAGGTCATTCAGCATTTCCTCCAACCTGCAGAGACACGTCCGCAACATCCACAACAAGGAGAAGCCATTTAAGTGTCACTTGTGTGACAGATGTTTTGGTCAACAAACCAATCTTGACAGACATCTGAAGAAACACGAGAATGGAAACATGTCTGGTGGGTCCTCGGTGGTGTTGTGGGGAAAAGATGACTTATGTTCTGTCCTGGAATAGAATCATGCTCCTCAGTCTTCCCTCCCATTTCAACACTCTAGTCTGATAGCACTCTGGAAGTTCATGCCACGTTTCCCTGGCGTTTTAAAACCACACGAATGAGGCAATCACTGATGAATGGGAATGTGAGACTCCACGGTCATATTTAGGTTTTATTTCCATCCAGCTGGACTTATCTCAACAGGCAATCTCAAAGAAAGACAGCCATGGCCTAGACTCTGCACAGATATGCATCAGAATTTCCTAAATGGCAAGAATTCTCTTTCCATTTATTCACAGAATATGTATTCTAAATGAGACAAAAATCCCTGAATATGAAGCTATAAATCATGGTCCCCAGGCTAACTCTTATGTAAGACTATGGATGGCAAGAGGATATGACCAGAACAGAAAAGCTGGTGTATGTGTATAGAGACAACCTGTGCAATTAGGAGTGTGGTAGGCGAGTACTGAGTTCAAGAAAGGGAGCTTCAGGGAAGGAAAAGGAAACAGATTTGGATAGCCAAACCATTTTTCTTGAATAAATTACTTTGTTGATCCTTTTTGAGTGTAAACAATGTTATGTGTGATCTTGAATGGTAACAACATATATTATTCATCTTCCTCAAGTCCAGAAAGTCAATCCTGGGTTTAAAGTGTTAGATTTTAGGCCTACAAGTTTAGCCCGATGAAGAAACTATAAAAATATATTCTATGTAATAAATATTCTATATTATGTAAGCAACATTACTTCAGAAAAAAATAGAAAGTTAGAAAATGCAACTAGTTGGGGGCCCAGAAATATAGCTCAGTGGTAGAAAGGTTATTTGGCATGTTCTGGGTTCTAAGTTTGATCCCCAATACTGAAAAATAAAATTGTCAAAATTGAATGCTTGGTTTTTAACCAGATAATTTCTTTAAGATGAGGGGGAAAAAACCCTGGTTTTTGTTATAAAGATGATAATAATGAACTACTAAATTGTAGAACTACTAAATTGTGGGAATACATAAACAGCATTAAGCCTGTGTTTGCATAAGACATGGCAATACATGAAGTACTCACGGCGGTGCAAATTTATGTAAACCAATACAGCAGTTCTGTGACAAATGTATCATGACTTTAATTTTGCAAGGAAGCTGAGGATCCTCATGAGAGACAGATCCATTATTGGCCTCTTCATGCTGTAGAAGCCCATGGGTCGTTTCTGAGTCTGCTTACAACCCCTTGTAACAAATCAAGGCATAAAATGCTGGGCGTGGTTTCAACCTTCACTTTGTCACACACCTTAATGTAGCAACAATAGACATGTACTGATTGCAATGAGGACTGTGTGCAGTGTGTTGTGGCAGAGTCTGGATATAAGGTTCCTATAGTTTCTTACCTGATCTTCTTATATGAATAAAAATACTCCCATGCTCCAGAAAGATAAGAAGAATCAGGTTAAGAGAAATGACAACCCCAATAGGCTGCGGTTCTTGGTCTTGGTGTACCAGAGTGCTCTCAGGACACTCTTATGAGCAGGCACTGTAAGTTGGAGTTACTTGTACTCCCTTTGAAAAGTGCAAATCTTAAGACCTAGCACTCTTCCGGTTCATAAGGAATGAAGTTCTAAGTAAGTGGCCAGATGAACAGTGATCTTCTCACAAAGGCTTTCTCTCCCACTCAGGTACGGCAACGTCATCGCCTCATTCAGAGCTAGAAGGCACAGGTGCAATACTGGATGACAAAGAGGATGCCTATTTCACAGAGATCCGAAATTTCATTGGGAATAGCAACCATGGGAGCCAGTCTCCTCGGAACATGGACGAGAGGTAAAGCAGACCTTTGTAGATGTTTCTGCACTCATGTGCCTAGGACTAGAGTTACTGCTGATGCCAGTGGTTGGTGTTTATTTGAATGCACAGCAAATAGTTATACAATATGTTACATGTACTAGTCATGTGTGTATGGTGTGCATGTGTGCATTTTGACATGTGCATCAGTATCCATGCACATGTATGTATGTCCAAGCTGTGGAAGTCTGAGGTTTAGCACCTTCCCCAATCATTCTTCCACCTTATTCTTTGAGGCAAGGTCTCTCCAAGTCTAGCCTAGAGCTCACTAATGTTGCTAGTCTGGCTAGCCAGAATGCTGCCAGCATCCTTTGTCTCTGTCTTCTGAGGGTGGAGGCATAGGTGGGCCACCATGTCCATCCAGCATTTATGTGGGTTTGGGGGACTCTGGTCATCTTGCTTGGGCAGTAAGTGCTTTAAGTGCTGAGCCATCTCTTCAGCTCCATATTAGTTGATTTAATTTTCACAATGATATCATGAAAGTGACTGCAACTTTATCAGCAAAAGAATGGGGACATCAAAGGTTAATGACTTGCCAGAAGCCATGTAACTAATTGATGAGACATAACCTGGCCTATTTGTTTTGCAGCCCATTTCACTACCAGGCAGATCTGCTTATCTTGTCAACTAAATAAAATATTTTACAAAATTTCAAAAGCCAGCAGCAAATTCACCACAAGGATCACTAGTCATTGTTGGCTATTACTATTTATAATATGGTATTAACAGATAACTTGTGACACAATTTCTTATGTCTCCATCCTATCTATCTCTCTATCCCTCTCTTTATATATCAGTATTAATTTGTATATGAAGTTCACATTGATTAGTTCAGTGTGTTTGCACTGAAGCTATTTGAGAACCTTTCAATTGAGAGCCAATAATTCTTCTTGTACTTTCAAACAGGCAGGGATGTGGGCATGGCTGTTCTTGAGCTAGTATCATCATCAGCATCAAGGACATCAGCAGAGAAGCAAATGCTACTGATAATTACTCATTCATCTATGCTTGACCTTGTATATGAAGTTAATGACATAGTATTTTGCCAAAACTTTTCTTATATTTAAATTTCCTTACCATTAAGGATAGCTAAATATTTGGCATTGAAGAACTACCCTTCTTTGACCATAGCCATCCTGGAGCCTATTAAATTAGAATATTTTAAAATATCATGAGCTTAATTGATGAAGATTCTACCACTTTATTGTGGAACTGTCCTTAGTTTGTGATGCCGGTAAAAGCCAAGACCAACCATTTTACATGGTTCTCCAAGGAAGCACATAGTTTGTGATGCCGGTAAAAGCCAAGACCAACCATTTTACATGGTTCTCCAAGGAAGCACACTTCAGATAATAAATGTTCTAACTGGAATAACAGTAAAACAAACAACTGTTCTTGTTCTTTATTTTGTGTAACCATAGCTAGGGAAAGGAGAGAGAGGGACCCTTTTAGGTCTCTAAGAAGTCGTAAGAGCAACAGCATCACCCTATTGGATGTCCTTTCCTTTCCCTCGCCCCTTTGTGTGGTGTGGGGGGAGATGAGTCCATTGCTCAGCAGTACAAAATGGAGTTATAATAGACATAATGTACAAATTAAAGTCTGATTATAAAATAAAAATAAGAAATGCTAAAATCACCATTGGGTTCCAAAAAGTCTATTCAAATTTGATAGTGCTCAACTGGAGATTTTGAGACTGCATAGCCGCAACATCTGGCTTCAACATGTCTAAACACGGAAGTAGAAGTCGAGTCATTTGGCTTTCCCTCTCTCTGCACCGATCAGGCTACTTTTGATGAATAATTTATCCCTATAAATTGCCACATTTGAAAGCATAATTAACAAATAGGCTTTCTTAATCATGTGGCTTTTGTTGCTCTTGGTTTTCATCCATGGACTCTTTGTTCTTTTACTTTCATTTTTTCACTCTTTTAAAATAATAACAATTTTCTTTCATTCAAGCTAGCAAGTTGGCAGTGTATCTGAAAACTAATAGTTTATGTCTGTGAAAAATATGTTTTCATCATCCTTTTTGGTAGAAGAGGTTAAGAGGTTGTATAAAATGCTCGATAATGATGTTACTTTTTCTGCTCAAATGCATTTGTACTTTGTGCTTCTGTCATCTCCAAGGTTGGTTCATGTATGTGTTGCTATAATTCTCAGAAATCTAAATGTTAATTTCTACATATTTTTGTCTGGGAATTGCTGTGTATGCTTTCTGATCTTTCATGGACTGGAAAATCATTTCATTTCATGTGGAAGTATACTTTCCTACATCAATAACGGATGGTTCTTTGAGTTCCTAATGTAATAACTAGATAGAGGAAAAAAATTATGGATGACTTAGAGATTTGGATGTGTGGGTGCCTGTGATGGTTCATATCTTCACAGGCTTTCTGAGCCTCATCAACTGCTCTGACCATGCATATTTCAAAAGCAGCTCCCTCTTTTAAAGTGCTTATAGTTATGTTGTGTTTTAGTTCTATTTTAAAGTCTTATAACAAAACTTATATTCAAATTTTCCTTAAATTAATGGTCACTTTGAAAGCCTCACCAGCATCCATGCCTTCAAATTCCATAAGCGATATTTGTATAGTACATTACACGAGTTCTGTATTGCAGCTCTTTCAAATGTGAACAGAGATATTACAAAGGACATTTTAAGTTGAAAAATGATTGTTTTGCATTGTTAGCTGTGCCTGCTATGTCAGTTTCAAAGGATGTTAGTTCACTTAAATTCCTACTTGATTTACCATCTGTGTGTTTTCTTGGAAAACAAAGAACTCCTTTGCTCTTAGACAATTTAGGATCATTTAGAAAGAGTCAAGATTAGTGGGCTCTCAATAGCTTCCAAGCTTGAGTATTGTGTCCAAGTAGAGAATATCACAACTGTCATCCAGGAACAGTAAATACCAACCGCTCCTTGGCAGCTCTGCTCACATTGTCTTTGGTTTCGTAGATTCGGTTTGTGTGTATGTTGAAGCTATGTGTGTATGCTCAGTGACACATGTTTTCCAGAAATCAATTACTTTAAATGGTGGCACTTAAACGGTAATTATGTACATTATGCAGAGAAAACATTCATGTGCTTTTACATAGTGCACACCATATCATTTATCAGGAAAGATAAGAAATCAGGGGCTGGGGTTGCTTTTCCTGTTCTGCCAGAGGCTGCATTTGCAGCCTGAGTAATCATCCAGTTATTTTTGTCTCTGTTTGCGCCTTTGTGAAATTACATTATTTTCCCAAGGTTGCAATGAGGCACACACAATACAAATTCCTTTTGTAAGTGCTGGATATTTAAACTATTGTTAGGGGGGATGATGAAAAAACTAACTGCATGTTTATCTGTCTGTCTGTCTATCTATCTATCTCTATCTATCTATATTAATAACTTATCCTTTTACTCTCTATGCTTTTGAAAGGATGAATGGCAGTCATTTTAAAGATGACAAGGCTTTGGTTACCAGCCAGAATTCTGATTTACTGGATGATGAAGAAGTAGAAGATGAAGTGTTGTTGGATGAGGAGGATGAAGACAATGATATTCCTGGAAAATCCCGAAAGGAGCTGGGGACAACTAATTTAGATGAAGAAATCCCTGAGGATGACTATGAAGAAGCCGGTGCCCTGGAGATGCATTGTAAGACATCCCCAGTGAGGTGAGTGCTTTGCCACTTTGCAAGCCAAGCAACAGAGGTACTATGTGTGGCGGGCTGTGGTGCAAATTCCTTCAGCTCTGCTTGGCTACTGGAAGAATGTGTGAGATTACGAGGAATTTGTGAGTAGCAAATCATTAACGTTCTATTTGGCCCAGGAAAGGCACACACAGTGAATCAGTTTGACATAGTAGAAAATGAGGTGGCAAGGGACACAAGCATGTAAATACATTAGTGTTTGTGGAACTCTGGTGGCCCCAAAGCAGGAAGGATGAATGAAGATTACACGAGCATTTACTTTTTAGATTCTACTTATGAAACCCAAAGGAAAATAGGCATTTCATTGTGATTGAATCCATTCAATTATCTACTACAGTGGTAACTCGAATGTTTAACATAAATTTCACAGATGATAGATTTTTAATGGGAAAAAATTAACCAATAGCTAAGATGAAGGTGATACAATATTTTTGCGATTGCAAGGTATCCTGACCGAATATTTTTATAGCTGACTTTACTCTAGAAGAAGTTTTCAAATGTATGACTTCTGTTCCCACACATTGCTAACTCCATATGGCATTGACTTTACTTCTAGTACATGCTTGACTTTAGTCAATAAAATATATATTAAGATGTGATATTTGTAAATATTTTTAAACTAGCAATTATTGCATGCTACTTTACACGGCAGTGCAGTATGAAGTTTGACAGCTATTAAGTTAAAAATGATGATAACTTGATGAGACAAGAAACTGCAAAAGAAAACCCAATTTCTGTGCTTTCCCATTGGTTCATTTTAGGTATAAAGAGGAAGACTATAAATCTGGCCTTTCTGCTCTAGATCACATAAGGCACTTCACAGATAGCCTCAGAATGAGGGAGATGGAAGAGAATCAATACACTGACGCCGAGCTGGCTTCCTTTAGTTCTTCCCATGTGCCAGAGGAGCTTAAACAGCCGTTACACAGAAAGTCCAAGTCACAGGTACTGACTGCCGCAGTCCACATCAGGGGACATGGTGCATGCATGCGTGCATTTCTTCGCTAAACAGAAGGAGATACTGTCACTCTGTAGTATTCTAGAATCCAAGTAGATCTGGTTGCTTTATTCATGATGTTCCTGGTTTTTCTCTATAGATGATCTATGCCAAAGTCAACTAATGCAGCCATTGCCATGTAAAACTGCATTCGGTATCATCAAAACTTCCATGGCAAGCCTCCCCTTGCCTTGAAGTTCCTTTAGTTTCCCTTTGGTTCTTTTCTTCTGGATAGAGAGCACACATGGCTTATCTTCAAGTTTTCTTGTTACCACAGTATTATTTTCTGATCATTCTGTATCTATAACTTCCATTGACATGTGTATGTTTTAAAAGTATTTATTTTTCTTTACTATATGTAGTGAATTCTGATATATCCATCAGGTAATTAAGTCCAGAGCTTAGGGCCAAAGTGAAGGCCAAAAATAAAATGAGCTACCAAAGATCTGCACCAGCTTAGTGACAGATCTAGCAATAAAGCCTGTCAGTGCTTACTGAGTGAATGAATAGTCTTCTGATTCATCATCAACCAGCACATGGCAACAGAAAATTATTCTAAAAATGGATTCGCCAGCACCAATTAAAAGAGCTTTAGTCTTTTGATAAAAGATAAAGAGAAACAATAATTTTTTATGACATCTATACTCAACTGAATGTTCATTAAGATCATTTTAAAAAAAGACAGTTTAGCCGGGCAGTAGTGGAACATGCCTTTAATGCCAGCACTCAGGAGGTAGTGGCAGGCAGATTTCTATGAATTCGAGGCCAGCCTACAAGAGCTAGTTCCAGCACAGGCCCCAAAGCTATAGAGAAACCCTGTCTCAAAAAACCAAAAAAAAGTTTATATTTTTGGTCACATTGGTTGAATTGTTTGGTCCACTTAGAACATTTTGGAGGGGACAGGACATATTAAAACAATGGACCATATGAACATCCACATTTTGATATGATTTCCTCTTCTTTGAGATGCTTTAGGCTGGTGTTAATAATGATAGAGTAAAATCTCAGCTAAGATGTGGTGATTGCTGATCAGGGACATTATGCCAATAGGATAATGTATATTGTTTATAATCATTTAATTCAATAAAAGCCTATGATACTATGTATATAAATAGAAAAATTAACATTCTTTCTGAATTGGATATAGTCAGCCTCTGCACAGTGGGCTTCTACAGTCTATGCCATTTTGGCAGAAGGATATAGGTTATGGTCAGATGCCATTTCCTTATTGAAGGGCAGAGAAGTTGTCTCCTTCTTTTCTCTAAATCAATGGGCTAAACATGACTTCTCAGTTGCTAATGTTAAATTGAAGCCATACAGAGACACTTATAGACACTTCCATAAGAAGTGGTTGCTTTGAATATATATCTTCATATATATATATATATATATATATGTATCCCATGTTTCCCAGATGTCAGAGATTCATGGAGGATCCAAGCTTCCTTTCTTTTAGTTATCCCACCCCAATAATGTGCAGTATATAATACACATTTCAGAAGCTGTCAGACATGAAAGAAAGCCAGAGGGTCTGAGAATGTAAAGACAACAGCTGTGGCATGCATCTTAGGGCCAGTGTTTTGAGGTAAATGTCCTCCCTAGGCATGGTAACAGCTGGCATCACAATAAACATAAGCATTGTGTAACCTAGCTCATGTTATTTTACTTCAGTGTACATATATGCACATATATGTATATATGGGTATTATATCAAAATATTCATGCAAACTAACTTGATTGTGAGGCTCTGTATTCATTCCCTTGTCTGTGGTTCAGCAGCTGTCTCCATGGTGTGGAGGAACTGAGCAGTGATCCCTGCGTTTCAGTTGATTTCCCAAGAGCACATGCTTTCTGTTTTTTTTTTTAAATAATTTGAAATTTATGGTGCTTTCCTCAAGCATTTGTATATTAACTCTTTATAAGGATTGAATCCAAAATCATTAATCAATAAAATAGTGACTTTATTTTGCCATGGGAATTTCCTTGAGGAAAACCATATTCTACAAAAACTATTTTCCTAATGGTATCAGTTTGCACGAGGCTTTCTAACCTGAGTTCTGTGTTTCCTCTGCAACCATTGGAGACAAGGGCTGGGTTGTTCTTAATTAGTATAAGGAAATTAAACTCAAGTGATAGAGTAACCAAGATCACCACAAAGGACTTGGACTCTGCATTATTTGTCCTTAATCCTTTAGACCTTATCACAGTGCCTGGCATATAGTTCATGCTTAGTTGAATAAACACTGGGATTTTTGTGCAAACCCAGAAGGCAAACCTCATATATAAAAATCAAATGTGGATCAGTCAAAAAAATAGTTGTTATGCAAGCATAAGGACATGAGTTTGGACTGTAGAACTCACGTAAAGAAAGCCAAGTATGGTGGTGAAAGGGTTCCTGGTGCTCACTGGTCAGCTAGCAAGCCGCGTTGGTGAGTTCCAGACTAGGGAAAGACCATGTTTCAAAGCACAAGGTGTGCTTTACCTGATAAGCAGGATATAATGTTGACATTTTGTTTCCACACACACATGTATATGTAACTTCCATGTGCAAGCATGTGTACATGCATACATATGTGTGTGAGAGCACGTGCACACACACACACACACAAATAGAAAAGCCAAATGTGTGCATTGAGAGCCATGACCCAGCAAATTAAAATCAGCCTGTAATCTAACCAAATGCCATGGTGAGAAAGAAACCACAGGCTGGCCACATGTCTCAGCATGACTCCCTGAGATGAAATTCTGCTGAACAACAGAGGCATTTGTCTTTGTTTACAGACACTTGGAATGTCTTTGGCAGGACTTTAATGATTCCACTTCAACAGCATTTTGACAAGCAAGTTTAGCAATGGATGAGACCCACAATAGCAAATCAACAGTGAAAAGTTCACTCACAAGTCAAGACCAAACACTTCATTTGAATATTTTCCTTGGCAGTGGGTGAGGGAATCTCTGAACAGTTAGTTAGAGCTTGGCATGGTCACAGGGAAGAAAGAGTTGCTTCTGACAGAGAACCTCTGTGCACCTTCTCCTTGTGGACTCATGAGTAATGGTTGCTTAGGATGTCGTTGGGCCTCGTATTTTTTTTTTCTTGCTGGAATTTACTCTTATTCTCAGGTGTGTTAGATGTCTACAGTAGGTATTTCAGATACAAAGGGAAACTTGAGAAAGGACACTAGTCTCAAATTTGGGCAGAAATAAGACCTAGTTTTATAGAATTGAAGGACCTTGGGGTGGTCATTCACCTTCAGGAGTCTGGGTTACAAGGTGCAAGAGTCAGACCGTCTCTTCCAGGGTCTGGCTAAGGTAAGCACGTATGTCATTTTGATAAAAAAGAATAGAGCCCCTCTATCAAATATATTCATGAAGGGTGATTCTGTCCAGGATCTCCGGTCTTCCTAATATGCATGGACTATATTCTTTGAATTAGATTTGCTCTTTCTGTTCAGATACCGTTTACTGAGTCTCTCCTTTTTACTTCAGGCATATGCTATGATGCTGTCACTGTCTGACAAGGAAGCCCTTCATCCTGCCTCCCACACTTCCTCCAACGTGTGGCACAGCATGGCAAGGGCTGCAGCAGAATCCAGTGCCATCCAGTCCATAAGCCATGTATGACATTGTCGAGGTTGACCAGAGTGGGACCAAGTCCAACAGTACCATGGCCCTTTCCTAGAGAACTCTTTACAAGACTGCTGAGCAGAATGCCTTATCAACCGAAAGGGTCACTCATTTAAAGTTTGGTGACCTTAAACTGAATGATTGAAGAAAAAGAGAGAGAAAAAAAGGAAGCTATTTATTCTCAATATTTTGTTTTGCACAGCAAGGCAGCTGCTGACTTCTGGATGATCAATTAGTCTAACGTGATTGGAGATGAATGGAAACCCTCACTGGGGAAGGCGCCTTCCACTCTCCTGTCCTAGGACACTGGGGGGATGAGAGGGGCAGTTGAGATGGCAGCATTGATGATACAAATGAACACTCCATAGAAATCAAGTTCTGCTTTTTACAAGATCACCTGATGTGATTGGGAACAGTTGCTTTTAATTACCAGATTTGATTTTTTTTCTTTTTTAAAGTTTTATGTAATTTAATCCCTTGAAGATGGGAGTAGTCAGAAGAAATGCACAACGATTATAGGAAGTAATAGCAGGAGTTTTGTCACCCCCCCTTACCTTTTGCCTTCTTAAGTACATTGTTTGAAACTAGGGATAAAGGGTATGTGTATATTGTAAACTATGGATGCTCATGCTCAGAGAGGTTAAGTCAGTGATGTAACCTATTCATCACCAGTACCGCTGTACCACTAATACGATGTTTGCCAAATCCTTGTGATAACATCTTAATTTTAGACAATCATGTCACTGTTTTTAATGTTTAAATTTTTTTGTGTGTTGCGTGTATCATGTATTTATTTGTTGGCAAACTATTGTTTGTTGATTAAAAAAGAGCACTGTTCCTGTCAGCCACTATGTTATGATGTCTGAGGCACACCCCTCTCAGAATTTCAAGGACCAAGGGGACACGACCTGTGTATGGGAGTGCCCAATAGTGTTTGGCTTTTCCTAACATTCCTTCCTTTCGTTGTTGTCGTCATTTTGTTTTCCTTTTTAATGAACTAAATACAAATAGATGCAACTTAGTTTTTGTAATACTGAAATCAATTCAATTGTATAAATGATTATAATTTCTTTCACGAAAGCATGATTCTTCTGATTAAGAACTGTACCCCATATTTTATGCTGGTCGTCTGCAAGCTTGTGTGATGATGTTATGTTCATGTTAATCCTATTTGTAAAATGAAGTGTTCCTGACCTTATGTTAAAAAGAGAAAAGTAAATAACAGACATTATTCAGTTATTTTTGTCCTTTCTTGATAAACCAGATTTTTTTCCTTTTGTTTGTAATCTCATTTGGAAATAATTGGCAAGTTGAGGTACTTTCTTCCAATGCTTTGTACATTATAAACTGTTATGCCTTTCAGTGCGTCACTGTGGGAGGAGCAACTAAAAAATAAAGACTTCCAAAAGTGATGAAAAATAATGACTCCCCTGTGGGCTGTTTTCTTTGCTCATGCAATTTTAGTTTCCTTCTGGCGTCCAAATGATCTAAAGATATGGGTTGAAGACCTTGATGCCCTAGCAGGCTTGTGGAATGTCAGCATGTTTGTTTGGCTTTGAGATGACACAGTGATAGATCTTAGCCAGCGTGAGATCTGCTGCCTATGGTGAACTTTCTTCATGGTGCAAAATCAAGACCCATACTCCTCACTTCCCAGCCCTGGCATCACCCCAGGTCTGCAGGACACATTGTAATCAGAACAGAGACCTTGTCACAGGGAGTTGCCCTGGTGTTTGTGCCTTTACTCCTGGTGGGGTGTGTGTTCCTGGTGACAAACCTAGGGACTTAGTATTCATGGTGGCCAACTCTAAAGCACTGAACTATATGCTCCATCATTGATTTTCCTTATAATAACATACTTACTGTCAAATTTCAGAAGTACAGAAGCATCATTGATTTTCCCCTTATGTTCCCACTAAGATTATGGGTCTTTTTTGTATGTGCATAAGAACTTATATGTATACATCATGTACATGCCTGGTGCCCCAGATGGCCAGAAGATGACATTAGATAGCTTAGAACTGGTTATAAGTGGCTATAAGCCCTCTGTTGTGAGTGCTGGAAACCAAACCCAGGTAAACTGCAAGAGCAGCAAATGCTTTTAACCATTGAGCAATCGCTCCAGCTCCACCTATGTTTCTTTCAAAAATTTGCCTGGCTTCAAAATATCATTATAAAAAGAAAACAATAAAATCATTGTATATTGCAGCAAATTCTGCAAGCTTATCATGTAGATGTTTTGATCTAATATAGTTTCTTCAAATTTTCAATATTGTTGAAAAATGTAGGTTTTTCTGTTTTCATTAATCCAAATGAAGACGTGTTAGTCTCATATACATAATTGTTCCTGGGAGCTGAAGGCCACATGTGCCCTGCTGAAATCAGATGAGCGGTCCTGTAGATCATGCCTCTCCTGGAATAACAATTAAGGATTTCATTTGCTTCTTTCATATAATTCTGAATTGCTTAAAGAGGCTAGTTCGCGTTTGTCCAAGCACGGGGTTTGACTGAACAAGTCTGAAGAGTAAAGGTGTGCACGTCTGTTTGGCCTCCTTCCTTTGCCTGTTCATCGCTAGTGACCATGTTAGCTCTGCAGCTAACAGTGTTAACTAAGTAGTGTCAGATTTCTCTTCAAATATTTGTATTATAGAAATAAAATTCGAATTACAGATTTTTATAAAGTAAACAAAATTTTCAAGAAATGAACTTAAGGTATAAATCTGTAACCAAAGAAATAGAAGAAGAACATAGAAGAACATTTGGCTGTAAGAATAGCACACATGAGAAGGTGGAGATGTGGGTAAAATGTTATTTTAAAAAACATACCTATGCATTCAATCAAAATGAATGCAACTAAAATACTCTCAATACTGCTAACTTCCTTGTAGACTTTGATCTTCATGTTTCAATTGATTGCTAGGGTTTATTCTCTCAAACTCCAGAAAGACAATCAAGATATACTCCTCCCAGTCTCTCTAGCTCACTTGCTTTCCCTGTCACTATACCAACTGCATGCCCTGAGAAGAAGCAATGACGCGCACAGGAGACCACCTTGGAAACCCTAGGCTTGGGTTTGAGTTGTGCTCCAGTACTTATTGGCACTCATGCCGCATGTCTTGGGAAAGTCATACCCCTCTCAAACCTCATCTGGGAGACCAGCAGCTGCTCTGCTGCTAGAGTTCGGTGAGAGAGTGCATGCTGAGATCACATGAAGTCCTGGGTTCAATCCCCAGCATTGCACATAAATAAAATAAATGAATTAACTAATAAAATTTTAAAATAATTTGAAAAAGTTCTGAACATGCAGAATACTTATAAGTTTCTTGTAAAGATTTTAAAGACTACCATATGTGGGCCCATGTATACATTTGCCCTGGAAATATCCATATGTACATAGAGGTACATATACAAACACTCTGCAAGAGAACAATTCTACAATATGACAGAGATCTATGTTAGATTAATGCAATGATTGAAATGGAAGTTTCATTGCAAAATTAGTTAGGAATGTTTTTTATCTCATTCTGGCCCTTGTTTTCCTGCTTGGTTTTTTTGTGATGGGCATATTAAACACGTGTTCTACCACTAAGCTATGCCTCCTGTGGTAGACACATTTTTGGAAAAGCAAACATTGTTTTGAGACAAAGAAAGTTCAATTATTTAAAACCATGAAAACGGACAAGATTACATATGTTGATGGTCTTTGTCTTTGGAATATAACCGCACATTCTGAAATAGTTAATTAGCATGCACTTTATGAAAATAGCAATCTACCTATTCTTTAAATTTCAAATCTTCAATATATTGTTATTTCTACTATTGTGTATATTAAATAAATGTCACTATTAAGTGTATTAATAAACTCTTTAAATTTATTCAAATATAATTTTTGAAAATTCCCCAAAGTTCAAGTACAATTAAGAAAATTCATTCTTAACTTTATTTTCAGATGGCTGCTATCTACCACTCTATTTCAGAGAAAATAAAATTAGTTGTTCTTGCTATTACATATGCAAATGTGCTAGAGATGTGCATAACCTTTGCTCAGCTAATCTGCATAACAGGAAGACAGGCAGCTACCTTCCTGCTTTAGAGAAAAGGAAACTGGAGTTCACTGCCAATAGCTGGGTGAGATGTGTGGACTATGGAGGACATGCAGAGTCAAAGAAATGGAGTATTCCAAAGCTGAAAAAATGTGCCCCCGTCAAAAGTGAGGCTGCCTCTCTGCAAATGTGCCCAGGAGACATTGAGGCGCTGAGTCTTGGCTGCAAAGAGCTTGAAAGATAGCTGCCAAGCCCTTGTTTCCAGGTTTTTAAAAAATTCAGGTTATTAAGACTGCCATAATTTGTTGGTACTAATGAGAGACCTTGCCCTTTCTTAAACAGAAATGGAGGGGGAGCAGATTAGGGGGTGGGAACAGAGTTGGGAGAGGAACTTGGAGGAGAGGAGGGAGGGGAAATTGCAGCCAAGATGTAAAATAAATACATAAATAAATCTAGTGAAAAAAAAATTCAGGTTATCCCAAATCAGAGCCGGCAGTGCTTTCGAAAGACCCTCAACGCTTTGCTAGTAAGTCTTGACCATCTTGACTGCATCTCTTAAGCTTGATGGTCCTTGGTTTTTTTTTTTTTTTCTAAAATGAATGATTCATCATAAGCTTACATTTTGACTTGATTAACATGCACTAATTTAAGTCCTTTCAGGAATGCTTATCAGACTCAGGAGAAAGAAAACAGGAGAGCAAGAGCAGATAAGAATTGTCTTTATTCTCCATGGCTTAAAGGCTTGTCAGGGGAGAGGAGTGTCGAGAGGGAAGGGAGGGAAGAATGCAAAAGGAAATTTAGCAAGCAGACTGGACCCCTCCCCAAGAGATATGGGTTAGCGTTGAATTGTTACTTTAAAATATTATTTTCACAGTACATACAAGATACTTTTTTGAAGCTCTGTGGATTTGAAAAGCACGCTATACTCATCAGGATGTAGGATGGGTACTATTCAAAACACAAAATAACATTTGTTGGCAAGAACATAGAGAAAATGTACTGTAAAATGGAGTAGCCACTTTGGAAGACCACATGAAGATTCTTAAGAAAATTGTGAATTCACTTCAGGTTGTAGATTCAAAATGACTGAAATCAAAGTGTTTAGGACATATTTGTATACTCCTGTTCATAACATCATTTTTATGAACACAAAAGTTGGCCATCAGTAGATAGACAAAAATCAGTAGATATGTGAAATTTATATATGTATGTGTGTATGTGACTATGTATGCAGTGAGGTATTCAGTGTTCAAAAGGAAGGGAATTCTGACATAGATAGTAACGTGGATAAATGTCAAGAAAATTTCACTAAGTGAAATAAACCGACCACAGAAGGAAAAATACTATAGGATTCTGCTTATATGGGGTAGTCAGTTCATAGAAGGAATGGCAGTTGCCATGGACCTGGGGGACTAAGTCATGATGAATTGTATAATAGGAACGGGATTTCAGTCTTGTACAGTGAAGTGTTCTGGATATTGATGGATACAACAGGACAGGATTTGTCATGCATGAACTGTACACTTAAGTTGGTTGTTATGATATTTTATGGAATATATATTATACTCTTATTAAAGAGAAAATACCTCTCTTTGTGGTTCTCCCAAAAGATTAAAATCGGTGAGAATTATAAGACTGAGGGGAAAGCTCAAGACCCAATCCAGAAACAGGGAGTGGCCAGTGGAACTCCTTATTTTGGTCACTCTAGGTCTAGATTATAATATAGGGGCACATCATGAAATTGTCCCCTGTAGAAATCAAGAAATAGCTGAGGGCCTTGGCTGCTGTGGGTTTTCTGAGTTGCTGCTGTAACCTAGATACCACACCTGCTACCATTTACCTGCCATGGCCTGTTACTGTTGCTGATGCAACTGTCCTTTCTTGAGCCTTCTTCCCGACCACTGTGCTTTACTGGGAACTAGAAAGCAGGAGAGAGAATGGAGAAGAAGGGTTCAAAACACTAGGTCCTTGTGATCCAAAGGGACAGTGATGGGTACCAGTAGACCATAGCTAATACAAGACTGCTACAGTATATGTGTTCCCGAACAATGGGGAGAACCTTCAGCAACTCCCTTGCAAGTGTTCCTTGAGTGGATAGCAACAAGTCAACCTGGCCTCAGCCCTCCATGAGCTGGGTCATCTTTGCCCTCTAGCTTTAATTTGTCTCAAGCTAGCAGGAAATTTATCAGTCACCAAGTTCAACTATACTTTTGAAGGCTTTATACATTACAGTGATCTTGGAGTACTTCCTCTTTACTCCGACCTAATTTAGTCTCTTCCTGCAGCCTCCACCGTGTTCTTGGTTGGCTAGGTCACTTAGTCTGTAGATTGTAACTCCTATGTTACCTTGTCTGTTATCCCCCTCCTCTCATTACCTACTAGTGTGGTTTCATTAGTCTTTCATAAAGCAATTTATCACAATTTAATACATCTATAATAATTTACAATTATATGTATATACATATACTATTTTAAGCTTATTTTGTTATTTTTTCTGAAAATTTAAGGTCCATCTGACTAATTATATTCAATTTCATTAAGATTGCTCTAGTGACTGCTTCAGAGGATGTCATATTTTGGTTATTCTATAAAACATATTAAACCAATTAATAGTTCAATTTCCTCAAAGGACATACACTATGCTATTATCTGTAGTTACCTCTGGGAGATAGGGAGGGCAACTATTTGTATCCTGCACTTTTTATTGTCTTGAGGCTTTTAGCAGGAAATGATTCCTTCTTGCCTTGAAGAAAAATGCACTTTTATAAATGAATATTAGTTGTTGACAGAGATTTTTGTCCTGCCTGGTCCCACAGCCATTCAGTCCCAAAGAAACACACAGAGGCCTACATTAATTATAAATTGGTTGGCTTATTAGTTCAGGCTTTCTTATTAATTAATTCTTACATCTTAACCCATAATTCTTGTCTGTGTTAGCCATGTGACTAGGTACCATATATCAGTTAGGCATTCTCATCTTGCTTCCTCTTGGTCTGGGTGAACTGCAGACTGAGTCTTTTCTATTCCCATGATTCTCCTGTTCTAGTCACCCCGCCTATACTTCCTGCCTGGCTACTGGTAAATCGGTATTTTATTAAACCAATATAAGTAACAAATCAATATAGGGTACAAGACTATTGTCCCACATCAACTAGTCAACACAAAGAAATTCTGTTCAGACATTCATCCTGAGAAATTAGTTAGAATTACATGTTAGAATTTGTATATGTGGAATTTCATGAACTGTTGATAGTTGCTCATCTGCATTTTATACTGTATAAAAATAAAAATGTGTTGATTTTTGTGTGTGTGTATAATTGGATTCATGGTGTTATATTTACTAGACAAATGCTCTCCCACTGATATATGTCCCAGACTTCTCTTCTATTTCATTTTGAGACAGAGCCTCACTCAGTTGTCCAGGCCTTGAACACTCTATTTATTTCAGGCATTCCTTCAGCTTCAGGCTCCTGAAGAATAAGACTACAAGTACCAACTGTTACTCTCTCTGTGTCTTATTTTGAAAAGAAAAAAAAAACCCACCACTAATATAACACTTTATTTCTCCATTTAAATCAACTAAACAACACAGAGGATCAAAAAATAATGTTGTATGAGGGTTGGAGTAAAGGTTGTCTGGTCTCCATCACAATACAGGAAAGCCAGAAAGATCAAGGGTGTGAGATGGTAGTTTTGTTCAACTTTCAAGATGCCAAGTCCCAACACATAATCTCACCTTCTTCAGAGCTGGCAGTGACAACTGAGTGAGGCTCTGTCTCAAAATAAAATAGAAGAGAAGTCTGGGACATGTATCAGTGGGAGAGCACTTGTCTAGTAATAGCAGAATGGGTTAAAATACTGTGTGGACAATGGCATTCAAGCCAAAGGCATCGTGAGTCAATGGTTCTCAATCTTCCTAATGCAATGATCCTTTGATAAAATTTCTCATGCTGTGGTGACCCCCTCAATGAAAAATTATTCCATTACTACTTCATAAGTGTAATTTGCTACTATTATAAATCATAATGTAAATATTTGATATGTAGGATATCTGATATGTGACCCCAAAGGGGTCATGACCCACAGGTTGAGAACCGCAGTCTTGGAGACCATTCTCTCTTTCCATCATTTGGGTTCCAGGGATCTAGTTTATGTCATCAGACTTGGATTTAAGTGCCTTTACCCAGTTGACTTTTATTATAATTTTGAAGACCTTTTTCTTGCTATTCTCCAGCGGGATAAAGTTTTGGCTTCTTTCAATCATTTCTGTTGATGAAAGAGGCAACATGGGGAAAACAGAGAGCAAGGATTAGTAGTTCCCCTGAGAAGCAGATATATAAGATGTGCTGGTGACCTTGTCAATATCTGATCTATATGAGAGGTCTCACCTCACTTGGCTCCATGTTATACTACAGAGTCATAGTAATACAAACGGTGTGGTGATCGCCTAAAACCTGACACATGGATCTATAGAGCAGAATAGAGGCCTAAGAACAAATGAATGTGGCTGGAGTTACCTGGTTTCTCAGAAAGATTGTAAGAATGCACATTGGAGGAAAGCTATCTCATTTAACAAATGATGACTGGCTAGCAAAGTGGCTTTGTTTGTTTGTTTAAGCAGGGATAAGTGAAAAATAATACAAGGGGCAGGCCAGGCTGATTTTTGTGAAGCAGGGCTCTGGGAGTTCTATTTCCTGGGCTGGAAGACCATGCCACAAGAAGAGTTCAGATTTTTATCTAGCTGTGTTGTGTTCTTTGATCAAAATTCTCTTGGTAAAGATGAAAGGAAGAACGATGGTCTTCAGAAAAACAGATGAAAGGGTCAATAAGAGAAGATAGGTTAGAAATGTGTGGAGGAGTTGTGGTAAATGAGTCTATTGTGAAGGTGCGAATCTGAAAATTCAGGAGCTCTGAATTTTCTCAACCTCTTTCAAGCAAAAAAAGCAACAAAAAACTCAACCAACCAACCAAACAAGAAGAAGATGCCATACAAAGGCAAGAACTGGGGTCTGGATCCCCAGCACTCATGTTAAAGCCTGGCAGGGTTAGCAATGGCTTGTGATCCCAGTACATAAAGACAGGACATGCTCAGGGGCAAGCCAGGTAGCTAGACTAGCCATGTGTGTTCAACAAGAGACTTCACCTCAATTAATAGAGTGGAGAGGAGCAAAGGGTAGCACCTGACGCCATTGCTGCACCTGCCTTCACACACATGCCTGTACACCATGTGCAGGTATACACGAAAACAAAACAAAAAATATAAACAATAACAACAAAGAAGGCCATGATGGAAGATAATGATTTAGGTTTGGTTTAATGAAATCCCAGCTTCAGTGGAGGCTGGGGCAGAATGGCCTGAAACTGAATTTGAGGCCAGTCTGGGTGACATGGGATAATGCCTCAAAAATATTGTTATAAAGAAAGTCTTCTTTCTTTATAGAGAAAGAAACATGGAATGATTAGGAAGGCGATTCTGTTAGTTTCACTAATCTAGCACCCACTGTTATTTGATTGAATAGATTTGTGAGTCGTTTTTTTTTATGATTCTCTCATGCACTTAAAAAAATCTATTAATTTCTCTCCATTTTCCTCCTTGAGGGCAATTAATTTTACATGATCAACTACAAAGTAGTTGTATAGCCCTGTTTTCCCTAAATCGCCATCCAAAAGTACAAATAAGAAAGTCTAATAAGAACAAGTAAAACCAGCCAATTTTTCTCACTCCTGCCAGCATTCAGAAGTCATTTAACATTATTACACTGGCTGCAGAAAGTGAGAAGAGGGCAGACATGGTCGAGGAAATTAGTCTTGAGCGCTAACTTAGTCTTGAGCGCTAACTTCGCGAACCCATCATGCATAGTGAGAGTTTCCCTTGTCCACACATCGCCAGCATTGCTAATCCACATATCAAAACTCTGGAGCATTGTGGACACAGCATGAACCTTTGAAAGGCAAATGCATATTCAGTATGCTTGGCTCTAGGTTCACAAGGAGCACAGCACATGTCTTGGTTGAGTCAAGTCTCTCCATGCTGATGGCAACCAAATGGAGTCCTGAAGGCTGGGGAAGTCCTCCATGAAAGATATGGGTAAAGAATATGTGTGGAAAAGGAGAAAAGTGGGTAAAGTTCCTCAGACATGAGAACCAGGTTGTGAAAGTGCAGAGAGAGAGAGTAGAGATAAGTGTCTTTATTGGTGTGTGTGTGTGTGTGTGTGTGTGTGTGTGTGTGTGTGTGTGTGTGTGAGAGAGAGAGAGAGAGAGAGAGAGAGAGAGAGAGAGAGAGAGAGAGGCAGAGAGAGACTATCACCAATTCAGCCTGTTGGAAATGAGAGTTATCATTTATTCAGTCATTGCCATTAATACACGGAGGGCAATTTTCCTCTGTCCTGGAGATATACGTCAAGGCTTTTGGCAGGTGAGATAAGAGAATGCCCCACAACTGTACTGCCTGCTGAGGTCTTAGTTTCTGAGACAAAATCTCGTATATCAAGATCTTACATAGATAAGCATGGTTCAACTTGAGCTCTTGCTCCTCCGGCCTCCACTAGCTGGAGTCACACCTTCCACCAGCAGGCCAGTCTTGATTTTCTTTCTTTATAACTCTCACTGCACCCCTGTTGCGGGAAGAATGGTGTCATCTGGAAAGATGAAGGGAAAGAGCTGAGGAGAGTTAATCCAGGTTACACATCATCATCGTCATCGTCATCGTCATCATTCATGCCCCAGCAATGCTTAAGCATGCGTGGGCAGCCCATTTATGGTGGTTCTCCGTTTGTTTCTATCCCAGGAAGTCCTAGATGCTTGTGTTATTGTCATACCCAAGGTTCCACAATCTTCCTTTATGCTGTCTATCCAGCCTTTTGGGGGTTTTCCTCTTGGTCTTAGCTCATGTACTCCTCCAAACAATGCTATCCTCAGGTATCTGCCATCATTCATTCTCATATAGTGGCTGAAGGAAGTAAACTACAGGATATGGCAGGTTACATAGCAGATAAAGACTGGACTGGGCCTTGTGATCTATGTCGAGAATACTAGCTATGTAGGAAGCTAATGCAGGAGGATTGCAAGTTTAAAGGCCACCTGGACTAGAGAGAGAGTTCTAGGCCATACTGTCAACTTAGCGTGACCTTATTTCAAAAGAGAAAAAAAAATGGGCTTGGGCTATAGCTCAGTGGTCCAGTACATGGCTAGCATGTTCATGGCCTTTGGTTCAGTCCTACAACTTCACAGTAAATAAACAAACAGGAGAAGCAAAAACGCTGGGGTTGCTCTCAGCAGTGTGGGGATCCAGAGGCTGCACCCCAAATCTTCTCCCCTTCATCCTGATGCTATGCATGAGCAATGCTGTTCTGCTTTCCACTGAGTAGCTGCAGTCACATTTTCTGCATCAGCTGTGGCTTGCTCTCCGCGTCTTGACCGTTTGGAATTCGGTCATGAAGACAGCCTGCCATCCAGCCATGTGCTGAGAATTTGCCTGTGTAAACAAAGCACTTTGAGGAGGAATTCACAGGCCGAGAGTTGCAAAGGCAGCTCAGCTCAACCATCCTGCAGAGTGGGACGAATACCACTTAACTTGGACCAATTACTCGCATGTGTCTTGAACATGAAAACCATTTGTTAGTTTCCTCCAATTATCCAGGGAACCGTGCAAAGCTCTGGGTCACTGCAGAGTAGGTGGTTGCTTTCCAAACAAAGTCATTTCTGGGTGTATGAGCGTGTGTGTGAGGCTAGGGGGATACGGAGGGGTACATGAAATGATAGATGGTTACAAGCTGCCCGGTGGGCTGTCACATCATCAGGCTGGCCTTAAGAAGAGTTTCAGTAAAACATGTCATATGAAGAGGGGAAACAGTACAAAAAACATAAGATGTAAGTCAAACGCACTCAGTCAAGACTGTAGCTTTGTTACTCACTGGCATGTGACTCTAGGAACTCATTTTGCCTTTCTTCACCCCATTTCTCTAACTGTGAAATGAGGGTAGCTAGCACGCAGGCGTGCAGAAGATAACACGTGGATGCATGTGGTGCACGGTCAAGATCACCAGATCATATCAAACCATCAGCTTCTGCTTTGTTCTGATTCCTACTGACATTAATTTTTGTTGCTATTTCATTTATCTTCAGTAAGTATCTGCATGGGAATTGCAAGGCAATACAAGAATAAAAGGAACTACACTGAAGCAATGCTCTCTCCGTGTCTCTCTCTCCTTCCCTCCCTTTCTCCTAGATCCTAGAAAAATCTGGTTTTCCCTTTAAACCTGTGCATTGTTAAGATTCTTGAGCACTTTCCTGGAACTGTATATCTTTTCTTCTATTTATTGCTATCACACCGTAAAACTCTGGACTTTTTCTATACAATCTATTTTGGAAATCACGTGTATGGTTTTAAATTCAGCTCCCCCTTTCCTGCTTTTCCTGTTCATATCTTTATGTATCTAACATTCCACTGTCCCATGGATATTTGGGGACACATTCTACTTCGCTATTGTGAACAGTTTGATGAGTATTAGAGTAAGGAGTCACAGAACTCCGGGGTGTAGGTTTCATGCTTAAGGAAGAGTCACCAGCATTCATTGTCACCATCAGTACAATACTTTTTTCCCATACCAATTAGTACAATTTTCTTTATTTGTTTTCTTTGCAGTTGAGGATGATGTAGCAATACATTTCTTTCATTGTGAGACTGTGTGAATATCTTCATGTATTTAAAGATGTTGTACATCTTTGCTCTTTGTCTCTCACTCACTCACTCTCTCTCTCTAACTTATAAAACATTTGCTCAGGTTTTCCTTTCTAGCTTGCATGTGTTTGCCATGGTTATCAGCTTTGTTATCTGGGGAGCCCTTACTTAAGCCAAAGGGCTCTTGTCATGTTGCTTAATGGTTTTAGCTCATCCTTTACTGACTTCTCTATTGTAGAAATTATTTTCATGCTTAAATTTGTCAATATTTTCTTTAGATTTTACTTTTATACAATTCTGACCATTGTTGTTTTTGCTGTATTTTGTTCTATTTATAGCTTGTTTCATTGCAAGATACAAGCTACTCTGTTTAGTCACCCCCAAAATAGATAACAATTCACATTTTAACCACTAATCTAAAGTGCCCCCTTTATGTATTTTCTGTCTGTCTGCCTCCCTGTCTCTGTTTGTCTCTCTCTATCTCTGTCTCTCTCTGCCTGTGTGTGTGTTCACTCTTTCCTCTAACACCTGTTTAGAATCTGTTTCACAGTCAAGGAAGAGTTATGCTGTACGATTATATATGTAGTTCATTTTCCAGGATCATCAGAAGGGTGATGTCTCATTCTCTACCCCCTACAATGTACAACTCATGAGACCATTCTCTTCAATTATTAACCTCATTCAAAATTTCCTGACCATTATAATCTGCTCATTTTTTAATGGTGTCTTAGAACTATGTAGTTTAGAAAACGACTCTTGGTTTTGTTCCAACCCAGACATCTTAAACTCACGGATTAATTTAGGGAGAATTGATCACTACCTCATACAATAGAAAAACATAAAATCAATTCCAGTTGAGTTTATAAGTAAAAAGACAAATATAAGGAACAAATATTTGCGATAACAGAGTTATCTTCAAGAAATTATTGTAGAAGTCTTAAAAATTGGTTTCAGATACTTTTACCAAAAGGATATCTTGTTGAACTTTGGTTCAGAACTTATGTTCCTAATCAATAGGGTTAAGAAAGACAGTTCCGGCAGACAGATAAACAGACACTTCACAACTGCAGGTGTCTGTGTATTCAGTTTTATCAACGATCAGTGGGTACCGAGTGAAGGCACAGTAAGATAACCCTTTCACACACTCTACAAGTACTAAGATTAAAGATTGACAACACTAAATTGTTGGCAAGATGTGAGTGAAGCGTTGTGAACCCTCACACAGTACCTGCAGAAGTACAAGTAGATGTGTCTACTTTAGAAAATGTTTTAAACCTTATTTGGCAAAATGTAATGTGTTATCCATAGGTCCCATGCAGACCCAGCTTAAAATTTATGTGCAGAAATGTTGACAGCAGTATTATTCCTAATAGTTATGAAGTGCACATAATTAACATCTTCTGCAACAACTGAATAAATAAATATAAATGTGATTGTGCTATTTGTATGCAGGAAATATTATTTATCATAAAAATTCATGACAAAATGCAACAGAATAGGTTGTGCAAGAATATTTTTATTCAAGAACTTAGATGCAAGTCAAGTGACAGTGGTGCATGCCTTTAATCCCAGCACTTTGGGAAACAGAGGCAGGCAGATCTCTGTGAGTTTGATGCCAGCCTGGTCTACAGAGTGAGTTTCAGGATAGACAGAGATAAACAGGAAAACACTGTCTCAAAACAAAAACAAAAACAAAAACAACCAAACCAAAAAAAAAAACTTAGATGCAAAGGATGCATTCCATATTATTAAATTTATTCATATAAAAAACAGTACGGCTTACTGTATAATAATGGCAAAGATAGTGTTTATTTGCATAAAGGGGAAGAAACAATGGTTCAGAAAAAATAGAATAAGTTTTTGGTCATGAATGGCACTGTATTTGTTACTCTGTGTGGTAGTCACATTGATATGCTCCTTTCACAATGGTCCTCCAAGATGTCACTTAGGATATGTGCCCCCTTTTAACTGTGCTTTAAAATATATTGACATATGTTGAAATAGAGGTTTACCTTCCTCCTCTTCCTCCTCCTTGCTCATGAGTTTGGTCGTGGTGGTGGCGGTGGGATGTGTGTGTGTGATATGTCTATTGCAAATGTTTAGGTTCTTGTGCCCATGTGTGCCATATAAAAGCCAGATGAGTACATAGGACATCGACCTGCGTGCTGTTTACCGAGCCTGGGTCTCTGACTGAACTTGCTCTTTCTGCCAAGCCTGACTGCACAGGGAGCTCTCAGGATCCACCTGCCTCTGCTCCTGTCTTGGTTTTTTTTTCTGCAGCAATGATAAAACGCCATGACAAAGGCCACTTCAGGAATAAAGGACTTATTCTTATTCCAAGTTCCAGGAGCTATGGACAGGAAGTCACAGTGGCGGAGGCTGGAGACACTGTATCCTTAGACCAGAAGCAGAGAGCAATGGATGATGCTATTGCTCAATTCCCCTCTGCTTATTCAGGTAGATCACCCTACATGGGGGATGGCCCTGCTCACAATTAAAAACAGTATTTCATAGTTTTGTAAAATCCTAAATAAGCTATAAAACAATTAGACAAGTCAAAAAATTGGTACTGATTGCATTGTAGAAAGTTATGTAAATATCCATAGATCATTGCCTTGTTATAGTTTACTTTTATAACTTGTTTATGTTTATTTATTTATTTGTGGTTGTGTATTGGCTAGTTTTTTGTCAACTTGACACAAGCTCTCCATTGGAGAGGAGGGAGCCTCAGATAAGAAATTACCATCATAAGATTAGACTGCAGACAAGCCTGTAGGGTATTTTTTTTCATTAGTTATTTTGGGTGAGGGCCCATCCCATCATGGGTGGTGCCATACCTGAGCTAGTAGTCCTGGGTTCCATAAGAAAGCAGGCTGAACAAGCCAGTAAGCAGCACTCCTCTGTGGCCTCTGCATCAGCTTCTGACTCCTGGTCCCTGCCCTGCTTGAGGTCCTGTCCTGACTTCCTTTCATGGTTAACTGTGATGTGGAAGCATGAGATGAACAAGCCCTTTGCTTTGGACATGCAACCCTATTTAGGGCAAGGCACAAGGTGCTGTGCACATGGAGGTCAGAAACAACACTGGGGAGTTGGTTATCTTCTGTCCCCACGTGGGTTCTGGAGATCAAGCTCAGGTCACAGAGCCTTGTGCCCAGAGCCTTTTACCTACTGAACCATCTGGCCAGCCCACATTTTACCTTATAGTAACAACTATTGTCTGATAAGGTTGCTAAATCACCCCTAAATTTTATTATCTTCCCTGCTGGTTGCTGTTGATAATTGTGTATGCAATTTGCAGGTTTCCTTTGGCTTGCTTTCCACAGGTGGTGTCAAGGTTTTCTGTCCTGCTGATTCCTGCAATCGTTAAGTCCCAAAGAAATCACACAGAGGTCTGTGATTGGCCCATTAGCTCAGGCTTCTTATTAACTCTCATAACTTATATTAGCCCATTATTCTTGTCTATGTTAGCCACATAGCTCAGTATTTTTTTCAGCAAGGCAGTCATATCTTGCTTGCTCTGTGGCTGGGTCAGGACTGCGGACCAAACTTTCCTCTTCCCAGAATTCTCCTGTTCTTGTCACCCTGCCTCTACTTCCTGCCTGGTTGTCCCATCTATACTTCCTGTCTGGCTACTGGCCAATCAGAGTTTATTAAAATACAATTGACAGTGTATAAACCATTGTCCCACAGCACTTCCCCCCTTTAAACAAAAACAAAACAAGGACTCTGAATCTAATATCCCTTGTTTAGCTTTCTTCCTGACCATTATCCATAACAACTTGTAACCAACATTTGCAGCTTAGAGGTGCAAGAGGCTCCACCATTGCTGAACTGGGTGGGGCAGGCAGGCATTTGACCTAGAAATGATGCAGCTTAAGTCTTTAAGAAGCAGTTAGCATTTTAAGAAGTGTTCCTGGACAGTAAAGAATTACAGATACACAATAGGACAGATTCAGACATAAAAGACCTCTAAATGGGTCACAGTGTTGGATAATAGTACATAGGCTTGGGAGAGAGAAGAAAAAGAGTATAGAGAGTCATAAAATAAAATTAATGCTTAAAAAGGGGTAAAGCCTTTAAAGAGACAGAGTACAGATAGTCATAGATTAAAAGGAGTAAAGAAAAAATAAGCCACATAAAAATGGAAAATTCACAGAGAGTCTGGATTCTGTATATTATTGTGTTTTCTTTGAATTTTTGACTGTGAAGGAGCTAAATACAGAGAGACATTTCATTGTATGGGCTGCTAAGCTAAACCAGCATGTATGTTCTAAAGGTATCTTGATTCCAAAATTTGAGTCTAAGGATAAGTTGTTTGGAAAAGAGGTTCTTGCTTTGTTTTCACAGAAGATGAGAACCTGTAGATTGCTTCCAGGTGAATATGGTTTCATGGACCAAGGCCTCCTGAAAGGTCACCTTGAACACCCTCCAAAACTTAATTCGCTCAACTGATGACTGAGATGAACCTACCACACAGGATACACCATGAAAGACCTGATTAACAGTGCCCCCAAACAGCAGGAAGCAGTATGGACAAAACTACCCCCATGTTCCCAAATATTGTTTATAAATATTCTTTTACATTTAAAAGGGTATATGATATAGATATGAATAATTTGCATTGGTATGGATCTTGGTTTATTGATACAAATTTAAGGTCAATTTTGTTATTTGTATATTTCTGCTCTTGATTAAGGTATTGTGATTGTGTAGTTCATTTAAAAATGTAATGTATAATTAAGAAATATAGGTTACTAGATAATCGTTTATAATAGTCAAGTTCGTAGTCATGTTAGTTAGAAGTTCTGGATGTACAGAGAAGTATTTCAGATGGATAAGGATTTTTCAAATCTTTCAGAGACCTTCAGAATATGGTATTTAAAATATTTTAAGAATTTAGAACTTTTCATGACAATGAGACACATCTGCTCCTGGCAGCACCAAGCTATGTAAAAAGGATGATGGGCATTGAAAAGGCTCCTTATGGAGTTTGCTAGCCATTTGGAAAAGAAACTGCTCTTGCCTGGACTGCTTAACTGGACATACAGGATCCACAGAAAAATGACTGCTGAACTTGCCTAAAAGTTAGATGATCCTTCGGGATTCTTGCTTCATGAAAGAGTCTGCTAGACATTCTGCAGGACACAGAAGAAAAAAGGAACTGACAAACTGCCAGTATAGGCGGAACTGTCTTTTAAATTTCCTGCTTCGTGGAAAAATCTGCTGGATACCATGGGCCTGTAGGCTGAATATGGATGCCTCAATGGTACAGAAGAACTTTTGGTAACTGTCCAGGCAACGAGATGTCTCTGTCATTTTTAATGTTATGGAAGTTGCTTACAATGCACTTCCTGTTTACTTAGGTAGTATTATATCCTTCTGGAGTCTTTGGTGGAGTTGAAGAATTTGTAGTTACAGTTTTCCTTAGTTATGATAAAAGATAAAGTATATATAAATATTATAACTGTAGTTTTTGCTTGATACCTGTTTTGTTATATGTAATTTTACTATGTTAAAGCCTTCCTTTTTGTTTAAACAGAAAAGGGGAAATGGTGTAGGAGGTCCTTCTGCTTTTGTGTTGCTTTTATTGGTTAAAAAGAAACTACTTTGGGCCTGTTGGTAGGGCAGAACTTAGGTAGGTGGGGAAAACTAAATGGCTTGCTGGGAGAAAGGAGGCAGAGTCAGAGAGAGGAGCACCATGGAGCCGCCAGAGATAGACAGGTTGAATCTTTCCCAGTAAGCCACTGCCACATGGCAATATACAGATTAATAGAAATGGGTTAAATCAAGATGTGAGAGTTAGTCAATAAGAGGCTAGAGTTAATGGGCCAAGCAGTGATTTAATTAATACAATTTCTGTGTGGTTATTTTGGGTTAAGCTAGCCGGGTGGCCAGGATGAACAAGCGGTCCCTCTCCCTGCAACACACAGGCATGAAACATAGGCAGTTGGTTACTGTTTTCATGTTGAACAAGTCTTAATCCCCCAGCAGTTGCACTGGTGCACGACTGGATTCTCCAGTTTCTTTTAAACTGCCCTTCATGACATCTCTGCGTCTGTTTGTTCTAATGGAAACCTTGCCTCTCCCTCATCGGCTGCATGGAATCTTTCACAGACACCTGCCAGCTCCCTAACAAAGTTCTCTTATGTTTATTTCCTTGCCTTTATTTCTTCTTTTCCTCAGTGCCATGCATGGCTCTAGGATTCATTGCTTGCCTGTCTCATCAAATACATTTCTGTCTGGTTTCTTCAGTTGAGTCTACTTCCACTCCCATCAGCCCTTCAAACCATTAACAGATTCAGTTTTCAAATCATGAGCCTGATCATGTCATGCTCCTAGTAAAAATATTTCAGTAGTGTATTTTAAAGACATTTGTAATGTTATACTATAAAAACAATGGAATACATGAAAAATTCTCATGATACTATGTAAAAGGAAAATCTTGAAAACAGAACCACATATAAACCATCATTAAAGTTTTATAAAAGTAACCATAGACATTGAACAGAAATACATAAATCATTCACTGTGTGAAGAGTCTGAAGGGGCTTATGGGTTTGTTTTTTCTCTCACAAAGGAGAAAAGTTTGACACTTTTATTGACCATCATGAAATTGTGGACACACAAAATGGTATGGAAGTTAGTCTCAGAGGTCAGGCAGATAGCAGGAAGATGAATGAAGGATGCTGTGGTCTAGTGAGGCAGTGGAAGAAGGCACATTCGAAACCACAGAAATAGCTGGGGAAGATTGTAGGGCATGAGAATGAATTCTAGATGTAGGAGCTGTGGCTTAGGGAGAAACCAGAGGCATTAGAGAAGGGAGTGGCAGATGAAAGCTGAAGATGCCAGATGACAACTCATTCCCAATTTATGAACAAAAAAGCACAAATTTATCCTGCAAGTGGAAAAGCAGACAACAGAAAAATATCATAATGTAGAAATATTTAACATGATAACATTTGAAGTACAGGAACAGAGTGATTAACTCAGTGGTTCTCAAGCACACAGCTCCCATTTGTAGTAAGTAGGAATAATTTTTAAATTGCCATCAAAGTGTATCCTGTAAATCTATTTCTGCACACATGAAGGTGCTCATATCTCATATTTTTAAGTATAAGCAGGTCAAATGTCTCAATGTACAGTGTTTCTCTGGGACTCATGTCCTCATTTTGAAGCCTTCTGTTCCTATCTACAGTACACTTTTTATAAGTACCTACTCTGATTTCTCATAGTCACCTCATAACTACTCCAAGTGTTACAGACATTTGCAAGAATCCAGCAGAGAATCGATGAATGTGAATTCAAACAGAACATTTCCTAATAATTGAATATACAAACAGAGAGCCAAGGAGGTCTTCCCAAGAACACACACAGATACCTTCACAGGGCCACAACACTTACCACACACTCAAAACTAGTTGTAAGAGAGTATAGAGGAAGGTTGATCCTTTTATTTTCTGTCTTAGTCTGAGCTACTGTAATAGAATACCTGCTCCCATTGGTAAATGAAGATGAACCCACATTTGTTTCTTACGATTATAGAGTTGAAGAAGTATAAGAGAGTAGATGAGCATCTAGCGAGCCTTCTTGGTACATCATATCATGGGTGAAGAGAAGGAAAAAGACACAACACAAAACCTACTCCGGAAAAAAAGGACCAGGTCTAGAGATGACAGGAGCCCATTCGTCATAGAGAACCTTCATGGATGATGTCTCAGAATGTCCCATCTCCCAGTAACGCTGAACAGGGCATTAAATTTCCAATGCCTGTGTTTAGGGGAATACTTTCAAGGCACGGTACCATCCAGCTTGTACAAAGGTACAAAACACCTTTATAAACAGTCAGGAGGCCAAACTTGAATCAAAATCATGTGTTCCTTAAAGTTCTGCTCCAGCGCATCACAGCTTAGAAAGGTCATTTCTAGTTCCCTACACCCCCACACAAGTTCTTCCTTTACTCTTCCCAGTTCCACCTCTGTACTGTGGGAACTCCGCGCATGCACTATGTAGGTGGTACCCAGGTTACAGCCCATACTTGTTTTTCTGCCAATATCAACTCTACCTCAATGTCTTAGTTTTCCTGGCCTCTGGGCCATACTCTTAGACAGTGAGCTCTGCTTTCTCCTGAGTTGATTGGAGGAGTGTGCTCTAAAACAGGCAAGAAAAACATGTTTTGGGGTAGGGAAGATTTCATTTTATTTTTAGATTCAAGGTCTGGTCATTTATTTCTTACTCTTAAGAAGTTAGTTCTCATTGGGGTCTGACTTAGAAGCAGAAGCTCTCGACAAAGACAGTCTGTACTTTGGTGATCTGTGTCTGGTAGTTTTCTTTGGCTTCCTTTTCTCTCTTGGTCAAAAGTTTATCCATAATCTTAAGTTTCCTTATTTTGTTTAGTGCATTAATTCCTTCAAGCAATGTGCCATTTGTGTTGCAGGACACATGGAGTAACAAGATGCTGAATCTTTTTATGTGGATGCTTTGGTCATGAACTTCTTACCTTCATTAAAGGGCTTTTTTGACAACATATTGTCAGGCATCATCTTCTTGAGAGAGACTGAAAAGCCTTTAGATTCTCTTCGGGACCCTAACCACTGAAGAATGGTGCTATGTATCAGTCCAGAAACATCCTCTCCAAAAGAAAGAAAGAAAGGAAGGAAGGAAGGAAGGAAGAAAGAAAGAAAGAAAGAAAGAAAGGAAGAAAAAGAAAAAGAAAAAAAATCCAAGTTGAGAACATTTAGATTGGCAGGCAAATACACCCAGAACAGACTTGCATTTTCTCTCTGCAGTTCTCTTTGATCTGTAGCAAGAGGACCCCCGACTCAAAGGCAGGTGCACTTTGCCATTGGCCAAGGCACCCTGCTTCATGGGAAAGCTTTGTTTGCTATTCACACCACTGATTCGAGCCATATAAGCTTCCCACAGCTGCTTCTTCTGTGGTCATGTGCTTCTCATAGAAAGTATGGAATTTGCAGCCATCTTCTGCTTTAATGAATTTTTTTCTGACAGCAGGGAAGGAGATACTCAGCTGCATCTTGACAAAGATGACTGCTTATAAGGTGCCCCCCCCAAGAGATCTGGGGCATCTTTTTGATCGTTCTTCTCAACAGTGGGGGAGGGAAGCAGACTTTGACTTCTGCAGAGAAGAGGGAAATGTCACAGATCAACTTGAGGGAAAGTAAGACACCATCTCTGTTGCGAGAAATGGAGAGAATGGCGGTGGTGGCTAGGGTAGGGAGTTACACCGCATAGCAGAAACTGCTGAGTGGTTAGGAGATGTTCTCAAGGACAAGTGAGACCAAGTGACCTCCAAGTATCATGTTGCGTTTGAGTGAAAAATAATCTGTTGTTGGGTAATGTCTGTGACGTTGTGGAGTTGGTCTTGGCTGGAAGGAACATGGCACACAATACTCGCTATGATGAGGTAAGGGTGAGAATGCACTCAGAGGCAGTTTGGGGAATTGTTAGTGGGTAATTACAGGATTATTTTTGATGCTTTAATATTAAGTCATAGAAATCAAAATGAACAAAATCTCCTTCCATGACTGAGGCAAAATTGCCCCTTACAAGGGGGACTCCAAGCAATCACGGCTCATTTCCAGAGTCCTGGGTAAGGAGGAGGACTCTGCTTCCTGTAGGGATTATTTCAGAGCCTAACAGTTATTGTAGGCAGGGTGCTTATTTTTTTTCCCTCCTCTTAATATTTAGCTCAAATCATATTCTTCTTGATTTCAACCTGTTATTGTTAGTCATTTCCTTGGGATTAGCTTAGGAATCTCTATCCTTTCCTGGAATTTACACCTTCCAAATATTACGTTGACTTATCACCTGACCTGGCAGTAAGTGTTTGAAGGCACAGACTTTTGGTTTATATGTGGATTGATGGCTTTACATCCTATAAACACACTGTACATGGATGTTGAGGGAGTTGTGAAAATACACTTTGTGAGTTAAAATATGTAACTCCATATTTACCTGATCTATGTAATCATAATCTTCATAATCATTCATTTTGAATTTGCCAAATGGCACATGTGGAAATGTTCAATTTGTAATGTGATTATAACTCAAAAAAGTGTATTTGATACCTCTGGCTTGGTGCAGAAAATTTGAAAAACTGTGTTACATTTCCTATTCTAAGCCAAGTCAAACTCTAACAGAGTTCTATAATTCTTGGGGAATCTCTTTAAGCAGACTTGTGTCAAGGCCAATTATAGTTCAAGCACCCTTTCTATAATTGCGGCGAGGTAAGTAGCTGAATACTTCTGCCATTAAGTAAACTCCTTGTAAAGGTTAGAGCACCAGGACTGAAAAGCATAGGAGGGCAGGAGCATAGCATTTCTGTACTGGAACCTTCACCCCTGTAGCCCCCGGGAGGGGGTTACACTTCTTTCTATGCTATTGCCTCCCACCCCTTGCTCCGTCCTTGCCATTTCTCATATGTGGTGAAGATATTACAGAATTAAGGGGTAATATTTTTCCATTAATTTTTGCCTTGCCAAGAAGCAGTTTGTGTGTGTGTCTATGTTAAAAGAATAGCAGATAACTTACTTTTGGCAATAGTTCCAGTAAATTTGTGTGTAAGCATGTAAATATTTGTGTGTTTTGGATGTCATGGCTAATCCCAACCTGAATTGTGCCATCATCTTTATTCCCCCCTAAAACCCTGTTCTCATGTCATCAACATATAGTCTTCATTCACTTATAGTTCTTCATGGAATATTCAGTGCCTACCTTACCTATATTTTTGTCTCTTTCTTTCTTGTATTTATTATATATCTCTCATCTATTTCTCATCTCTACTTATCTATTATCTACTGTCTATCAATTTTCTATTCTGTCATTTACCTTTCTTCCTTCCTTTCCTTTCTTTCTTTCTTTCTTTCTTTCTTTCTTTATTTCTTTCTTCCTACCTTTCTAGCATCTATCTATTTTCTATGTACTTTCTATCAATTAACTATCTACCATCCTACCCATCTATATATCTGCTTGCGTAATTTCACCTGACAGAATAATTAGCCAGTGTGTATCACAAGCTAGCTTACAACCTGAATATACCAATAAGGCACCAAATTTCTCTAAGTCTCAGTTTTCCTGAACATTCTGAGGGTATTTTCACGCTAATGTCAGAATTTACTTGGGGAGGACTTAGTAGAGTGGGATTAACATATGCCAAATGCTTAAGAATAACGTCTAATAATGTGGTGTAGATTGGAATTCAAGAGAAAGGCATTTTGAAATGGTTACTTGTGTGTACAAAGTATATTGGGAATACTGTTGAAATCAATGCCTAAGGGAGAAAGAAATATAATACAATCACATCAAATACCCCAGCACATCCTGTGAGACCTTGAGAATTGTTCTATAGAAACTCAGTGTGGGAATATCTTCTTCATTCTGTCATCTGCCAATTGGATGAAGGCTGGTTTGGGGTGGAGGCATTCTCTTGGGCACATTGACCATCTTCATCTGCTGATCATTGGATGAAGACTGGTTTGGGGCTGGGGGCACTCTCTTGGATACAGAGGATATCTCCATCTTATAAAAATTTCTCGCAACTAAAGGACTTAGTGATTAGTATTCAGTAGATATTTGCCTTGACATTGCTTGACTTCACTTTCAGGAACCTGTGTCTTGAAACCAAGGACTCTGATGGTCATCTTTTCTTGGAGAAACTCAAAAGAACATTAGTGGGTAGCTGTAGTCACTACTATTGTGGTTGTCCCTCAGGCTGCAACAGGAATGTTCCATATTCCACTTGTATTATCTATTCCTAAATATTTACTTAGAATATTTATTTAATGGGCAGGTCACTTACCTTGTGATGGTGGTCCAGATTTTTATCCCTGAGACATCTGATCCCAGAGTCTCCATGCCTTTTTAGTTAATGACTGGTTCATTTATCTCTCTATTATAAAATTCAGCAAAGGAATTCTCAAGAAATAAAAGCTTTGTATCATGTATAAAAATAACTCTTCTGATTTCTGGTATCAAGGTTAATAATTTTGGTTGAGGCAATTGGTCTTGCTTTGCAGAATCCAAGGTGATCATGCAGTAACTACAGTCTGATATTTGCCATATGCTGTGAAAGTGTGCCAGTCTGAGCATCAAAGCCTCTAGACCTGCAAGTATGGGCAGCACAAGTTCCCCAAGTCAGTGGGAGTGACAGAGGTAAGATCGCCTTTATTTCCACTCATTATGAATCAGACTTGAGTTACTCTGGGTAGTGAGGCCAGACCACCACACCATGAGGGTTAATAGGTTAGTATAGGCTATGTACTGCACTAGGAAACATTGGAGCCAGTTTCCTTATGCTTTATCTCCCAGGTGGCTTCCTAATGGGACTCATTCATCCTCTTCCCAGGCCAGCTGAGGGTGGCCTGTGATAATCACTAGTTGACCCCAAGTCTGCAGATCCACAGAGTATTTCTTTTGCCGTGCAGAGTCCATTGGCCCAATACGATGCTACGTGAGGATCCATGTTTGTTATCAAGCTCAGTATACCCTTGGCTAATGGCGGTGGTAGAGGTGAGAAGAGCACATTCATATTTAGAATTCACTTTGATTGCACTGGAGGTGAATTTCTGTTCCCTTAAAGGTAGAAGGGGCTCAATTGTCAACCTGTAGACACATTATTCTTCCAGAGAGGCTGGACTACAAAGTTGGAAATGCTACTCTTTTATTTGCTGTTTATTTCCAACTTTGTAGTCCAGCCTCTCTGATTCAGCAAGCTCAGGATCCAAGGCTTATGCTCATGATCCTGGTGTCTATTGGCTCAGAATCCTAGGCCCTATCATTCTTTGAAATGTAGACTCCTTCCCTCCTTAGCAGACTCTGGCCCTTCCAAAACAGGGTTGTGCAAAGACTTAATTCAATTACTGGCTTGGAAGATATTATTGAGACAGTAAGACTCACTAGGACACATCACATTCAGACAAAGAGTGACATTGACCTTGACCAGGGCAAGGGTCACCTGTAAATATCCAGTGTTCAGAAAATGATAGGGAGAATCATGATGTTTCAATGTGTCGACTCGGCTGTCCTCAGTCTGAGCAGAAGCCCTGGTGTTACACAGCTGCCATGATGACACTTGCTTTGAAAGGTTTGAGTCTCATGATCAACTTCCGGGACTGAGCCATAGCTTCTTCTGCCCTCATTCTGTAGAAACTCTGAGCCTGTAGAGTTGTCAAAGTGGCTAGCTTATTTCCACACTTATTCCTCAAGTGGTAAATAATTATAAAAAGACTTTTCTTTCTTCCTTTAAATCATCTAATGCCTAACCTTTGATCATAAATTTTGATAATGTTTGTGTTTGTTTGTTTTATAGAATGTAGATAAACCCAACTGTCCTTTGACTTCCTGTGTAATCTGGACCCGCATTTAAAGTCTGATCCTCCTGTCTCAGTGTCCTAAGTGCTAGGGTTATAGTGTGTGCATCACACCAAGAGATCAACATGGTAGCTCTGATAGTCTTTCTGTAGCATTTGACGCATACATAATAGTGCTTTCTGTCAATACTTGTACTGGTTATCTCATACTGTGTAACAAGTCACCTTCTGATTTTAATGTCTTAAAAATGTTAATAGACATCTGTTATTTCTCATAGCTTGCTGAGTCTTTGCTTCAGCGTATGTCACTGGCTGGTCCTGTGTCCTCCAGACCTGCACTCTTAGAAATTTTGACCAATGAAGGAATATTTGAAAGTTTTGCTATATGTTAGAACTCAAAGTCTTTAAGAGCCACTTAAACACCCCTTTGACATGGTAGTTGGCTTCTAGAAGGCAAAGTAACCAAAGATTCCAAGGTGGGAATTTCAGCGTGCCAACAAGATAGCCTCTGAAGTTACTCAGTGTTATCTAGCAGTATTCTGTTAAGTAGTCAGAGCACTTATCCAGTGTGGGAAGGAATTACTGGAAGGCATGCAGGCCAGTAGGAAGGCTCACTGTCCATTTTAGTGATGCCCATGTCAGTACACTTGAGATTTTGCTACCAATGAAAATGTCCACAGCTATAACACTGCAGCAAGTCACGACTGTACACATCTTCTGGAGCAACCTCAATGGGTCTTTATTGTCAACTGATGACCAACAGTCTAGCTCCAAAATTGTATTTTGAGTCTATATGCGTGGGCCAATTCTGGTGCTTATAGGTAGTCATGAAATTGACACTAAGTAGATCAGGGACACAGGAAGAAAACTCAAACAGGACAACTAGCTTCTATGTCATTTCATCAGTGATATCTGCTGATTCAAGTGGAGTTCCATAACCTGGAAGCATCTTTTGAGTTGTGCTAAGTTAAGGCCAGAGAGCAGGACATTTGTAGTACACTATCTAACAGTAATTAAGTAAAAAGATATATAGAATTCCATCTATCTTCTATCTATCTATCTATCTATCTATCTATCTATCTATCTATCTATCTATCTATCTATCTATCTACCTTTTATCTACCACCTATATATCTATCATCTTCTTATCTACTTCTTATCAAATATTTGTCATCTAACTAGCTTTAATTGATTGGTTGATTGATTTATGAATCCATTCATCTACACAGTCCATGTAATTTTCAACACCTCCTTTTATTCTTTCCCAAGTTATAACCTAACTTGGTCCTAGAACCTTTGTGATCTGAACAGCAATCACCTCTCCAAATGCCTCTCTGTTCACACAGATGTCATCTTGGAGATAAGACACAACTTCCTACACTATCTTAAGACCTTTTGTTTTCTGATACTGCTGAGTCATCATTCCTAACACTTCTTGCCAGGATGTTACAATAGACATGTATTAAGTTGCAGTAGAGATTATCATCTTCCATAGTGTACTATACTTTATACTGTCATTTTTTCTAATTCTAAAGTATTTACCCCTTGTGTCTAAAACCCAGTATATGAAATACAGACTAGAAATTAAAAGTATTTGTGAAATAAATTGCTAAATTTATTACTTATAAATTCATAGTGTTTCCAGACATTGCACTGATAGTCTTTGTTGGAAGTGTTTGTGGGTTCTGATTTAATAATAAACAAGAAGCCAAAAAACTTTATATCTTTTCTGAGTTAAATTTAGCTTTAATATTAAGACAAGGCAAACATTCTTTCCTAAGTGGCTTTATTTCCTTCTTCATTGACATCCACTTTGGAATACCTATTGTTTTGTGAACTTTGCTCTGGTAGAATCCATTGTTTGGCAGTACATCAGCATGGAATCCCTTACAGTTAAACAAAAGGACTAAAAGGGATATAGACAACTGCATTTCTTTTCAATACTTGGCAACAGGATTCCCATGACTTATCTTCTGATCTCAAGACTTATCTTCTGATCTCAAGATGCTTCGTACATGTACTCTCCTTTACCCACTGAACCCAGACTTGAGCACATTGCTTGCCAAACACTGTCCCATGGTACCATGGGACTGTACCCTCAGCCCCATCTTGTTCTTGTCATTACCCTCTCTGACAGCCAGCCTTGTCCTGGCTTTTTGTTTTGCATACTGAATGCTAGAGGAAATGAAGAGAGGCAAAGTGACTAAAGTCAACTACTCCTTGTCACCCTCTTCTAGGCAAACATCTGGTATATGATCCATGCTCAGTTCTGCTGCCTGTAAATGTTTACATTGTTGTCTACAGATATTCTCTGAAGACCTGTAGAGGCGACTCCACAGTGGTGACATCAATGTCTGCTTCAGCTTTCATCCAAAGTCATGTGTCATCATCATTCTTTGATATCTAGGGAATACCCTAGGGAATCGACCAATAAAGAAAATACTAGTATTTACTAGATTAAGTTCAGAAATCATCATGAATTCTTAGAACTTGGTATTTATAATTTTTTCCATATTTGTGTATATGGTCCATTTTGCTGTGTTATTAGACTGTATTCACCATTAGAGAGAGATTCATTTCTATTTTTTTCACCTTTTTTTCCTGAAATGCCTAGAACTTTTCCTGGATGTATTGAACCCTTCATATATGTTTTTTTCTATACTTGAGACAGATCTTTTCTGCCCCCGAAGGGCTGAGACTACAAGTGTGAGCCATCACGTTTCTTAAAAGAATTAAAATGGTCTGGGTGGTGTTGGCACCGCTAGACGGTGGTAGAGTATGCCTTAAATCCCAGTACTAGGGAGGCAGAGGCAGGAGGATCTCCATTAGTTCGAGACCAGCCCGGTCTACAGAGTGAATTCCAGGAATGGCTCCATAGCTTCTGAGAAACCCTGTCTCGAAAAACAAAACAAAACAACAGCAAAAAGAATTGAAATGTCTGTACCTCCTGCTCATGGTCACTTAGCCTCCCTCACAACTACCTAATAAGAATTGCTGATTTTCCTTTGTACAGAGAAATAACATAAAAAAAACATATTCCTGATTTCAGAGACTTTCAAACGATGTCTTAAGGAACTGAAGAGAAATCTCAGTCAGCAAAACACTCATCTTGCAAGCATGACCCATGTTTGATCCTTAGAACCCATGTGAAAATGCTGGGCATGGTGGCCTGCTTGTAACCCCATTGCTATACAAATGATTGGCAGGCAGAAAGGCCAGGGTCCTTTCTCTCCATCCTCCTTAGCCTACTTGGCAAACTTCAGGCCAGTAAGAAACTCTCCCTTTCTAAAACATTTGGTGTATAATGCCTGGTGCCTGAGAAACAACACCTGATGTCCTCTGACAGCCCCACCCCACGCACAATGCAGTGTTTTACCTCAACCACGATTTGAGATTTCAAGAAACATGAACTTTTCATCATTTCTTAAGCTCTAGGGAAATTTGATTTTATATCTTCAACATGCCTGGTATTTGACTTTTTACCATTAATTCCTCATCGCTATAAATGTTTTTGGAGATATATTTTATATCAAGTATTAATTTACCTAATTAAACTTTCCAGTAAAATTTCCCCATTAATCTCCAAGATCTGTTGGAATGGTTTGACACTGGACTAGTAAATTCAACTGTTGAATATTACAAAAGAAAGCAGGGAAGGTGCTTCTGGGAGCAAGTCAGTAACAGTGATGACCTCTGGAGGAAATACAGTTGAACCTAAAGAGTGAAGGGTAAATTAAGGTTCTCTATCTGAAGGACAATAGAGCAAAGTGTCCTTGGTAAAGTACAAAGGTCCCAAGTACATGAAAAACTTAGTATAGTGTAGTTTTGAAAGTCAACTGTAAGCCAGCGACTCTGATAACAATAAGCAACAGAGGAAATTTCAAAGCTAGACACAGGCAAAAACTATGCTGTGTGAATCTGACTTTAGACTTGGAAATAACTAAGTGTCCCTTTAATAAAGGAGTGGATAGGGTCAGAACTGGCCGGAGAAGTTGTGTAAGTTTGTTGGCTTCAATGAGAAGGACCAGGGATAGTTTAGGGTCTTACTGAAATTCTTGTGAGCAGCCAGGGTGAACTGGGGCTACTGTGGTATCTGTTGAGATAAGGGAGTCTGAGCAACATGGGGTCTAAGGGATGGAATTCTAGAACTTACCAAAGAGTTGACTTTGGAATATAAAGCGAAGGGCAGAGTAAGAAGCACTTCTGCCTTTGGGCTAATGCAATCAGGAGAAATGGAGGGCACATACAGCAAGGCAGAAAGCACTCAACTGGGTGCAAGGTGGTGTAGGCAGCCACCTGCTTTGTGTGATAACTGAACTTGTGAGCATTCCCATATGTTTATTGAAACTTTCAGGATTTGAACCTAAAGGGGTTTATAGATAATCCTCCCAGGCCATGTCTTCACAAAAAGTGCGGAAGCATGGTAATTCTGTCCCAGTCTGTTTCTAGAAGGAAGTCTCTAGCTCTTACCCTGTAGAGCTCCTTATAGACGTCTCCCATCCTCCTAAAATAAACTGCTTCCTATTCCAGGATTGGCTGACAGTTCTCAGGCTCAGTGGTTAAAAGCACTGCCTGCTCTTCCAAAGGTTCTGAGTTCAATTTCCAGCAACCACATGGTGGCTCACGACCATCTGTAATGAGATCTGGTGCCCTCTTGAGGAAGAGTCCTGGTCAGTTGTCTTCATCAACTTAGACCATGAAACCCAATATGGACAAGTTCGACAGAACCGCCATATATGGGCTGCCCATGCATACTTGCAATGAAAAATAAATTAGAACTAACAATGAGCTCAGAAAATATAGCAAGCATGCCATTGGAGGAAATTCTTCTGGGGCAATCTGCAGTACAAGATTGAGAAATAGCCGAGAGATGCTGTTGAGCTTTTGAATACTAAGGAATTATAGAGTCTGATAGCAACAGAACTGCTGCTATGCAGGACAGAGCTGTGTGCAAGTTAAATATATGGGGGGGGCAGATACCTGAAATCCCAGGGAGTAATGCCTTCTTTAAAGAAGTGTAGGTAGCAGATGTCATGATAAGGAGGCAGAAAAGAGCCCCCTTTCCTGGGAAGAAAGGGAGGGAGGGAAAGAAGATGCAGGCAGTGTTCGGCTTTACATTGTGTTCATGAAATGTGTTCACACATTTCTTCTGTATTTCTTAGATACAGACTGTCTTAGATTCTACACTAGACAAAAAGATGACCTGGGAGCAATGCTGGCTTTGCTGCATTCTTTAATCACAGAATATAACCTTTCCTCCTGATCCTGCCTCTTCTCAAATTAGATCTGAGTGAGGCTACACTAGAGGGCCTTCTTAATGTCTGTCTCAGATACTCTTGCAAAGACTATTTTCATTTAAGCAGTCTGGTGAATGCAGTTTTCTGATAGACACTGAACAGAACCTTGTGAAATTATGTGTTATTGGTCCTTTGGAATCATGCTGAATAATCCTAATTCTACTGTATCTCTAGCCATTATTAGCACAAGATGCTGCTTTTCAAGCCTTGTCTTGTCCACACAATATTATATTAAATATTACTAACATTTTTTTTTGCTTTTCAGAAATCCCATCAGCTCTGTCATACTTATCTGAGTCTTTTAAGATTTGGCTGTTCTTCTAAAATAGATATCTGTTGGTTAAATGCCACACTTTAAGTATAATTTGACAGTCTCAAAGTTCCATAAGATTGCATGTTGTCCATGGTAACTCTGTTGTAGCTAAAGTCCTTCCCAAAAAGTTCTCTAAAGTATATTTTTAAATATTCTGGAATAAACAATTTCTTAGAATAAATATAACATATAACATTTTCTTTGAAATAAAGTATCATCACCCAGTGAAGTGAAAATACACAGTAATGTGAGTAATGATACCAAATTACCTCTAGCTACTTGTAGCTTAATTTTTTGTGTCTCCGATAGCTTAGGTAGAAGATATTAGTTCTATATTGAAATGTCAAGTAATAGGATTTTGAGATAAGGGTAGGATGGCAGAGCTGGAAGGTGCAGCCGTATGTGGAGGTGGAGTGGAGGCTCAGTTTCCAAGCCAATGAGAAGACTGGGTGGATTGTTTAGGTTGTGGGGAGATTAATAAAAGCAAGGACAGTAAATGCAAGATGAACGGCTCAGGGAAATGATTAATTTGTAGGTGCTTCTCTGTGCCGAGAGTACTTTCGCCACGGATGCGCTGACGCTCCTCTTTGTCTAGGATTACTGTCGGGAGAAGAGAGGACAGAGCGCGCCATTTCTGCTCATCTGGTGATAGGTGACTGTCAGTGATTAGTAAGGATAAGAATGAAGCAAAAACATTAAAACTCCCAGTGATGAGTCACACCTCATCTGGCCAAGAACTGCTCCAGCACCCTCATATAGATGACGGAGAGCTGAATATCTGGTTGCCATGCTTCTTAAACAGGAGTGATAATTGTTTATTATGACACTTAATTTTCTTCTTTTTTCAGGTGGGAAATGAAGAAGCAGAACTGAGAAGCTTTTTAAAAGCAGTTCTAGATGACTCTGGCAGAGCAGTCTGACACACACCCCCTTTCTACAGATCTCCATTTCCAGCCAGGCAGAGCGCTGCCAGTTACCAGCAGATCCAGCCTGTCCTGGCAATCAGTGCATGTGGCAAGTGATCATGAGCCATGCTTAGTGCAGAGAAACATTAGCTTTGCCATCTGGCAAATGTTAGTTCTGCCAGGACAAGAGTCGGCCTCGCTCCACTGGCATAAAGGCATTTATCATTTTCTTAGCATGTCTCTGGGGCAGCCTTCCCTAGGGAGAGAAGCTCTAAGCCAAAAGAAGAAAGAATGTAAGGCCCCTTCTTGTCCCTCTGCAGGTTTGTCTTAGAGATAGTCTCAGAGGCTGCTGAGTTTGGGTAAGCCTTCATAAAATCACAATGCTTAATCTCTTTTGGGTTATCAACCCTGTTATGCATTATAAACCCTCCAATCAAGGCAGTGGGAACCAGGGTTTCTATTTAATACCAAGAGAAATGGTGGAAGTCAGCGATTGATATTAACACAATGATGGGAAAAAGTGTCCAGAGGTGCTGCTCACATATCTCATTTTACAGCATCTTAAAAATTCAATAGAAAACTCTCCACCACAATACCGCTCCACACTGCTCGTCATTGTTCTCCAGCATTCTTCAAGCTCTAAATGCAAACTTCACAATAAAAATGCTCTATAAATACAGACCAACGGTGCACACAACTGTTTTTTTTCCTTTTGAAAACAAAAGCATACCTGTTAGCCATGAGTCATATAACATCACTGAAACAGGTTCGTTGCTAAATGTGTATATTCACGTTTAAAAAATAAAGTCTAAATAAATGATCTGTTATTGAGCATTAGAAAATACTTGCAGTTAAGTGAGAAAAGAATGTGAACAATACCCATTGAATCACCACTGCCTGTGTGCCCTGAGATTTTTATGGAAGCTATGCTTTGCTCAACGTGTATTCTGTCTTATTTGCAAAAGCTTTCTGGGGAAAATAATATTTTCTTCCAAAGGCCCCATAGGTTCTAAATTTTTCTGATGTATATTTGTACATTTTTTTTATGTTATCACTGGCAATTTTGGACTAAGTACATTTTAAAACGGCTTTAAATTATAGGATGTCACTACCATACCATCTCCCCACTGCGGACCGTGCCAAATGAACAAACAGATAAAACTCAAACACACAAAATATGGGCCACCCGGTCCTTGAAAAAAGATTTCAAACTAGTTTAAAAAAATTACTTCCTGTTTCATTCATATGGGAATAAGAACCAATCGATAATATTAAAAACACTATATCATTCTGTAATGGAAAGAAATAATAAGTGAATAGCTTTTTGCTGAATAACTTAATACTAAAATACCTAGTCGTTACCTGTTTAGTTTAATAGTCTGAATTTTAAAGACTCAAATGTTGATGATGAGACTGAGTGAGAAAGCATGCGGTTGTGAAGACTGCAGAGGTCACCTCACAGGTAAAAAAGCTTGCTGCTCTTCCAGAGGACCTGAATCCGGGTCACAGCTCACAGTTGCCTGCACATCCCACTCAGGGCACCTTCTGCCCTTCAGGGCTTCTGGAGCATCTACGCATACATTGTGCACACAAGCTCAGACAGACACACGTAAACACAAATAAAATTTTTAAAAGAACATTGTTAGTGTTATTTTTAAAACCATTTGTGAAAAGTCTGAATGCTTTCATAAAATTTATTTTCAAGGTATTACACAGAATTCCTTAAAAGTTGTTGAGACATAAAAGTTGAAACCCAATTAAGGGAAGCCTGGTCTATTGAGTGAGTTCTAGGATAGCCAGGAGTATACAGTGAAACCCTGTCTGGAAAATTCAAAACAAACAAACAAACAAACAAATTAAAACTCAAGCTAAAATATTGATAGTAGCAATTTAAAATACAATTTATATATTCTGTTTTTACAAGGTTGTAAAATGTTTTATATTATTACATTTTGCTAATTTTCATTGTTAAAAAACTGGTGTAGTATCATTAATATGTGAGACATTCATTGTAGCTGAACCATAAAGGATACATTTTTAAAGTGGGCTTTCTTATCTGAGTCTGCAAAGACATGAGCTTGTATTTTATTTCAATGTTTCAAAATGATTGTTGAATCAACTTTCTTGGGTAATAACTGCATTCTCTCAGATCCACTCCCAGTTAACAATATTCACCAAAGAATGAAAAAACAATCCAAAGAGAAAGATTTAACTTTTCAAGTATACTAAAATAATTAAGTGTTTAGAATAGAAACATATTATAAAACGTGTCTTAATTGATATAGTTTCCACCCAAGAGCCATGACTTTATGTTTATTGACTCTTTCATAAACCCACATTTTCTTTTAAAAGTTCACCATTTTAATGTAAGAAAACTGATGGAGAAAGAATTGGTCCAACGAGTTTTTCCACTAGACACTATAAAGCTCCACCGTGGCAGCTTGCAGGCTGGGAATGAGCAACTGAAGCTTCCGACTAAGCAGTGCCAGATTTTTTTTTTTGAAAAGTGGACGGTGCCTATAGGGTGTGGACCATCTGCGTGTAAAACCAGCCCAACAGAGAAACCAGCCTGTTCCTAGAGGCTTCATTTGATGGGAACAGTACAAATGTCAAAATTTCAGGGGGTCATAATGCACGTGATGGGGACATAAAGCAGGAAAGGGCAGGAAGAGCAAGCATGGAAAGAGGACAAAAGCAATCTGAAGCCTACTATGCTCCCTGTGTGCCATCCCACCAGGTGCTGCCTCCTTCCTCAGTCCTGAAGGAACCTGTCTGCACAGGAGAGTCTGTGGAGCAATCTTGCTGGAAAAAGTTGATAGCTGATTAAATTATTTATCTTGCATTGAATACTTAGTGATTTTTTTTACATCTTGTTCTCTGCAGAATAAATAAAAAATATCTTTCTGTAAATTCAATAAAGATTATCTTCATCAGCAAAACAATACATTGTTTAGAAAGTGCTACGGAAATAGCCCTTCTCTGTTAGAAGAGTAAAGCTGACAAACATTTTGGAGAGCTGATTCACCCCTCATGATTCTTGCCTAGAAACACTCTGAAGACGTTTGTTTTCATTCTATATATAATTCCCACAAGGTAAAAGTTATTCTTTACTGTTTCTATTTTACAGTGGTTTATTTTAATAAACTCCTAATGGATCCCGGGGATGTCATTGCTCTATGGTAGAGTGTTTTCCTAGGAGGTGTAAAGTTCTATTTCTTCACCTAATTCCTAACACTGAAACACACAGAGGTTGGGGAGGGGGACGGGGGAGATGGCACACTGAAACAACAAAACCCCAAGCAACTACGAATCTTCACTGAACAATATGATCGTTAATGGATAACCCTGCAAAGTTGAGGTATTTATGCAAGACTCTATTTATGCAGATACATGGGGCATAATACGCGATTTTTCCCTAAGGACAATGGTTTAAAATCAGTGTTTCGAATGGCAGGGGCAAAGGAGTCCTCAACTAGGGAGTTCTACATAATTCATGGATGTGCTTGGAAATAGCATTTCCACACTGAAGTCAGAAGCAGCTGCTGAGAAAATGGCTTTTTTCAAAGGGAGCCACTGCAACAACAATCCCATTGTCGCAGGTCAGTTCTGACCATTGTGTGCCATGACAATGCAACGTTTGTGTATGTATACTGGTTTGGGAAAGAAAGCTGAGAAGACTTACAGCATACACCACCACAAACGTAGACAGTGTGTGTGGCTTGGTAGCAAGAAACAGTGCCCCACTGGAAGAATTGAATAGAACATCCCATACACCCTTAAAGAGGTTGTTAATTGGCACATATTAGTTGCACAATTGTATGGGCTTCAAAATAGCTGAAAGAAATGATGAACTTTTGAGGTCATCATTTTGAGATCTTAAACATTAAAGCAGGAATCTTAGGCAGAGATTCCCTAATCCACAAAGAAGGTATAACACAAAACAGGTTATCGCCCATCCTGCCCCATTTTCCTTTCACAAACAGCATTTATCTAGATGTAAGAGCAGGAAAAGAGTTCTTGGAAATAAATATGAACCTCAGAAGGGTCCAGGGAAGTTGCTCGGCGTCTTCAAACTGGATGATGAAGCAGAAGAGAGTCGCCTGTTGTTCAGAATGTCTATGCTAGAAGTGTAAAGCTGAAAAGGAGCCGAGTGAAAGCCCTACTAGGAAACTGCTCACGTGAAGGAAGCTATTCTCAATCACTTTGGGAATAAATCACGGGATGAGCACTCACATTGTGTTTGACTTCACACTGGCACCTTTTCATGGCAGGAATCGCCTGCACCCCTGGCCACAGTGACACTACTTACATTATCACTGGATTTAGGCTTTAAAAAGAAAAAAAAACTTAAATTCCCTTTCTATTTGTAAAAAATAATAAGAATAAACTAAATGTTTAAAAAAATAATTTAGTATTACCTTAGACAAAGCAATTTTCTTTTTCTTTGAGACAGGATTTCTCTGTGTATTGTCCTGGAACTTCCTCTGTAGACAAGGCTGGCATCGAACCGAGATCTACCCTATCTCCCACCCCTCGGCTTAAGTAATATATTCTTAAAAGTAACTTTACACTAAACTTTTAAGGTTATTTAAGTTAACTTATTTTAACACGTGGTAAATTAATCCTATAGTTAGTTAGAAAAATAACTGTTTCTAAACTTTAATAAATATTAGCATACTATTTTACAAAGTTCTGTGAAAATTTCCAAATTTGAAAATCAATCTGTCTCTTCAAACAGGAAGGCAGAAAGAGTACCAGCTGAAAGTACTTTTGGATATTGAGAAACCTAAAATATTCTATATTATTGAATAATAATGCAGAATAGGTAGCAATTAATTCTAATCAGGATTAAGACAAGGTCCTTTTATTTAATCAAGACTACATTTTAAGATGCATGTACAGTGATAGCAGATAAGTCACAGATGAATCTTGATTATCATCTTGGTGACAAGTCACTTGCAATGAAAACTCTTAATCTACTTTTGTTAATATCAACGATATGCCTTGACATTTTGTAGAATAATATTTTCAGTAACCATCCCTTAATTCTTCATTTCTGTGACTTCTAGCTGAATATTATTAAGAATATTCCATTTACTTGCATGTCCAGCAGACATTAGCTTCTGTGCTACACGCTGGATGAACACAATAAAAAAAAAGAGTCCTCTTTCCCATTAAATGCATCATCTTTCTCTTAGGTCAAGATTTTTAGGGTTTGAATGATTTTTTTTGACAGCAAATGGGTCAGAAAGAGAACAATTTTTACCAGTGCATTTTATTAAATAAAATTTCTTCCATTCTCTCCCAGACAAAAAGAGTTAAGCCTGCCACAGTCAGCCCATTGAAAAGCTTTTTAAAAGCAGATGTGTATGTATATTCCTTGTGGGTATCTATGAGGGCAGGTGCCTAATAGGCCAGAAAGGGGCATCAAATTCCATTCAGTTGGAGTTAGAGACTGAGTTGCCCAGAGTGCATGCTGGGAACTGAACTCAGGTCCTCCACAAGAGCAGCAGAGCTCTGAACCAGACAGCCATCTCTCAAGCCCCAAAGATCTTCTCATTTTTAATTTAAATTTTTATTTTTTTTGAGAAATGTGTGAATACTGGACAGACTTACATGAATACTTGACAGACTTCTTAATTCATGCTGAGAGTTAATTCTCCATACTACCATCTTGTAACATGGATCTCTGTGTATACAAAAATTGCAAATTAGTAGCATTCAGGTGAGAACTTTTAAAACATTCTTCTAAAATTGTAATTTTTCTTCTTCCTTTTTCCTTATAATTATCAACGGTATTGTTTTCTGTTTTTTTCCTTGTTGTTGTTTTTTAATTTGGTAGTACTACAATATCCCAACCTCTGTATGGTTGATTCAAATTAAGCCCTCCATGAAATTATCATTTTAAGCCATGCCAAACCGTGCCCACTACTGAGTTGCAGTTCATGGGTAAAAGCCACCATGTGTTGAACTCATTACGGGTGAATTGCAAAGATGTGGTCTGATCTTGTCTTGTCTGAGCTTGTTAGCTTTCCAGTCTGACAGGGGCCTCCACTCCCTCTACATAGATGAACTTATTTACATTGGGCACACCAGAGTGCCTCACTCCCTGTCCTGCCCTCTGAGTAAGGCTTCTGATGACATTCTTAGAAGCTTTCGTCAGTTACTGAGAAACAATGACACAAAAGAAAAGTTCTTTCAATTTTCTGCCCTTCAACCTGGAAACCACGATGCTGCATTCTCCTCTGAGGTCTCATTCAAGACTCCAAGACAAGACAGGCTGTGATCCTCTGGAGGCACCCAGCACAGGGCATAGAAATAAAAAGTCTGACATCTCAGGTAGAGGCATGAGTGCCCTGCTGTGATTTGCCAAAAAATCAGAAAACGGTCTTGAGGCCAATTTTAGCCTACCTTTGACTTAACTCTAGAAAAATAAACATGCAAAAAGTATATCTTAATGGTTTTAGAAGCCAGAAGTCAGCAAAGGAACAGACCATATCTTGGGCAGGTATTAACTTTCTTTTGCCAAAAGCACAGAAAAGATGAAGAGTGCTGATTTTGTTCAGCACTTTAAAAACACTGGTTGATAATTGGCAACATCTTAAGTCTGAGCTCATCTCTTTGCCATGAGCGGTGTTCTGACTTTGGGTTTTGGGTTCCTATGGACAAGAGAGCAAGATCATAATGAATTAGAAATAAAGCACTACGTTCAGTTGAAAGGGGCTCCCTGTTGGTTGTGAGGCATTTCAAGGAGGGCCATGCATCCCTCTGTGTCTGCTCACCATGGGCTCAGTGACAGTGAAGCTCATTTTGCTATTTGTTTTTTTTCTTTCATCCTCTTAATTTTGTCACTCTTTAATGACTCACGTCTGGGAGATGCTGTCCTGTTCATTTTCACCTACCAACTTGGTACCCATGGTAGGACCTAAGTGATAATCCAGATGCTCTGCTAACATTTAATGTCAGGACTGTTTTCCACTCTAGGTCTTACTGAGTTGCATTGCTGTCTTGTCTTCCCTGAGGAGCACTGATAAGAAGTAAGTGTCACCTTTAGAAAAGCCTGTTATTTAATTATATCCACACAGCCAAGGAGAGACAGGAAGCAGGCTTCCCGTGTCCTTTTGCATGCACACAGTTCAACGGTTCTCAGCAATACCACATGTTCAGATGCATTGGCCCACAAATGTGTCTGATTATTGGCCCATCAATTTCACTCATACCAAATAAAGTAGTTTAGCTTTATTATTTACATGATTCTTAAAGTATGCAGGCCAATGACCACACAAATAAACATGTGCCTTTGGATCTGTATAAAGCCTAGTGTTTATGAACAGGGATCTTTGTGTTCTTAACAATATCTGGCACGTTGAAGGAAAACTCTTTGCTAAAGCATGGAGCCAGGGTAATTGTGTGCTTTGTGATCTGTGCTGGGCAGGAACCCCAACTTCTGCTCTTCAGGCAGAAGAGTAAAAATATCTGTCACTGAAGTTTGACATTTTCTTTGCATGATTAGGTCAGTTGGTAGATTTCCACTTCACAGTTCTTAGAATCCAAACTTTCCTGTTACAAAGCAATGTGGTTCTGATTACAGTACTGAAATCCAGGCATAATACCTGGGCTCTATACGCACACCTACCTCTCATTTCCCATGTTAACAAGCAACATTGCCACCCCCCTCCACCATTTCCCTGCAGTGGCAGGGAAGATTGCTGGTCCTGGGAGGTGTGGTTAAATAGAGAGATCATTGCCTCAAATGCAGTGTTCTTAAGTTGGGAATAAAATCAGGGTGTGTAGAACTGAATAAGTGCTTTTCTAATGCAGGGCTGTGGCTTCTGTTCTAGGCTTTAAATCTGTCACCAGCAAGTTTAGTTTGAAAGACAATATAATGGACATTACAGAAGACAATTTGACACCACACAAAAAGTCTCCATCCTGCCTGATATCAAGGGGTGATGCTGAACCCCAACCTACTTGTGACACAGTTTCCATCACCCTTCTCCCAGTGTTCTCCCCTGATTTCTAAACCACAGAGAAACATTAAGGTGACTGTTGATGGACAGAGTTCATCCTAGCTCTGGTTCTAGCTCTTGCTAGAATCCCCAGATGCTTCTCATAACACTCTGATCAGCTCCTTTCTGAGACATCAAAAGCCTGACATGATCTAGGCTGTACCATTTTGACTCAGGTCAATCCTCATTACTCTTCCTGTTTCATAATGCATTTTATGCAGAATGGCTTCTTCCTAAGCCAGTCTGGAAAAATTTGAGCCCCTGCCTTTTTTTTAACCTCTTCCTGAAATACTTGTTTCATGCCTCATCACATTAGGTATGTCTCAATTGCCCTTTGAGTCCTAGCTGGCCCATTGTGTCATCTTAGTAAATCCTTCCTGGTACTTAAAAAAAATCCTTTGGCATTTTCTACTATCCTGTTTCATTTTTGTTCTTCATGATCTTTATGATTCCTGGCATCGCTTGATTCCTTCATCAGTTTATTTTTATATTTCTATATAAGATTATATTCTTCCCAGGAAAAGAATTTTGTGATCCATAGCTTGTATGGCCTAGCCACCCAGCAGGCAGATTAGAAACCTTAGAAGCCAAACCATTGAGTTTATCTAAGTTTTTCTAGTGACCAGAAAAGGCCTGTGAAGTTTTCCAGAGTCTCCATTGATCATAGCTAACTCAGGATTCTGTCATCTTTGTTCATTTATTTCCATAACTGCCTTCATTACTGCCAGAAGCCTGAATATTTAATTTATCTTGTAGCCTAGAGAGAGGACCTAAAACATGCTAAGTGTTTAATCAATGTTGACAAAATTATAGTCATTTAATATTTTATTTTCAATAAACTGCAAGTCCCATGCTTACATAGCTAGTAACTCCACTAAAAGAAAAAAGCTGGGTTTCTTAACATATAAGAAGAGTTCGAAAAGACATGTTTCAATGCAGCAAGTTTGTTTCCTTGGTGCTTGAATATGAGGGATGTTCAAACAAAGAGATTGAAATAATCCTGGATATTTTTCCAGAAGTCTCTTCCATAACTTCTTCAAAGCATAGCTTCAAAGATATGCTCATAAACTTCCCTTGCAAAGTGGAGTAAGTGTTGGGTGAGTAGCACAAAGGAAGGAAGCCCCCCACATTTCCAGCTCTCATCCCGCCCACTCCCGTCCCCTCCTCCTCTATTGCGTCTTTACCTTCCTGGCTGTTGGCTGTGTGCATATGTGTGCTGCTTTTAGTTGGCCTCCCTCCGTCCCTCCCTCCCTGTCTTCCTGTCCTTCCTTCTAATTTATTTGTTAGTAATTTCATACGCATATGTAATAATTCTGGTCACAACTTCCCCCATTCTCCTTCCACTCTTCTCTTCCCATTAAGTCTTCATCTTATTTTCATGAGGTTTTTTTGTTTGTTTTGCTTTGTGATTTAGTGGATTTAACTAGGGCAGTCAGTGTGGGCATTGCTGTGGAGCTGTCTACAGGAACATGTGTAACTCAGCAGGCAGTACATCACTGAAGATGATGACTTCCTCTGCCCTAGCAGCTCTCCACTTCTAATAAACTTCCCTTGGTGTGTATATGTTTGTAGGTGTGGAGATCTATCTGTCTGTCTGTCTGTCTGTCTATCTATCTATCTATCTATCTATCTATCTATCTATCTATCTATCTATCTATCGTGTGTGTGTGTGTGTGTGTGTGTGTGTGTGTGCATGTGTGTCTGCACGTGCGCACGCAGGTTCATGTAGGGGCAACAGGACAAACTGATATCTTTCCTCAAGAGCTGTCAACTACATTTTTAGGAAAGTCAATCTGCCTGGAGATCGACAAGGAGACGAGACTGGTTGTTCGTTATGCTCCAGGGATTCTTCTTCAAAGAGTAGCTCACCTGCCTCTGTTTTCCCGTATGTGGGTTTATTGGTTTTTCTTCTGGGGTGGGTTCTGGACATCAAAGTCATGTTCTCATGCTTGCAAATTAAGACCTTAACTGACTAAGCTTTTTCTAGTCCTTCCTTTTGGAGTTTCTAGGAATTCAAATTTAATTCTAGTTTTCACCATATTGTGTAAAAGTACAAAAATGCATGAAGAACTAAAGCTGTGAAATTCATGAAATACAAAGGACAACTAGGTAGAGATTGTATCAAGAATTAGGAGGTCCCTGGAAGTTCTAAAAAGCTTTTTATCAAAAAAAAAAAAATAAAGCAAAGGCTGCTGTGAGGAGAAGTAACTCTTTTTATCAGCTAGAAGGAGGACAGACGATGACTAATGTATCTGCTTAAATATGACAGCACTGCTACCTCTCCGTCCTGTTTCCAAGGCATCCTATGAGCTGCACAGTGAGGATATTTGAATGCTATGGCTACCAAATAAAATTTAATCGGCAGCTTAAGACTGCATTTTTAGTTATGATGAATAAAACTGGGGCCTTTTTTTCCTTGCCTGGTCTCATGTCTCCATGACACCATTTCTTTTTCCTGAGAAAGATAAAATTCATTATAAATGGGAGTGGGGGGCAACTAAGAGAGTCAGTGAGAACACTAGTTCTAATCCATAGACTAGAAACTAGAGAACACAAAAACATGAGCGAGAACCTCAGCCTGTTCACTTCATCTGGGGGAAACAGAGAAGGCTAACTGGCCTACTGGTCTACCTGCCTTGTACTCACCATTACAATCTGATTCTCATTCGCTAAACTTTTAAGCAGGAAGGAAAGAATATTTTTTCCTGCCTAGGAGGGTTCCCCAATATAAGGAAATGTACTCCTATATATGATTAATTTGAGGAAAGTGCCTCTTCCAAGGAAACATGAATTCCTATATGAGCAATAGAGCTCACTCTTGTATTCACTACAGTCATAATAGACAAAGGATTGTGCTTACTATAATTAGTTTAATATCATAAATTGGGGATGTAATAATATGTATCTTGCAGTGTTGCTTTAAATCTGATATATTAGTGGCTTTATAGGAAATATGTGATAATTCATAATTTTTTTAAAAATTGTAGAGGTGTTTCAAACTTGGTCAAAATAATAATTTATCATGTGTTATGCTAAGAAGCATAATTTTCAAAGTATGAAATTATTAGCCCATCTCTAAATTCTGACTCATGAGGAGGGAAGCCAGACAAAGGCCACATTAAGTAAAATTCCTTTTGGAATGCATTTCATTATATTAGCAATAGGTTAAATATAGAACCGAAAATCAATGAATATACAGTCAGTTAAAACATCTAGAAAATAATGAAGTGGGTGGACTGCCAGTCACTGGCTTGTTCATCAATAAAATGGGAAGGAAGAGCCTGTCTTTTTGGAAAAGCAAAAGCTTTTACATTTAAAGGTATAAAAATCTATTTAAACTGGTTTAAAAAAATAGCCTACATGTATAAGTTGACTGTAAATAACATCCAAAGCTACTCTGGAAAATTTTCAACACATATTTTTTTCATAATATTAAGAAACTGTAAATTACATGTGCTGTATTTTGTTAATATGTTTTTACTGTCACTTGATATGTGGGTGTCAAATTTCAACCTTTTCCTGAATTTGCCACATTAACTTTTAAGATTCTTTGAGGATTTCCTAAAAGATAGAAATAAATTTTCGTGTGTTTTAAATGAAATTGAAAGTAATATATTGTTTTAAAACAAAGCAAGCAAGAAAACAAAAACCTCAACTTCTTTTAAAAAATGAATACACGCATGCACACACATACACACACACACACACACACACACACACACACAGAGAGAGAGAGAGAGAGAGAGGAAGAGAGAGAGAAATTATTTTTAAGGCTTATATCCAGGAGTAATTGCTACTTTGAAAATGATACACAGATATTTTTCCTGTGCAACTAACCATGGGTCCATCCTCTACATTGACTCACTTAGGATGTTTTCAAACTTACTATGAATTAAAATGCATCTCATGTCATCAGTGCCAGCACATATATGTTTATATTTTCAGTGTCTTTCATCACAGTCCAACTTCATCCCTATACCTTTATTTTTACTGCCTTTTTTCTTTTAGACCTAGTTTTTACTTTTCTAATTCTCTTTTCTATTGAATCCTCTAAATGTAGCTTGTCTGACTGTTTCTATAGCATTAATTACAAGTGAGAAAATGATTAAGTTAAAGGAAATTCACATTGTAAAGCTTGTTGTGCTATATTATTCCTCAGACTGTCCTATGGACGGCTGCTCCACATCTGATTCATGTGTTCTATGCCATTTTTCTGTTAATACAAAGTGTTGTGGTTGTTTTCAGTCTGTGTTTGGTTGCTCACACAAACTTTCCATCCTAACTTGCATTTTGCTGTTTAATGTTTAAGCATGAATAACTAATTCTCACATGCATATTGACTGCGATTCTGCTTTAGTTGAACTTCAAGTAATTTTATTTTATTATTTTTTTTTACCAGTTGTTAATTTTTTTCTTGAACTGATGCAAAGCAACATCTCATGCTACCGTACTAATGTTATGGCCAGTGTTTTTGTGAATTTGTGTTTTTAAAATTCATAATGTCCAAGACACTATGTCAAATATGGCAAAGTTATTGTGAGCAAAGAGGGCAGAGTCTATAGAAATTAAGGTAAAGAAAAGATTCAAGAAATATCCACAGTCTCCTCATATACCACTTTATACAATAGCTAAACTACAAGAAGAAAGAAAAGAATTAGGACTTTAGAAGCTTCTGGTTGCTGACATTCTTACATACTGGCCATGCTCTAAAAGATGCCCAGGTTTCCCCATGGGTCTGTGTAGTGTGGCACATACCTTTCCATCTTGAATATTCCACAGGGATAGGCCAGTAACTTCTCAAGATGTCCCTGTGCTCTAGGTGAGAAATTTTTCCATTTTCACACATGAACTTGGGTTTCTTGGAAGTTCTAATTCAAAGTTCTTTCCTTGTAATTAACTGATGGTGTCAACATTGCCCCTCTTGGCTAAATAGCCTTAAGGTGAAAGAGTAGAGTCCTGGGCAGTCTCTCCAAGTCTATGAACAAGAGCAGTCAATCTGGCTTTCAAATTTTCCTAATAGCAAAAAGCCCACATCAGTGTGACTCTGAGTCACTGCCTGAGCTTTAATTTCTTACTGCTCTCTTGTGGCCATTCAAATGAACTGTCTAAAGGCTTCAAAAAGGCTCTAATATTAATAGGACAATTATTTTCCAGGCAGTCATCATTTTGTAATGAAAGCAATTTATTGTCTTGACATTTGAACATCAAAGTCAGAAAACTCTTTTCTTCTTAGACATTGTGATAGGGGTGCACAATTCAAAAGAAAAGGCTAGGAGTTTCTCCTCTCTCTCTCCCTCTCTTTCTATCCCTATTTCTTTCCTTCTTTCTTTCCTTCCTTCTGTCTTCCTTCCTTCCTTTCTTTTCTTCTTTTCTAATTTCTTTTCTCATTCTCTTTTGTAAAATCAAGAACATAGTATTTCTCTATGAAGTCATCAAAAGAATGAAGATTGAAACATTTCTGGCCATTCTGAAGATAAAATAATGCAGTTCCCAGCTTGCTCCATTACTGTGGTTTTGGGAGTATCTGTAGTCTGTGTTTAGTCATCATAATTTGAAACAGCCACTGCTTTATGGAAGAAAGCATTCAAATACCAACTCTGTATTGCAGTACAAATGCAGCACAGTTAATAAAGGCTCCCTGTCAGGTTTGGGTCCTACCACACTGATGTGTGAGTACAGAGGACCCAGGGACTGCAGTCTAAGAAATCTTAAGAGGAGAGAATGTTCTGGAATGCTTTCTTTGTGTAGTTGTGCCAGTCAAGTGATGAATTCTCTAACAAACCACTAACTCATTTGACTTCAATTTCTGTGACCATGTCTACTCAAGCCTACTAGGGTTTAATCAGAGTTATTAGCAACTCCATTGTAACTAGCTTGTACATATCACACAGGTAACTCTTCTACAACATGAGGTTCATGTTGTTCTATAATCTATAGACACAGAGCTGGACTTCGAGGACTTAAGGGTAAAGTTAATTCATCCAGTGTCTTTAGTAACATCTATATGTGTGAAATCCTTGTTGCAGCATAGTCTCCTGATGGTACAATCTCACAGAATTTTCAGTTTATGAGACAAACATAACCAAAGAATGCCATGAAGAAACATAAAACACATAATCATGTTAAGCATTATAAACAAGAGGGATATAAAACATGTCTAGTCATGCAGATCATATGATGCTTTCCTGAGAATGCAATGCCACAGACAAGAAGCCCCACAGATCAGGAATGGATGAGGCATATACCCAGGCCCTGAACTGAGGAGGTTGACAGGTTTTCATAATGCAAAACAATGGTCAATGCAAGCCAAAGAGAGCATGAGGTACCTCAACCTGAGACCTGTGCATCTCCTGAGTTCAGCCAAGGAGCTAGCCTATCTTTTCTATGAGAGAGCAAAGAAAACATCAATATTCTCTAAGCATAAGACCTCCTCGTATTTGAAAAGATTGATTTCCCAGAAGCCGAGACAATGGGATTAAAGAGCTCAGAATGTTGAGAAGTAAGTCCTTTGAAAGTTTCAATAGTCCACGTGATAAGTGACAGCCATTCACAAGGTCTGAAGGATATAGCTATTAAGGGAGATGGAATGTTGACTTCTCGGGACTCGAATATCAGTGCCAACATCACAGAAGGTGATTCTCAGCCGCCTAGTTTAAGCCGCACATGGGATGCTTATGCTTCCTAGCACAGAGGTGACCAGTGGGAAGAGGAGAGTTGAGCTTGAGAGGCATGTGAGCCATCAAAGTGGACGCATAGAAACGGAAGCTGTATGTGATGACCAAGATTTCCAAAAAACGACCTGTGATGGAGAGGTGTGAATGGAGTTGTTATTTTAATTCAGCAGGAGCCACAGATACCAATGAAGAGACTGTGATTAAAGAAGAAAAAAGTTAGTAGTGTGTTAAACAAGTAGGGTGGTAACTAAGCCTCTAATAGTTGTGGGTCTAATATGTTACTGATTTCCTCAAGTCTTTGTGTATATTAACTCCTCAAACTCCTGTGTTGTCTATGATGCAGATACTACTGTTGTCCTTTTTTTCTTTTCCTGTGAATATCTGCATGTGTGTAGATCTACAGCTGTGGGAAGATATCTGCATGTGTGTATAATGCAGGATTCCCCTCTGTATGCTATGAATATGTTTTGTTACCATTGGTTAATAAAGAATCTTCTTTGGGCCTCTGGAAGTGCAGAATAGATCAAGGTGTGGATTCCAAGCAGAGATAGAGGAGAAAAGTAGGTGGAGTGGAGGAGATGCCCTGTAGCTGCCAAAGGAGATGGATGCTGGAGAACATTACTGGTAAACTACAAGTCTGGTGGCGACACATAGATTAATAGAAATTGGTTAACTTAAGATGTAAGAGTAAGCTAGAAATATGCCTAAGCCATTGGCCAAACAGTGCTGTAATTAATTTAGTTTCTGTATAATTATTTGGGGTCTGGGTGGCTGGGAAATGAAAGAGCAGCCCCCAACTACAGTGTAGATCTACAGCTGTGGGAGGACGTGCAGAAATGTGTATGCATATGGAAACTGCGGGCTGATGTCAGGAGTCTCCTTCAATCATTCTTTCTCTAATGGGTCCAGGAAGGGTTCCTCAATTAAACCCAGGGTTTGATGTCACAGCTAGTCTAGCTATACAGTTTGCTTAAGGACTTTTCCATCTCTGTCTCCTGAGTGCTGGAAGTATAAGCAGGCAAGTACTACCACCACTGGCACTGATGTAGATTCTTGGGGATGTGAACTTTGAGCATCAGGCTGCTGCTTACAGGACAAGTGCTTTAATTGCTGAGCTAGCTCTTGTCTCCTACTACAGTCATCCTTATCACATGGGTGAAGCAAGATGCTACACATCTTGCTTGAGGTCACACAGGCTGTGGTGAGGAGTATGTGCTTTCCACTGCTGTTATACTTACCTGAGATAAGGAACTTCAGAGAAATCATTTGTCTTGGCTCATATGTAGGGAATCTCCAGTCTGATCAATGAGCCCTGTTGTTCTTGGGCCTACAGTTAGGCAGGAGTAGGGTTGCTTACCTCATGGCTGCTACACAGAAATTGAGGGAGAGAGGAAGAGACCAGAGTCACACAACCGCTTTCCTGCACCATGACTTAGAACAACCCACTAGACCCGAGCTCCTAACTCTGCCATTCTGGAGTCACAGCTCTGACACACGAGTCTGAGAGGATACCCAGGCTCCAAACCACAGCATCACATAATCCAACCTCACTTCCAGGCTTTGTTTACCATTATATTGTTCTAGTTCCTGAGGATTCAAAGACAAAGAGAACTATTTTTTTGAGATGTGTTCAAATAGTACTTTCAAAACTTCCAGCAGGCGCAGGGTACAGCTTAGTCACAGAGAACTTTCCTAAGATGCTTGGTTTATTATTTGAGAGTTTCATACGATGTGCTTTGATCATATTCACCCATTTACCTACCTCTTCCCAGATCCACCCCCTTCCCTACCCATCCAACTCTGTGTCTTTTTTTTTCCTTCAAGACTAATTTGTGCTACCCAAATGTTCTCGGATGCGTGGTCTACCACTGGAGTGTGGTTGACATACCGGGGGCTACACTCTTAGAGGGAATGCCCTCTCCCTCTGCGAGCGGCTAACCATTGGCAATAGCTCTATGGCTAGGGTGGGATTGTGTGCTCACCTTCCCACTCCATGCTGAGATTTGTTCTATATTGGATTGCACAGAGTTGTGTGTGCTGTACCCACCACTGTGAATTTATGTGTGCAGTTGCCCCGCTGTGTTCAGAAAACAATGTTTTCTTATAGTCACCTACAGTCTCCGGTCCTCAACACTCTTTCTACCTCCCCTTATACAATGAGAGCCTTAATTTGAGGGGAACATATCTTTGATTTTAGTGACGTGAAGGTCAATGATGAATTGGGTGGAATGTCAGGGTAATAGCCAGGCTGCCGTGAAAAGAAAAGCCAAAAGATGAACAGTGGACATTGTCTTAGCATACAGCAAAGCACACGTGCTCTGAAAGCCATGAATCTAAGAGATGTCTCCTGAATCAGGCCTACACAGACTTGTACCCGGGCAATTTCTGTGAAATAAGGGGAATTGAAGAAAACTCTCAAGTTTGGGGAACCAGTTCAGGAATATGAATAAAGGACTCAGCAATGGACCAGATTCCAAATACTGCCTTAGAATGAGAGGAAAGTGGAAAATACTAAATTTTGAAGGAGAAACGATCTTGCTTCTTATCAAAACAAAATTTATTTATTTCCAAACCAAAATCTGCCAGCCTGCCACTTTTCCTTCCTTCCTTTGTTTGTTTTGCGTTTTATTTTTCAAGACAAGTTCTCTCTGTATATCCTGGCTGCCCTAGAGCTCACTCTGTAGACCAGGCTGTCCTTGAGCTCAAAGATCCACCTGCCTCTGCCTTCTGAGTGCTGGAATTAAAGGTATGCATGCTTTAGCTCTCCTTCCTTCCTTCCTTCCTTCCTTCCTTCCTTCCTTCCTTCCTTCCTTTCTTCCTTCCTCCCTCCCTCCCTCCATCCCTCCCTCTCTCTCCCTCCCTCTCTCTCTCTCTCTCTCTCCTCCTCTTTGTTTTTTTCTTGGTTCTTTCTCTTTGCTCTTTGAGACAGAGTCTCATATGGATCAGGCTGGCCTTGAACTTGTTAGGTAAGTGAGGATGATCTTGGACTTCTAAATCCTCCTGCTTCTACTTTCCATGTGCTAAAATTACAGGCATACACCACCATGCCTAGTTTTATGCAATGCAAAGATCAAACCTAGGGCATTGTGTGTGTGCTTCTCAGGCAGTGTACATACTGACAACATTCTCAGTCCCTTTATAGTAGGACTGAGAGGCATGGTCCTTCAGCTATAAAAGGGGAAAAACCACTATGTCTTTGGTAAGCTTAAGAATTAAAATATGCTATTAGATACATGGTTTTATATAAATGTTGAGTATTAAAATCATGATCTGTTATTGAAAGAGCAGAAGCACGTGCCAGAAGGAGAGGTCCTGAGCGTGGCAGCGCCATACCCCTGGCTGGTTATGAGTTCAAGGCTGGTTTGGGTTACAAGCAAGATCATGTTTGCAAAGTCCAAAGTAAAAGGAGGAAAAAATAAGATGACTAATAAATGCTGATTCACTGATTCAGTATACCAGAAGATACATATGTATACCTACAATATAAGTGCTTGTTGGTGGATTATTTGTTATCTATTTAGAAAGCCAGAGCAGTAGGATGCAATCACTGTGGTCAGCCAAGGGGCTTCCTGACCTTTGTGTGCACAGCACATTGGCCAATGAAAAAGGGTGTGTCAAGCAGTATCGATAATTCAAGGCTTTACACAAACACTTGCTGGTTGATTGATTGAACTGGACATACCATCAACATTCAGCCGAAACATTTCCACAGGCAATCTTGTGAAACTTTAGAGGAAGAAGGCAGCCAGACATTTCCTGAGCAACCATACTGCAGCACCCCCAGTGATTTGCCCAGCCGTGTTAATTAAAGGTACTTGTAGTTAAACCTTCAGGGTGGTTAAAGGCATGATTGTCAGGACAGCATGGGATTCACTGGGGAGTCACCAGTCTATAACATTATGGTTCCAGGCATATTCTGAAAGAGAACTGGAAAAAGATCTGAGATAGCTCTTTGATGCTGGTGTAGACCAGACATTCTTCTTTCAGAGCAAGACAGAACTCTTCAAATTTTCATGAACAGTGGAATTTGTAGGTCTTTCAGACATTATATTATATCTCCAAACTTTTCCTTTTGGTACACAAAACTTATTAAGATAACTTGTAGATTAATTAACTTTGTAAACAAAGTTCACAAAAGAAGCATGAATAATCATGGAGTAAGCAAACTAAAAGGAGAAAAAGAACATGTCTGGGTTTAAGTCTGCAACCCGGCCCTGTTCTTGTGAAACCAGCAAAACTATTGAGAGTTTTCTCCATCAGATTCCTGGAAGAGTCAGTCATTAACTCAGACACTTCTGCACCATGGGCATCAGCAGGCATCCCCAGGCTTCTTCCTGATGTCTACAAACACAAAGCCAGAAGGATACTTGATAAGACCAAGGTCACATACACATTTTCTGTGCAGTTGCTGAAGAAACAGCCTACAGGTTGCATCTTCTGTTCTGTTTCTGTCCATGTTGTTGGTGTCAGTTCTAGCTTAGATCATATTATATTTCATTTTAAAGCATTTTAACATTTGAGTACATTGTTTGGTGCAGGATCTTGCTATGCCACTCAAACTGTTCTTGCACACACGAACCTAAGCTCTAGTCCTCCTGAAGCTTCCCATGTAGCTGTTGTTTTAGGTGTGGACAGCCATGTCCACCTTCCTCATGCCATTCTTACTCACGAAAATGTATACGAGTGGACAATGCTAACAAAGCAGCGTGAAGGGCGCCACTATAGAGCAGGTGCGAGGTCTACTGTAGCAGGAATAAGGAATGACAATGAGTAGTGACAAGTGACAGTGTTAGAATGATTCACTCTTGTAGGAACACGACTTCCTAAGACACCTGGGACAAGTTTGACATAAAATAAAGAGAAGGATCACCTGACAGATTAATGTATTTAGGCTCATTATGTTCTCATAACCCCTACCACATGGCCTCCATGGGGAAGACTGCAGGACTTGGGACAGAGCACACTGTGCAAGAGGTCTATGGCAGCAGAGAGAGCTCAGAAAGCAAGCAGACACTGATGTTCCCAGACCATTGCATGTTTTGACATATGATGTTTAATCCACTACTCTAAATCTATTTGTAGATTATTTTTCTAAATGTAAAAATGTTCTAGTAAGTGCAATCGATATGCTTGCCCTAATTTTAACTGTGTTAAGACCTCTACAATTGTAACTTGTGATTCTTTGGATCTCAGTTCTACATTCAGGCACCAAAACATGAATAACTTTATTGAGCACCAAATATTCTAAAGTCCATCTTTGTTTTTAAAATACAGCATGGGACAAAATAGTCTTTATCCTCATAGGATGTACTTTTTGATGAAGAAATAAATAATAAATTCAGTTATAACAAAAGTCTAGAGGAAAAGCAAAAGCTGCTAACAAGGCTTATAAAATGCATTGTGAAACTGTAAAAATGCATCTGATCCTAAATCTAAATGTGGGGTTCTATGATTACCTAGAAGGCAGGATATATGAAGTCTCTCTGAGGTTTGGCCAGAGATTACATAAAATGTCTGTTTAGGGAGAGGATTACAGTTAAACAGAAACAATGTGTTCAGGATTTTAGGTAGCAAAGCATGGAACACGTGAAAATTTAGGCTAAGTGATTTTACGAGTTCAACAGTCTTGAGGAAGGAGACGCAAGATTAAGAAGAAACATAACATGACATTGTTGGTCTCTGTAACTTACAAGCTACTGTAATGGCTCCACACTTGTGCTTTGGAAAGATCTTTTGACTTCACAGTGGGGATACAGTTAAAATCTGTGGACACACTTGTATCAATTTCCTCTGAGACTGAAACATTCCAACCTATAGGGAAACTCCTTAAGCAGGAAGGTAAACAACGCAAAGCAGCTTCAGGAAGTCCCTGAAAGAGACCAGGTTCATTATGCTCCTCCCTGCCAGAGTACACAGCAAAAGCTGAGAGTTGTTCTCAGACAAAGATGATTGCAAAGAGGACTCTGAGATCAGACCAGTGGCCTGGAAGGAGCCGAAAGCCAATGAATTGCCCGGAAGAGATTAAGACCAACTGAGTCACTTGGAAGAGCCACAATACAGCCTGTGGAGCTGCCAGCTGCAGGCTGGGCAGTGTCCTCGGCATTCCCAGCTTTTGTGAGCTTCGGTGGGCTTCAGTGATGCAGTTGTCTCTGAATATTTCTACTCCTGGAAGCAGCTCCTGTCCATGTTTTTGTAAGTAACCCTGATACAAGCCGTGGAGTTGGGTTTTGACGGCACCCATCCTTTGGACTGTCTGGGTGAGAATCCATGCGTGCTGCATATGCCCAGGACCAGTTCTCTCCTACAACAACAGTGCCCAATAGCCAGAGTTCTTAGAGGTTCAAGCAAGAGCAAAGTGGCTCAGTTAAACTTTTAGAAACCATCTAATCTCCTTTATGATACCAGGCAGATTTAGATAACTATCTTGTCCTATCTATGCTCTTATTAAAACTAAAGAGCTGGATTCATAGAATAAGGGATGTTTGTAAGTTTACTTGAGACAATTATAGTCCAAAGACATAATGAAGGCCACCAAATGTCAGAGGCCTGACGTTCAGAGAGCAATAGCTATGAGAGTGAGGGTTGGAGAGAAGCCATCACAGAGAAACCATTGTAGCGCTTCCTATATGCATGAGTGAAGATGGGTGGAGGCATGGGGTCAAGGATAAGATGTCATGACTTATTATATTGTGATAAGAAACTAGATAAGTAAGAACTGTTTGGGGGATAAATAATATATGCGGACCATAGAATATAAAGTAGCACCAAATGTTAGTGAGTGTGCAGAGAAAATGGAAAAGTATACTGTTCATGGGACTGTAACTTAACAGAGACACTCTAGAATCAGTATAGAGGATCTTCACAGAACTAAACTTACCATATGATCCAGGTGTGCACATCATGCTTATTGTAGAACTATTCATAACCACCAACTCAATAGTGTCACCTTAGGTTTCCATCAATGGAGGAATGGAAAAAGAAAATGCAATATGTGCACACCAGGGAATTTGATGTGGCTGTAAAGAAGAATGAAATGATTTCATCTGCAGGAAAATGAATGAAAGCAGAGATTAGATTAAAGAAGTCAAGACAAATATTGCATACTTTCTCTGAGTTGTGGATCATGGATTTTATATAGATACATAAAATAATGTGTTCACATATGACATGAAAATGAAAAGGAAACTGTCTAGGGAAGAAAGGGGCAGTAAAGACATGGATAAGGAAGAGAAAGGGGAAGGGAGGGGGCATTGGGAGCAGTATGGATGCACATGGCATACTTGGGTGAGAATGTCCTGTGACCCAGGTACAGTCAGTAATGAATGTACTCCAAAAGAGGTGGTAAATGCTGATCTGAATGCCCGACTTAAAGTGTCAGAGGGACATCCATGTGGGAATACCCTGAAAGCAGTTGGATTATGAGCCTGAAGATAAAATGCACGAGCAGAATCTCTTTAAGACTGTGGCAGAGACTGCTGGTTGTCCACCTCCATCAACCCTTGATGACACACCTAAATAAAAACTGTATCACCCAGGCCTCCTGGTGGAGCTGCACCCTTACCAGTAGAGCATGCATGTGATTGATTCTATTGCTTCCAGGGTACTTGATTTAACATTGGTTCCTATCTCTAAACTTCTGGTTTCATTTTTCCTTTCCTTAAGATCCAGAACATAATAGTGGTGAAGCTTCTTATAACAGACAAAGCAAGACATGGGGACTCTGTGTAGCTCTGGGCTGTAGAACTGCCTGTTGTCCTGGACCACATGGACCTTCAATCTGGCATAATGAGAGCAACCTTAATTTCAAAGCTGTTTCTTTTCTCATGTTAGCCTAGCTTTCATCCTAAACTACAGAGGTGGTGATGTCGTGAGAATGTTCTCAGTATGAGTAGGGAAAGGAAGACCACGCTAGGCCCTTGCCAAACACTAACACTGAAAACACAATTCTGAATCTTAAAAAAAAAAGATTGAGAAGATAAAACCAGTAAGAAAAGTCTAGTGCTATGAGCAAGCCTTCCTGCAAATTCTAGCAAGAGGGCCACAGAAGAATATGTCAGCGTGATCAGTAGTATCAAGTGATCCCAACGGGTCAAACAGGAGTAAGAGAAAGTCCAGGAGATTTTATATTTTGAGGCCTGAGGTCATTGATGACTTTGGAGAGAACAGGTTGAATGGAGTTATGGAGGGAAGAGAGCAAAGAAATGAACACAAAGAAGCTACAAACCTGGGAGCATTGTGAAGAAGTTCAGTGTTGGAGAGTTAGAGACAGAAATGAGATGGGCAACTAACATCTCCTAAGCGCTTGTGGGAGCTTGATACTGTAGCAAGCATTTCCCACATACTGCCCCGTTCAGTCTTCCCAGCTGCGCTAAGTCAGCATAACCAGGCCTACATCACTAGTAGAAAACTAAGGAAAAATGACATGAAACAATTATCAAAGTCCAGCAGTGTTTATCAGTCTCTTGATCACTGGTGCTATGGTTTCTACTCAGGCACCCAAGGCAGGCTACCCACTCATGCGTTCCTGTATACACAACTCTGGGATACTGCTGAATGTTGCTGCTGAATGGTAGCTCAGGTTAATGTCCCCAAAATGTTTAGCTCCCTGGCAAAGCAGATTCATTCCGTCCAGCTGAGGCCCAGAAACTTTTTATTGTCCTCCTTCTCTGAGTTCTGAATAAATAAAGAAGAGTGGATCCAGATGTTCTCTGAGAAGACAAGAATGAGCATCATTTGTGAGTCCCAGCATACAACAGTGAATTCACCTGTAGGTCTATTTGAAGCTTGCTGCTTTTGGGTGCCAACATTGTTAAACATGTTTGTTTGTTTGTAGTGGTACCAAACAGGGTCACAATAGGATCTAGAAAAGGTAGAAGAGTGGATTCTTGGGAAATGAGGAGGACCCATCTGCTTCTGTGGAAACCATGGGTTGTTGTCGTGTCTACATACATACTTGGGAGATTTCTTTCAAATTATGCTCATGTCCTGAGGTGAATATGGTGGTTGGATTCCTTCAGGCATGGAGTATGCCAGTATTGTGGTTTGGGAAGTCAGGATATTGAAACAAGGGCAGTAAGGAATGAGTGAGGGAATTGAAGCTATTGTCCAATAGAACAATCTTCTATTGTTGAGAACAGAAGTGGAAGTTTGATGAAGGTGGAGTCTTTACTACGTGTTTTATTCCAGGAATCAAGTGACTAGAGCAGCAGAAGACCCCACAGGGCAACAGAAGACCCTACATGGCTCTGTGTAATTATATCTTCAAACATCTAAGTGGGTGACATTAAAGCAATAGGAGGAGAATAAGAATTGGGGTCAAGTAATCATAGAGTCAGAGTTTGTACCTTTGAAACTGAAACAATATCAGGTAACTAATTTCCTGATTAGGCAAAGTGCCTAATTTCCGACTTGCCCATGGATATCTGCGGGTGCCTGGCAGGAGGTTAAAAGGCACTGGGCAAGTGTCCAATATGCTGAGAGCCTGGGTTGGTTTGAGTTGAATACAGGCCTTCGAAAGGACTCACTATGATAATGGAAACCCTGGAAGAGAAATGTAAACTCAGGCACTAAGGCAGTCTGAGATGATACACAAGTATCAAGACTGGAAGTCTCTAGTGAAGGCAGAGGATGATCTAGCCAAGTGGATTGGGAGTCACAGTTGTTACCACTGGCCTCACTCCATGTCCTTTAACCTTTAATGTGGTTGGTTCCCCTTCCTAACGACTGAATGACTATGGGAGCTTTAGAGTCTGCTGTACCCGTTTTCATTATCGAAAATGGAATGTTGATTGCCTGTCTAGAAAAATATTTTATTCTGTGCCATATGACATGAATATTACTTCTCTTTTGTTTGTGCCAACAGTGGTCAAATCGATAATGACAGTTTCATAGGTGGTAATATCAATAACACAAAGAACATTTAAGGTAGTTTGAGTTTCTGGGATTTCCTTTTTATTGATTTTATTGAGCTATACAATTTTCTCTGCTCCCCTCCTTTCTTTTCCCCTTCCCCTCAACCCTCTCCCATGGTCCTCATGCTCCCAATTTACTCAGGAGACATGTCTTTTTCTACTTCCCCCGTAGATTAGATCTATGTATGTTTCTCTTAGGGTCCTCATTGTTGTCTAGGTTTTTGGGATTATGATTTGTAAGCTGATTTTCTTTGCTTTATTTCTAAAAGTCACTTATGAGTGAGTACATATATTTGTCTTTTTGGGTCTGGGGTATCTCACTCAATATTATGTTTTCTAGATCCATCCATTTGCCTGCAAATTTCAAGGTGGTATTCTTTAATAATAAATCAACCAATTCTTATTATTTGGTTCTTCCTTGTTGATAACTCACATACTCATTATTCTCTTTGTGTGACTATATGTTAAACAACTTGTATTGGCAAGGCCTTTTATTTTTATATTTTGTATATCATTTTTAATGGTTTAGCTTAACACTGTAATCGAATTGTTTGCTTGTGTATGTGATGTCTGTGTGTGTGCTTGTGTATATGTATTCATATATCTGAAAGCATACATATGTGTGTGTGCACATGCACACACACGTGTGCAAGTATACATTTGTTCGCACATGCATATAGATCCTGAAGGTGATATCCAGCATTTTCCTCTATCCATTTCCACTTTATTCATGGATGCAGGGGATCTTGCTGCAGCTGGAGCTTGCTGAATCCAGCTATGCTAACCAGACAACTTAACTCATGGATCCAGTTTGTCCCTCCTGATTGCTGTAACAGTATATACCTGCCATGTCTGCCCAGCTTCCTTGTGGGTTCTGTGGATCCCACTTCTGGTTCTCCTGTTTGTAAGTAGACAGTATCTTTTGAGCCACATCCCCAGCCCTATAATCAAATTTAATTTGCAAAATTGTCCTTTATAAATGATCACTTCTAATTTGATAATATGTTGTCTTGGTTACTTTTCTAGTGCTGGGATAAGATGACCAAAGCAACTTATAGAAAAGAAAGAGTTTATGTGGAGCTTATAGTGTTTAGAGGGTTAGAGTCAATGACCATCATGGTGGGAGCATGGCGGTGAGCAGACTGGCAGGGTGCTGGAGCAGTAGCTGAGAGCTTACATCTTGATCCATAAACATGAGCAGAAAGACAGAGAGAGAGAGAGGGAGAGAGAGAGAGAGAGAGAGAGAGAGAGAGAGAGAGAGAGAGAGAGAGAGAGAGACTGGGAGTCTTTTGTAACCTCAAAGCCCACACCAATGATGCACAATCTCCAACAAAGCCATACTTCTCAATGCTTCCCAAACAGTTCCACCCACTGGAGACCAAGTATTCAAACACATGAACATCCAGGGTTCATTCTCATTCACTACCGTGTATGTACGATGTTCAACATTTTATTTTTAAGAGTGAAATGACCTAATTTCTCATACTGTTCAGAAACAAATAGAAGTAGCTTGTGTCGTTGTTTTAAACCTGACAAAGAGCATTGGATATTGAGACAATCATATTGATAATTGCCGTGTGTGTGTGTGCGTGTGTGTGCGCGTGCGCGCGTGCGTGTGTGTGTGTGTGTGTGTGTGTGTGTGCGCGCGCGCGTGCATATGAGGGAAGGAGAGAGAAACATGGTTGTTTTATTTTAAAATGTTTCTTCAGTTGAAGAATCTGAATACTTTAAATATTATTCCTACCGCTTTCTATCTGAATCAGACACTAAGGGAAAGTGTTCTGAGGACCTAGGTAAAAGGTGACTGGAAACGCCTGCACTGGCTGTGTAGGATGTCTCACAGGCATCGATCTCTTGCCGCACTCCCCTGCAGCATTCTCTCTACTCTCCCTATTTCAGCAATGCGAGTCAAATGAGTTTCCATGGCCCTGTCTTCAAAAGTTGTACAGGGCATGATAGATTGTTTTGTTTGGCCAAATCCTCTAAAACGTGATTCATTGTCTGCAGGTGATTCATGGTTAGGAAATTAATTCTGAACGGTGCCAGTGATTGTGGTTGATTAAGGTCCAGAAGTCCCCGCTGTTGGCTCACGAGCACTCATTGTCAACTGGGACATTTCTAAAATTAAAGGAGCCGAAAGTGGATGGGCTTGATGCATGGAATTCACATGCGTGTTTGCATCTTTTGAAGCAGCTCCCCAGCCTACACAATTTTAACTGTTGGCATGAAAATCATTCTCCAAGTGTCTGCCTGAATGAATCACATTTTACAAATAAATATCTGTCAAAGGGTGCAATTACTTCAGATCCAGTCATTAAGCAATAAAATAAAGAGTAAATAGGATACATCTGCTGCAAAGTGCTAGAGAAATGTGAGTTTCCTTCTCAAGTTACTTGTCTTTAATATTTTAGCGTAATTGGGAAAGTGATTCCCTAGAAACACGTTCTGCTCTGTCTATTCATGGCACCCAAAAAATGGAGAGGACAGGCTCTCTGTGTTTTCCCTTAGGAAATGAAAGAAACATTGTCTGTGAGAAAAGAAGGAGAAAATCAGGGAGGGAAGACAAGACAGCCTTCCTGTCATGAGCCACAGACAGAGCTCACATCAGAGAAGAAAGAAATAGCAAATCTCTGGGGGTGAAGTGCTTTTCTCCAACTCCTTAGTGTTTAGGTGAAGATATACATGTAAAAGTAAAATTCAGGGTACCTGCTGCTGCTGCAAATAAACTGGCATTGTTTGAATATGTAGGTATGTTTTTTTTAATGAAGTAACTTTTTATTGTGATATGATCATAAAAGGAGTATAGTGTCATTTTTAAAGCACTAAGAGAAAATGAACAGCAAAGAAACAGAGAGTTACAGTAAATATTACCAACAAGACAACAAATGTTAACACCTACATATCATAGGGCCTTTCTCATTTTTAGTAACCACAAACTATTACACAAAGAAGCTTCCCTGTGTCTGCTGTCTCCAGTGTCTCCCATGCCCACTGTCTCAGTGTCTCCCCTGTGTCTGCTGTCTAAGTGTCTACTGTCCCCAGTGTCTCCCCTGTTTCTGCTGTCTCCAGTGACTCCCCTGTGTCTGCTGTCTCCAATGTTTCCCTTGTGTCCGCTGTCTCCAGTGACTCTCTTGTGTCTGCTGTCGTCAATGTTTCCCTTGTGTCTGCTGTCTCCAGTGTCTCCCCTGTGTCTGCTGTCCCCAGTGTCTCCCCTGTGTCTGCTGTCCCCAGTGTCTCCCCTGTGTCTGCTGTCCCCAGTGTCTCTCCTGTGTCTCCTGTCTCCAGTGTTTGCCCTGTGTCCAATGTCTCCAGTGTCCCCCAGTGCCTCCAGTGTGCATTGCCTCTTGTATGCCTAACATCACCATGAAATCACATACTCAAGTTAACTTTCTGCTTTCAAGATATATGGGTAGTCATAAGTGGTCATTGTTTGGGATTGATTTGTTACATAGTAGTAACTAGCAAATACAAGTCATGTTTTGGAAGCACAATATTTTCAACGTGTTTTTTGGTTCAGTTAACATATAACCACATATCATAATTCAAATAAATATTTCTATGTTTCCCCTTCCTAAAGACTGTGAGGTAAATGAAAGTAGATATGATTGTACAATATTACCAGAGTTGGATCTGGCGTACTGTTAGATCAGTAAAACTATTTATAGACTAAGCTGAATATTTCAAAACAACCTTTTAATAGCTACATTTTGTTTCATTATATATTATTTATATATAATATCATATGTTAGAAACATATATTCCATTGTATATAATTGAATAAAATGATTATTACATATAGACACATATACATACAAAAACATATAAAATAAATGCTTTATTTTATCTGTTCAAACATATTATGCAGCTTTAGACAGATATGTTCTGCATTGAGTATTTTCTTGGGAAAAATTCTTATACATAGAATTTTGGAGCTGACATTGTATAAAGGCTAGCTATTTAAATATAAACTTTCCATTCATATTTTGTGATTGCAATTTTCTAAATGGCTTTCCTTTTTATTCTATAATGTTTAATTTGAAGGTGGTCTTTCTAGGTTAAAATAATGAGTGGCCTCAGATTGTTCCAAGAACAAGGGAATTTTAAATTGAAAAATTAAGCTATACCTACATCTTGTTCTGTCATTTTCTCGATTTCCTTAAAGTGTTATTTATTTACTGAAAAAGAGAGATATATAGAGATAGAGTCAGATCACTAGATATATGTTAGATAGACAGATGATAGACAGACAGACAGACAGACAGACAGATAATCACCCTTCCACAAAGGGGAAAGTACCCAGGCCCACATGAGGAGGTCAGAGGACAGCACAGTGGAATTGGTCCTTTCCATCCATCACGTGGCTTCCAGGGGTCTAGTTCAGCTCATCTGGCTTGCATGGCAAGCGACTTTACCTGCTAGCCCTCTCCCTGGCTCCATCTCTCGTACTTTTTAAACAATTTTTTTATAGCTATTCAGTGAAACTACTCTCAGGTTATGTATGGACTACTTCTCTCATGAGTCTCTGCTGTAGAAATACTGTCCTCTGTTAGGCAATGAAGAGATCCATGGGATGAGAGAGTATAGACCTGTAAAAGTCAAGGAAGAACAACGTCACTTTTTTCTGTATATCTCTATTGTGCAACTTAAGGGAACCTTTGATATGTTGAGATAAAACAGGGTTGAAATCAAGAGGTAGGGAGTTGACTAATGGAGCTGGGAACCTATTGTCACCCAGAAGAGAAGGCATACACACTGATGGTGGAGGACGTGCTAGCTTGGCTCCTTGGCTGAGCACAGTCATTCACGGAGGCCATAATTGTGTCTGTGTCTCTTCCTTCCTCGTCTCTGTGGACCATTGTGTACACAGACTCCTCAGTGAAGAAAGACACTTTCATTACTGCTTTCTGCACAGAACCTGCTCAAAGCACAATGGACTTGTCAATCCATGGTAATGCTATTCCCACCTTGTGCTCTGTGCTGTGCTTATTATGATGCATAAATGACAGTGGCCTGACAGATTTTGTTAGCACAGACACTAGGTTTTTAACTGCACTTAATCTGTCTTAATTGATGTATATTTCTATAGTTTCGAAAACTTTAGTGGGTTGTTTTCCAAATGTGGCCAATGTCTATTCTAATGTTGATATCATGTGAAGTTTTGTAGATGAGGTGCATAAAATCAGAAGAACTTAATTCTTTCTTGAAATAGGTCAATGGTTTGTAAAGATTAGGAAAATAAAGGGGGGGTGGGTTTTCTTAGTCTTGAGTTACTGTAATTTTAACCCTCTCTTGATATCAGGTTGATTTGAATATAACCCTTTCAGCAGAGGTGAAGCATTTAATCCAGGATCAGAATTCAGCTCTGTAAGTAGAATAAAAGCTGAAAGCATTGGCAAAAATGCTCTTAAGTGTCCCCCATTCTCAACACTGTTTCCAAAGAAAGCCACGTCTTGTCACATGAAGTTGAGCTTATATGAAGTTGTGCTTGTGAGCAGCCAATTTCAGACCAAAATTACAGTGGTAAGTCCCATATTTCAGTAAAGATTTTCTCATTTATCCATAAACTTTCAATTTAATAAAAAAGGCCACTGGATTTTGAAACAAATTAGAAGGGGAAAATGAAAAATGATACTCTCTATTTATGTTGGACAATTGGAGGCATAATTCAGGGTTTGCCCTCATCCCTGTCCCACAGAAGACCAGATTTATACATATATTCAAAATGATATGAATAATTGGTGCAATTATTCAGATATTTGGCTGGAGATATTCAGACGTACAACATGAAAGTGTTTTGATATTTGGGGGTCTTGAATTATTGAGGTAATTGGACCAATCCACGTTTTCACATTGCCCAAAAGTGCAAGAGTGCCTAATTACACCTAATTTGCAGGGTTTCTTTGCCTGAACAGATGCTTTAAGAGGACTAGATTTTAAATCAAGAGCCTGGGGCTCTATTTTCCTTCACAGTTCTTGGTCATGTGATCTTGGGTACAAGCCATTTTCTTGCTAGTGGCCCTGGACTCTGACCTAGACACAGATTATAAAGGAGACCTACCACATTTTATGAAGTTGAGGAAAAGGTAACTGACACAAAGGACATGCTTCTTCTACTCCTTGGTCCCCAAGTGTTTTGGACACTTAACTTCATTCAGTTTCACCATCATCATACTGATATAGCACTGGCACGCACAGAGACAAAGATGGACATCCAGAACCGCACAAAGCTCAGGCAAGAGCCTGTATCTTCTAATGAGATCCCCCCAAATTCACCCCCACACAACTAACTTCAGTCAATTCAATGAACCAAAAAGCTTACACAAAGCTTAAAAAAGTTCTAGTTGATATTTAAACTTTATAAACATTTCACCTGTTCTTTACTGATTTCTCCAAGACCCTTGAACAAATGGCCCTGAACTGTGTCACTGTTGGACTCTTGCCCAACATGACAGTCATGAGAAAACTGTTGGCTTTTTGGACATTATCGTCAATAATATATTTACCACTTCCCCCGTTTTGAAAAGCAGTCCTAGGATTGCATTGACAACACCAGTATGAGGCTCCTTATCTCATCAGAATTAGACCCAGTCATATTTCAAAGTATTTGACAAGCAAGGACATAATAGACCTTGAAGACATCTGAATGTCACTCAGTAATATGGTTGTCAGATGAATGACTGATAAGTTTAGGATAAATGAGGTTTAAAATAGAGCAAAAGCGTTAGGCTGAAGCTTTACTCACGTTCCTTTCAACCACACACATGTATGTATGTGTTGACACACATCCATTGTTACCCATGACATAATAATGATATGCCTATGAAAACAGCTAGCTTGTATTTGTTTTAAACATGGAGCAGCTGCCATTTTCTCCACACTCAAATTTTCCCACACATTGAAGAAAAGAATTTAAAAAGCTTTTCTGTTTGGAGCCCAGCAGGAAGGCATCACCTACATGTTCATCACTTCCTTAGTCTTCAGATATTGTAATGGTAACAAGGTAGCAAATTCCATCTCCCATCCATTTCCATCAAGCATACCATAAAATGGGTGCACGATAAAAGGCCTAGCATTACACAGTTGAAAAGGGGAATTTGAAGTAAATAAAGGGAATGTTGTACCTTTCTAGAAACATTTCGGTAAGACAACATATAGCCCAGCTCCATGAAACACAGAAATACCACAAATAGACTAATTTTATATTAAACCCTTGCTAGCAAAACTGCAAATACAAGTCAATCTTTGACAAATCTAAAAATACAATCATGTGCATCAGATTTTGCAGTCAGTGTTTCTTCTTTGTAGATTTCTTTGCCTTTGAAAGAAGCTTGGCTTCTTTCAGTGTAGACACTGACTGGGCTGTCAGCACTGGGCAGTGAGCTTCTGCAAAAGCACTTCAGCCAGCAACAAGAGGGTCTATTTGCTAAGGGCTCTTTCATCTGTCCAACACCGGCCTTATATATCTTGCATTGCATAGTTGACAATTTGCCTTCAGCATGAAGTCTCTTGTAGTGACAACTGCTTGGGTTGTCACAGAAACAGGTGCCCCTTCTGAGAGCTCCTCCCAAAGGGCCATGTCATAGGGATGTGCAGTTTTTCAGCCTTCTCTATGTGTTAATGTGCATTTTGGTGCATTGCTCACATGGACTGTTGGCTTCTGACTCCGTGAAAGGAGTTGATAATATACATCATAACTCCAGCATATGCACTTCAGAATGATTGCAGTAGATGGCAAAACAACTATTAGAATAATTTATGAAAATGTCTCAAAGAAAATCGCTTCTTCATGGAATCAGACACAACTAAAGTTGTTGCATTCCTGTGCCTCTTAGCTACTGCTTGGTGAATCACTTCCCTGCTAATACTGAGATATCAAAGACATCAAATAAAACTTACGTTTAATAGAAATCATCAGACAATGGTCTGCCTCAAACAAATACAACTAGATAACTGAAGTTCATTTCATTATACACTTAGTTTGTACATCTGTGTTTGGTATGGGTTCCCATAAGTGTGTGTATATGTGGAGAGGCCAGGAGTCAATAGTGGGTGTTTTCCTTAATTATTTTTCCTTATTTTTTGTTACAGATTCTGTCATTGAAGATGGAGTTTGCAGAGTCAGCTAAATTGGCTGGCCAGCAAATCACTCCCCCCCCCCCCGCCAGCACAGTTGGTATTGGCATGCCCAGATTCCAGTTGAGAGCTGAAACTCCAAACTCAAGTTTACACACCTGCACAGAACTCATTTTCCTAACTGAAACACACTGAGCCCCACACACTCAAATTATCATTTAAGTTTATACATATTGCAATTGAGCTTCCTCTGAAATCTACCTAATGAGAAGCTGTAACGTTTTGGTCTAAGTCAGTTGAAATTCAAATGCTGTTATCACTAGCTATGGTGCCGTCGTGGCCTGGAAATGACTCTGATATCCCAGTTGGTCCCCAGTGACCATCTGCACTCAATGTAGACATTTTCTCCTGAATATGGTTTGTCATGCTTAGATACCTGACTTACCATGGACATTTTAAAACATTGTTTTCAAATATGATTAAACCAAGGGAAAGTCCCCTAAATTTAGAGCCCTTGGAGCTCCTGAATGTAATGGTCAGGTACTGGAGAACTTGGGTCATACATATTACTCACTAGGTTGAGCAAGTCATTGTGTAATAGGAGAAAATGATAGACATCAAAGTGAAAAGAAAGATTAAGACTGAGATTCTCATGGGGGAATATCACTTTCTCTTTCTACTTATGTCTGAGGCTCAGCTACTGCTTTTCTTTGGGTAGCTTTATGGTAGGTTTCCTTCATTGCTGAGGTGGAATCCTGTCAATTTACTCTCTTGTAAAAACCAAAGAATCCTTAGGATATTAATGGCTTCCTATATTGTCCACAGCACACTGCTGAGCTTTCTTCACAGGACAGATTATACTTACATAAAAACCTCAGTCAAAAAGATCAGCAATACACATTGGAGAATAGATGGACTTCATCAGTGTGGTCAAACTAAATAGATGCATAGTGAAGAATAAAACCCAATTCTTTATTTCCTACCTTGTACAAAACTCAACTCCAAATGGATCAAGGACCTCAACATAAGACCTAATACCTTGAATTGGATGGAGGAGAAAGTCGGAAATACATTTGGCTCCATGGCACAGTAAAGGACTTTCTGAATAGTTTGTAGTGGTGCAGGCATTAAGAAAACCATTTGATTCTATCCTGGGTCTCTGGAATATCTTGCCTCTGGGTCCTGGCCTTGGGGGTGAGCACATTCTCAGGGTATGAGTCTCCAACTGGGCAGGTCATTAGTTGATGACTTCCACAATTTCTGCACCATCTTTACCATAGCACATCTTGTGAATGGGATAAATTGTAGGTTGAAGGGTCTATGGCTGGATTGGTGTCCCAGTCCCTCCACTGGAAGTCTTGCCCAGTTAAAGGAGATGGTTAGTTCAGGCTCTATATCCCCAATTGCTAGGAGTCTTAGCTAAGATAGAACAAAACACCACTGGCAAAAAAAGGAAACAAAAGTTAATGAATTGATTCCTAAAGATATTCTTCTATACTTATAGATTGGTGTCTAGCTCAGCTGTCATCAAGGAGGCTTCACCCAGAAACTGATGCAAACAGATGCAGAGACCCACAGCTATTGTGGAATATTTATTTAACTGTGTGAAGATGTGTTGCATTTCTTTAACTATGTAAAAATGTGTTGTATTTATTTGTGATGGGGAATATGTGTTTAACTATATAAAGATGTGTTGCATTTGTTTATGTTGCAGAATATTTATTTAACTATATAAAGATGTGTTGCATTTGTTTATGTTGCAGAATATTTATTTAACTATGTAAAGATGTGTGGCATTTGTTTAATTATGTAAAGATGTGCTGCTGTTTTACCTTGTCTAATAAAAAGCTGAGCATTCAATATCAAGGGAGGAAGTATAGGCAGGACTTTGGGGAGGAAGAATAAGTAGGAGGAGGAATTTAGACTCAGGTGAAGAAAGATAAAGAGACACCAGGGGCAAGACAGACAGCCATGGAGAAAGCAGGAAAATGGAACATACAGAATGAAAGGTAAAAGGCCCCTAGACAAAACAGAGGAATAGAAACAGGTTAAATTAAGTTAAAAGAGCTAGTGGGACAAGCCTAAGTTAAGGCTGAGCATTCATAATTAATAATAAGTGTTGTGAGATATTAGTTTAAGATGTGTTACATTTTTTATGCTGTAGAATTTTTGCTTAATGCTGCAAAGATGTGTTGTATTATTTTATGTTGTATTTGTTTAACTCTGTAAATCTTTCTTACTTCGCCTGTCTAAAACACCTGACTGCTCTAATAATGAATAAAATGGCCAATAGCTGGGCAGGAGAGCAAAACAGGCTGAGCTGTGAGGCAGAGAGAATAAACAGGAGGAGAAATGAAGGCTTGAGAGAGGAGGGAAGAGTGAGAAAGAGAGAAAGAGAGGAGGATGCCAGAGGCCAGCCACCCATCCACACAACCAGCCATGGAGTAAGGAGAAAAAAATAGAATAAAGCAAGGTAAGAAGCCCAGATGCTAAACATAGTTAAAGAGAAATAGGATAATAAGTTAGAAAAACTGGATAGAAACAAACCAAGCTAAGGCCAGACCTTCAAAAGCAAGACTGAATCTCTATGTATTTATTTGGGAGCTGGGTGGTTGCCAAAGAGTTTTTTTTTATAAGTCTCTATGTGTTTTCTTATTTTTTTTTGGTTTTTTTTTGGGGGGGGGTTGGTTGGTGGCCCAAAGAATATTCCAACTGCACACAGCCAAACATTAGATGGAGCTCAGAGAATACTGTAGAAAAGAAGGAGAAAGGGTCATAGGAACCAAAGGAGTTATCAAGAACACCACATTAAAATCCACAGAACGAACTAACCTGGGTTCACAGAAACTGAAATGATGACTAGGGAGCCTGTATGGGGACCAACCTAGGTCCCCTGTGTATGTGTTGCCGTTGTGCAGCTTGTGGGTTTCCTAACAGTGGGAGCACAGACTGTCTCTGACTCTGTTGCCTGCTCTTGGAACCCTTTCCTCCTATCAGGTTGGCTCATTCAGCTTTAATAGGAGAGGAGGTGCCGAGTCTCACTGCAACTTGATATGCCATGCCTGGCTGATATGGATGCAAGGCCTGTGGTATCTGAGGAGAAACAGTGGAAGAAGAGCAGGTGGAGGAGGAGGTGAGGTAGAGGAGAGGAACTGGGAGGAGAGAAGGGAGGGAAAGCTTTGGCTGGGATGTAAAAACAAAAACCAGCAAAAGATAACCATTTGACAGCATGGACTGTATGAAATGCACAAGCTTCGAGAAGCAAGGGGCACACTAGTAGTTGAAAGAGGAGGCAGCTTGTGAAATGGAAACACAGTCATTCCCAGCTACGTATCTGACAGCATGTTAGTGTCTAGACGGCACTCAAAGAACTAAAAAAGAAGCTTAACGTCAAGAAAACAAGCATCCCACTTAAAAATTGAGCACGGAACTTAAACAAAGAAGTCTCAAATGATGGACTACAAATGCCCTGGAAATATATTTTTTAAAATGTTCAAGATCCTTAGCAGTCAGGGTAATGAAAAATAAATCTATTTTGAGATTTCATCATACCCCAGTCAGAAGAACTAAGATTAAGAAAAGCAACTCGTATACGCACCCCCACCCACCCAATGAAAACAAACGTTGGAGCAGGTCTGAGGAAAGGGGACACCTATCGATCCTAGTGGTGGTACAAACTGGTGCAACCACTATGAAAACCAGTGTGGAGTTTCCTCCAAAAGCTAGAGATGGATCTATCCTACTGCAGAGATAAGAGTAGGTACCCATCCATGTTCATGGTTTCTCTACTCAGAACAGCTAGGAAATAGATACAGCCTAGATGTCCATCGTTGGATGAATGGCTAATGAAACTATGGTACATTTATGCAATGGAATAGTATTCAGCTGTTAAGGGAAGAAACAAAATTAGAGGGTAAATGAGTAGAGCTGGAAACAGCCACCTGAGTGAGGTAACCCAGACTCAGAAAGAAAAAATACCTTAAGTTTTCTCTCATCTGTGGGTCTAACTTTAACTCTTCAGATATGTGTGTTTAATTAGGAACACCCATAGAAGTCAAGAACTTAGGGAAGGACCAAGGGTGGTGGGATTTCCAGTAAGGGACAGTATAACACAGTGATATAACAAGAAAGAGGAAATACTAGAGCAGGAAGGGTTTAATGGAGAGGGTATCTTCCTGTATTATTCTGGTCCATCATATGGCTTGGTTATATCAATTATAAATATAAAAGTAAATAATATATACACATAAACGTGAGCACTTACTCAGCTTGCTTAAAATATTAGATTTCTTTTACAATTGAGATTATTATTTACTTCTATTCTTATTTTATATTTTTCTGCCTTTATATTTCCTTTTGTCTAGTCATTTGCAAATCCTGTATCTGAGTAGAAATGTCCCAGTTCTTTCCATACTTTTTAATCTCATCATCTCTGGAAACTGCAAAGCTCTATATGGTCTCCTCTCTCTCCATTGTTGAGAGTCAAATCATTTAAGACTTTTAGAACTAAGCTCCAATGTGAGAAATTAAGCCAACGGCAAAGTTTGAAGGAAATAGACTCTGCAAAGAGGCCAGTCTGAAGTCTGACCATTCACGAGAAGCTCCTCATAATGGAAACCATGGCATTGCAGGTTCTTGCATGGGAAGGCACAGGTTAAAACTGAGGAAGGGAAGATCCATGGGGGCTGAGCGCCTGGCACAGCTACTGCCCTCTTCCTGTGCAGTCTTCTGTGTGCTCCGCCTTGACACTGCTGCTTCATGGTGTGCGGAGAATAGCAGCAAGCAGGGAAGATCACCCTGGCCTTTGTGTTTAAGGCTTCTAAAGTTTGGTGGCATTCTGCCTCGCAGTTTTCATCCTCATTATAAGTCAGACTGATCTCTGCAGCCATGACTCTTTTATAAAGGCCGAACTGCTACAGCAAGATCCAAAGCCATTATCAAGAACCGCATCATTAGACCGTCTGGTGGCTATAACTCCAAGATAAACAGTTACTTCTGTCAGCCACAACATTCCACACAGCCCAGCGATCACAAGTCAGCAGTTGAAGGCACAGGTCAGGGCTCCCTCTAACTGATGTTTATTTCTTAGTCTAGCTCAGGACAGTAGGTTTATCTATTTCATTTCTGGCTCCTTAAAGGAAAAAGACACATTGTTTTATAGCGTTGTGTGTAGAATGTTGGTGCCCTCCCAAGTACACATGTTGAAATTATAGCCCCCAGTATGATGGTATGGGAGGAAGAGCCTATAGTTGGTGACTGAATCATAAGGGTATAGAGCATGATGCACAGCATTAGCGCCCTATAAGAAGCAACCAGGGATAATGTCCCCGAAGCCATTTGAGGCCACCAGAAGCAGGCTGTCTGCAAAGTCGATGAGCCCTCACCAGAGGGCTGTGTGTTGATTTTGACTACCAGCTCTCAGAACTCACAGAAATAAACACGTCGTTTAAGCCGCCCACTGCGTGATATTCTGCTAACGCATTTTGAAGTGTGACATCACTGATGTTCTCCACAAAATGGCACACATAGATGCTGAGTAACTATGGTTGTTAGCACAACATTGCTTGGTCTGACTAGGCTCCCACTGCTTTCTGCACTCAGCTGGGGTCACTCACGTTCACACCATAGGCAAGGCTTATGTCTCCTTTGTTCAGTGGGATTTACAGGCTGGCCTGAGTATGTATGTGGCATTAGGAGCTCCCAGATCAGTTTCTACTTAAAAATAAATCCAGATTCTCCCTTCCCTAATAAAACTGGAAGCCCAGAGGCAGTTCTTAATGCAGATAGCCAGAGCTAACAAGAACCTGTGTCCTACAGACAGGACCTCTCTCCCAGGTTTCCTTTTGTTGCCATCCAGCCAATGTACACATCCCCTATTCAGTAAATTGCTCTCCCATGGTGGTTACTGCCTCCTACACAAATGCTGCATTCTGATACTTCAAAGAGAGCCTTTCTAATATTTTAATAATCAAAAATTTATTCTTTCAGAGTAACCAAATAGAAAGATAAAGGCCTTTTTTTTTAATGACATGAAATCTGTGTGGATGTAGTGAAAGTAACTCTATGGCTTATAAATAGGATCCAGGGTCCTAGAGCATAAAATTATGTTTCCAAACTTTTACTCCTACAACCCATTTTATCCAATGAATTTATATCTATCCTTGGTTAGGAATACAAATTAGGTATACATATCAAACACTTACTGATAACAAATCATAAACTTATTTAAAACCATGCTTTGGTGTACGTGTAATTTTACTGTTTATTAAAGAGTAAAACACATTTGCATACTAATGAGATGGGTGTACTTATTTACTATTTCACAAAAGAATTATATTTTGGCTGAATATTTGATACCGAAAGATGGAGGGCATGCTTTCAGAGTAGACCAATACTTTGATTTTATCATTGTGAGTACCAAGAATATCGCTCAAATAAATGCATTGCATTTCATAATATATAGTAGCCTATTATATATTAGAGCTGAGGCACTTTGGACAGTGGTCATGTGTTTTGTTGGGTGTGACATCATGCACAGTACAAAGTTCATGTGTGTTCAGAACCAAGCTACAGTAAGTCAGGCGAGGCGATATGGACAAGTGCTGGTGGAAACAGTCCTGGTTCAACACATGCTTGATTTGAAATTGTATTTTCATCACTATGCATTCAGAAAATGTGACTGTTGACAATTTTTTTTTTTTGGTGGTTTTTATTTTTTTATTTTTTTTCCATACATTGTTTTGTTTTATTTTTTCCATTCAAGAACATAATTAAAGATAAAAAAAAAAAATTTTTTTTTCCTTTCTTCCCCTTCTCCCGGTCCCCTCCCACTACCCCATTTTTTTGTGTGACAAAGTGTTCAGTTACTTTACCCCATGCGGGACCAAAATCACAGTTTCAGAGGTTAGGTGATTGATAGAGAAGTACATTAGGTTCCTGACTATTGTAAGATGCCACGCTCCCAGGTACATATGTGAGTTAGAAGTTAGATAAATAAATTAAGTAACAGTAATAAATAATAATAGCAATAAAAGTAAATAAAGTAAGTTTCAATGATTTATGACTGCATAAACAAATGAACATAAACAAAATTGTTCTGAAAAAACAATGATTTTAATTTATACAGCACACCATTAAAATGTCAACAAAGACTCTGATGTCATACTAGTGGAAGGGTGAAGTCATGAAAGAAAATGAAAAGTGAGAGACTCATTGCATTGTCAGCACGAGGATTTCTAGCCCTCAGATTCCATAGCAAGCAATTTGAAAATCATGTCCTATCTCGGTGTGTACAAATGTATGTCATCGCAATGCAACTGAGAGCGATGGCAAGAGGGGACAGCTATTGGTCCACAAAGGACCCATCTGAATCAACAGGAAAGACAGACTTATTCCCTCGGTACCAGCATAACTTTTTGCTTAATTGGTAAAAGAAAATTTATTTATATCTAGTAAAAAAATCCAAATAGATTTAATGTTAAAAAGAATAGTTTTAAAGTAAAAACAATTTGAAGAAACTATATGATAATGCATCATTTCTTGATAGAAGATCAATAGAAGAAAGTAATCAGAAACAAAAATGCTGATAAATTTAAATAAACAAAAATGAAAAAGTTAGTTGGGCTTGGACTTATGCCTTTAATACCAGCACTCAGGATGCTGGGACAACAATATTGAGTTCAAGGACAGCTTTGTATACTATAATAATAACCTCTTTCCAAAAACCAGTAAGTAAATAATTACATAAGTGAAAAACTTAAAAAAATCTATTCTCATAGTACTTGAAAATAATTAAGAATAAGTTAGAAAAAAAACTGAAAATAGAACACAGCTATTGCATTTAGAAATATAAGTGAAGACCCACAGGCAGCAAGGTGGGGCAGTGGATAAAGGAGCTTAGGACAGACAGACCTGGACATACGATTTCCATTCTTGGGTCTCTGAGGTGGGGGAGGAGAGAAAGTCCTTCAAGTTGTCCTCTGATGACCTTACATGTGTGCCATGGCGTGTTTGTTAGTGTGTGGACACACACATACATGCATACCCTTAAATACACACCCTCAAACACACATATATCGATGTGATAAAGTACCAAAAATGATACTACTAAGGAAATTTTATGAAAATAAATGATAGTCAATTTATCATACAAACTGTGCATGTTATAGTAAAATGTTTACACAACAAAGACCCAAGTAAAATAGACTAGTAAACTGTTCTGTACAGATAGTGTTACAAATGAATGAAAGCAGTGACGTTTAGTGTTGACTGGTGGTGGCAAAGAAGGCAGGTCCAGCACTGGGTTAAGATGCTGCACTAAGAACTTTCCTAAAGTGCGACATGGAGCAGATGTAACAAAGCCTTAACATCATACGGACCTGTGATGGGAACTTAAATGTACGAACACATTCTAAGGAACCACTTAGTTCTGTTCAAAGAGATTTATGTTAATTTCAGTTCTTTGTAACATTACTTATGTTGCCATAAAAACATTTAGTAAGAGAAATGTGGCAAAATAAATTAATGCTAAATGAATGAATTCAACATAACCATGAATAAGTGGGTTGAAGAAGTATACATTTTTATGCCATATGTACAATTGTATATTTGTAAAAATAGAAGTTACTAGAATTAAATATGTGAAGTAATGGATAAAATTTAATTATATTATTTTAATATTTTTAGTGTGAATGTGCATATCTTTATGCTGTATTTGCATAAGTGCCTTGTACAGGTATGTGATGTATGTGTGTGTGTGTGTACATGTGCACACACATGCAGAGACCAGAGAACAACTTTAGCTACCATTTGCGTAAACTGTCATCACCTCTCTTTTTGAGAGGGATTTGAACATAGATCCTAAAGCTTGAGCAGCAAGCACTCTTATCCACCAAGTCATTGTCCCAGCCCACTCAATGTTTGATTTTAAAAATAGTGGTATTGCTAACCAAAGCTTCTTGATAGAGGGACAAGAAATTGGTCTTATGTAATTGGTTAAGACTTACCTAAATGTTTCTTATGTTGATGTGGGATTCCTCTATGTATGCTGTGAATATGTTTTATTACCATTGGTTAGTAAAGAAGCTGTTTCAGCCAATGGCTTAGCAGGGTAAAGCCAGGCAGGAAATCTGAGCAGCGATATAAAGAGAAAGTTGGCAGAGTCAGAGACACACCATGTAGCTGCCAAAGGAGAAGGATACCAGAACAGAACCTTACCCAGTAAGCCACAGTCTTGTGGCGATACATAGATTAATAGAAATGGGTTAATTTAAGATATAAGAGCTAGCTAGAAATACACTTAAGCTATTGGCCAAACAGTATTGTAATTAATATAGTTTCTGTGTGATTATTCGTGTCTTAGCAGCCAGGAAACGAACGAGTAGCCTCTGACCACATTAGGTAAAGCACACTATGCTGGAATCCTAGTGAGAAATATGGTAGTTTATTTGCCACTGTGAAAGTTGAGGTCTCAGGCAAGTGATACTGTGGCACAATGTACCCCAGGATAGCCATAAATGCAACCCAACACAAAATTCTCAACTTCCTTAAAATGTTGATTTTTGTTCTTGTTGCATTAGATTGCATGATTCTCAAGTATGGACTCTGTAGATGACAATATCTTATCAAAAGTCTAGACATGCCTAGAAGAGAGAGATATAAACTTAAAATATTGTAAAACATTTACTGCAATAAGTGTTAAGACTAGGTTTGAACAGCTGTGGAAACAAAAGAAACATCAAATGGTATCTGGAGGAAACAGTGTCTATGGGAAAAATTTTCATGATGAATAAGAACTGGGTAGATGGTTGAATTCTGAACAAAGAAGGCTGTCACATGAGAAGAGATGACCAGAGATCTTATCCAGAAGGGGAAACGAAGCTTGCTATGTTCTGAGAACTGAAGGCCGGCAGTCTGACTACAGGGAGAAGAGCAGACTGATAGTGCCCTTATGATCCCAGGCAAAGCTGGTAGACCTCAACGTGAGGGTGTTGCTACACTAAAAAATACTGCCGGAGAGGTGGGGAACAGGAAACCTATGCACCACTGGCAGGACTGTAAGTTAGCAAAGAAGTGGGGAACAGGAAACCTACGCACCACTGGCAGGACTGTAAGTTAGCAAAGCACCATGGAAGCGATACAGAGGTTTGGGAGGAAACTAAAAGTAGAACTATCATATGATCCATTCTTTCCACTCTGGGATGTGTGTACACATATAAACATATACATTACTGTGTGTATATATGCATGTAGTACATATTATAAAAGTGCATCAAAATAAAGTATTTTTAAACAAATGAGAAAACAGAATAAATTATAAAATTGTGAACTGCAGAAATAAAAAAATTCCACCCTCATTTTTAAAAACTTCTTCATGAGAGATGATCTACATGCAAACAAACTATATTAAATTTGGGTGTATAATTTGATAATTTTTGTCAGGTTACTGAAATTTTGCAACCATGGTCTCCATCATCATACAGGGCATTTCTGCTATTCTCAGAGTGACTCTGTGGCCTTTATGGGCAGTCATGCCTGCCTTAGTCCTAGGTCCTGGCTACCTCTGATCTTTCTGTGAACTATATATCTTTATAAACTTTTACAGAAAGCAAAGCATGTAGAGTCATTTCTTTTTTGCAACCTAAAAATTTATTACATTCACTTCCTTGATGTGTGTCTTCTGTGTTTTGTGTGTGTGTGTTTGTAACAATAACAATTAGGGAGGAGGAATTTTGAAGAAAGCAGGGAAGGCATGGGAGAATTAGAGAAAGGAAAGGGGACGGGGAAATGATGTAATTGTGTTTTATTTTTAAAAGTTAAAAATCTTCAATAGACTTACCTACAAGCTAATCTGGTGGAAACACTTCTTCAGTTGAGGCTCCCTCTTCCCAGATGACCATAACTTATATCAAGTTGACAAAGTTTAACTAGCACAATTGCAGTAAACTTTTAAACGCAATCCTATAGGTGGATATGTTTTTGTTTCTCCCAAGGAAACCAAAAAGAATGCTAGTTTGTCAGAAACCACCAGAGTGTTTCCCCATAAGAATGCATTTCATGTGGCTGTTGCATTAATTAATATGTAAATATTCTGAATGTTCTACATCCTTCCCAACTTCTTACACTACCAACTCTGCAACATTTAGTACCTGCAGCCTGTGATGGCGTGCTGGGATTGAAGTTGCTATTCCCTACTGACTAATAATCCTAACTGCTGACTTTCTGGGGTAAACTTTATTCTTTACTACATGTACTCCATCCTCAGAAAATTTGAAGTTTTTTCTCAAACCCTTTTCCACTTCCATTCTTTTCCCCTTCCTGTTTCTTTGCCCACCCTACTCTCTCTTCTTTTCAGTCTTCCATATTGTAAACCACTCTTTCATACATTCTTAGTCCTTCATTAATTTTTCCTGTAATATTGTCTTATATTGCATGGCTTGCTCTATTTCAGGGTTCAAAAGATTTTTTTGGATTACAAAGTCAAAATTTGGACCAAATCGAATTGATTTGTTTTTCTTTGACAGTCACCACAAGTTTTGTCCCATCCAAAAGCTGTTTTCCTGATGCGAATTTTGGTTTTGTCTACTGTCCCAATTGTTCTATCCTTCGTGTCTGCTTTTGTGTGGACCACCTTTTCCTTCCATTTCCTAGGGGTTCAATTTACTTTTTCATTTTTAGTTTCTCAAAGTACCTAAGCTCAGTTCGTTGTTTCAGACCTGTGAGGGTTGATCTTCCTTGTAAACTTGACTGCATCAGGAGTCAAGTGACAGACAAGCTGTCAGCATGCCTATGAGACATTTCCTTCAGTTTAACTGAGGTAGGACAACCACCCTAGATGTGGGCAGCACCTCCAGGTGGCAGCCTGGGTAGGAAGTCCCAGAAATAAAAGTTTGCCATTGTCTGCATGCTTCACATTGCACTGGTTCAAGTTCATCTGTCCTATTGATATCTTGTTGTTGGTACGGCTGACATTTTTCTCTCACATTAGGGCTCAGCTCCTCCCCCTTTCCACTGAGGACTGCATACCAATGCATATACAAATCAAACTATGAAAAATAGTGATAAAACTTTCAAGACTCTTGGCAGGAAAACACACACACACACACACACACACACACACACACATATATATATTAATGAACACATGCATGTAAATATGCAGTTGGTAGCTGCAAAGTGATACATGCCCTTAATCCTAGGACTTTGGAGACAGAGGCAGAAAGATCTCTGTGAGTTCAAAGCGGCCTGAATAACATAGCGAGTTCTCGGACATCCAGGCCTATATACTGAGATCGTGTCTTGAAAAAAATAAAACAGAAACAACAGCAAGAAGAGAATTATAGCAGATGTTTGTTCAGAAACTATTCAAGTCAACTGACAACAAAGTGAAATCTATTCAGTGTTAAGGATTGAAGGGATAGAGAAAGCAAGCAAGCTAGGAAGGAAGATGGGAAGGAGAGAACACTGATATCACTAAAAACAAAAAGCTATTTCTGGGCTTGGGGTATACTCAGTTGATCGCTTGCCTAGTATGAACAAAATTCCCAACACACACACACCAAATATGGTGACACTAGCCTATATTCTCAACACATGGAGAAGGAGGCAGAAAGACAAAAAATTCAAAGTCATCATCAGCTACCTATAAAGTCTGAGGGCAGCCTAGATTCTGTGAGACTTTGTCTCAAAACAGCACTTTCCAAATTATACTTTATAAGCAAGAACCAATTATATTCTAGCTACAGGAAGCACATTTTATATTTTATAGTAAAAACACAGTCCTGAAGATAGGTAGGTAGGTAGGTAGGTTGGTAGATAGATAGATAGATAGATAGATAGATAGATAGATAGATAGATAGATAGGGAGAGGACACACACATATATATGGCTATTGATCTTATTGCTAAAAATATATTCATATGATTATGATATTGGAGACTGGGAAGAACCATTCTGCCCTTCATCTGAGAGCCACATAAGCTAATGGTGACTCCTCTGTCTGAGCACCCAAGAACCAAGAGCACAGATAATGGAATTTTAAGTCTAAATGCTAAGCAAACCAGTGTCTCTGTTTCACAAGTGTCCTTCAGAGTGTCCACTCTCTTTCTATTCATTCTGTTCAGACATTTGATGATTGACTTTGATGACAACCGCCATGGGGAGAACAGTGTGCCTTGCTCTGTCTACTATTTCCAATGCTAGCCCCAAATTATCTCACAAACTTCCCCAGAGTAGCACTGAACCAAAGATTTAGTCTAAGGGAAGTTGACACAAAATTAACCATAGCATATACAAACACAGCAATAAGTTATAATGAAAAAGATGAGAATGGTACACCAGGAAAAATCAAATTTAAGATATATAAAATATATAGACCAGAAATAAAAATTAAAAAAAAACTACATAACTCAGAAGAAGTCTCCTGACAGGGAAGAGAAATGCTTCATAATGACATGATATATATTCATCAAGAGGGCAAAGATTTATTCTTGAATGTGTGTTTCTCTAACAAAAATTCAATGAAGAGCTGGCAAGATGCCTTGATGGATAAAGGTACCTACTGCCATGCCTGAGTTCAAATCCTGGGACCCATATGATGGATGGAGATAACTGACTCCTGAAAGATGTCCTCAAATTCTGGCATGTGTGCCATTGCATGTGCCCACAAATAAATAAATAATAAAATAAAAGCAAAAAATTTTAGAACAGACTTGAAAAAGTATATAGCAAAACTAGAGTACTATCTCAACATCTCTTTTCTATGATGAATAGGATAACCAATCAATAATAGCATAGACTTAAATGCCATTTCCAATAAAATCAACTAACATTTATAGACTATCCCACTTTAAACTGGCAGAATTACATATCCATGCATAATTCACTAAGACAAGTTATATTCTAGACTTTTAAAAGTTTTAATTACATTGCACAAGTTTCATTCTATTAAAATATTTTCAAATTATCCTTAGAACCATGAATTATTTACTTTGTTTTTCATTCATATTTTACTTTCTTTACTGTCAGAAAACTTACTCCTCCCAGACACGTTCCTCCTCTGATTCCCTTCAGAAAAGAACAGGCTTCCAAGGTATATCATCTGAACACGGCATAACAAGTTACAGTAAGACTGGCTAGGCACAAACATTCATATTAAGGCTGGACAAGCCAATCCAGTAGGAGGAAAAGGGTCCCAAGAATAGGTGAAGGAGCTGCTCATGTTCCTTCTGCTTGAGAGTCTTTGTAAACTTGTGACTTGGACAACATTTTGGGGAGAAATTAGTGCTACTTTTGTAGAGTATTACTTTTTTTCCATACTCCTCATTCTTTTCTCTTTAGATGAAATTACAACAGTATTATGCTACTCTATGCTGTCTCATAGATTAATAGTACTTCATTCATATTTTTTGGTCTTTCTCAAACTGTTGCATTCTGACTAGTTTCCTCTGCAACACATTTCTATTTCCAGGGTCATATTTTCTTCTGCAGTACCTTAAAGGCTGCTGATATTATCCAAATTTATTTTTAAAAGCACACATTACGTTATAATTATTATTTTAATCTTTGCAGTGCTATGGATCAAATCCAGGTCCCCAGGAATCCAAAGCAAGTACCAAGTAAATAGAATATCACCTTTTCCTGATCAAAGTGATTGGTACAGTGCACCTCAAATAAAATGAAGACCTAGAATTCTTAGTTGTACCTTGGCGTCTATAAATTCTACTTTTATCAAGAAGGTTGCTTTTGATTATCTTTTCTATCTTCATTTTTTTTCTCCACTGTGCTCTTCCTAGCTCCAGGATTATGAAAAATATATTTATGGCTTGTCCTCTTGACTTTGCTCACCATTCCCTTATCTCTACCATAGCTAGGATTGTTTCTACTTATGGTTCTACTAAATATAAGTGACAATTTAATTTTATTAAAACTATACCTAGAAAATGCCAATAGATGATGGACACTATATATTTCTACTATAGATGCCAAGATCATTTGATGGGTAATTAATGTTATAATTTGCTTTGGAAACAATTGGATCATCATGAGAATTGCAAATTAGTTAGAATTGCAATGGGCAGGACTTTCTTCTAAGGTTGATGCAGCCCACTCCCAACAAATGACACTTTGGAGGATTTTGCCCTTTTACAAAAATAAGATCTTTCTATTCTGGCTAACGGGACGCTGACTTCTCTCTGGTGTGAGAATCAGAAGTTGTTTTCCTACTTGTGCTTGTGCCTAGCACCCTGTTTACTGGACTTGGGTTGTTCCCACCAGCCTGAATTCACCCAAGACCTAGAGTCCCTCTGAATCTTCAGGGCTCTGTGAACAGCCTCTGTAGCTCTACCCCTTTTGGGGCCTTCTCCCTAAATTCTAGTTACCTTGTTCTCCCTAGACTGTCCTCTCCATATCCTCAAGTATAAAACACCTTTTGTATATATTATTTATTTTTCTTTCTGAATTTTTGCGTGGAAACTGCCTTCAGGCATCAAGCAGGTCCAATTTTATTTCCCCTTATTTGCTCTGTGTTCCCAAGACTACAATTCCACTACATGTTCTGCAGTCTCTCTCTCTTCCATCTCTCTGCCTGTCTATCTCTCTGTCCATATGAATTTACCAGGTATCTAAGATGAAAGGGTAAATCTAGCTCTTAGACTGTTGCTGCTGAAGTCAACTGGAATGGATATCTTTAATAATGGGACATTTCAGGTTTTAGGAACACATCTACTACACCAATTATTCTTAAGTGCTCTAAACTTATTTTTGTACATAAAATATTAATAACAACGATATGTCTTTTTCATAATTACAGTCAAGATGCACTCAGTGAAGAAAACCCTTTGTAAACTGTGAAGACAGTGACAGTGTTAGAAACTGTGTTGGAGACGGGGTTGACGGTAGAGATGACAACTCTACTTCCATAAGTATGCGACTAAAACCGTGCTTCAGAGCTGATAGCAAACGCTCCAGTTGGGATTCTAGTACTTGTCACAAGACTGTTGCTCTGAGTTTGTGAGCATTCCAGTCTAACATGCTGGCAGTGAGGACAATGGACTGGTGCACAGACTGGGGAGGCCAGCTGACAGGACAAAGCGGCACAGCTGACGGTGCAGTGCTGCCATTACTTGTGGTTCTCTTCGAAGCTCCGTGTCTACTGTTCCCTTCCCAGAATTGCTCCAGGTGGCAGCAAGAAGGTTGTAGACCCTTCACACCAGTATTCCAGCAGTTGGAAAAAATGAATAGACAGAAGAAATCTTTTGGCAATTGTTCTGCAGAAAATTCTGAGAGGTGTGTGTGTGTGTTTATATGTGTGTGTATTTGTATGTGTGGTGTGGTGTGTGTGTACATGTATGTATATGTGATATGGTATGATGTGTGCTATGTGTGCACACTCATGTGTGTACACATGTGTGTGTACACGTGTATATGTGGTGTGTGTGTATGCATGTGCATGTGTGGGGTATGTGTTTGTGTGTATGTGTGTGTGTTTTCTGAACGAATCACTGAGAGCAAGAGAGAGTGATTTTCTAACGAGCAAGGTCTCCGAAATCCAGACATTGGATTAGATGCAGTGGGGTTTAAACTGCAGATTGGAAGAGAGATCTCATTTCTCTGACTTGGTAAGTTCATTATGCTAGGCAGTGAGTCACAGAGGAAGGTATAGCCAGTTTCATCCAGTAAGCGGTCTGGAGTAGGAAATTAACAGCATGTTTTGATCCTGCATTTCCTTAGCAACTTTCATGCCGCAAAAGTACCATGCACTGCTTCACCAAGTGGCTTGCTGCAAGGGGCAGGCAAACAAATGCAAAGCAGCCTTTTAGAGTACAGTGAACAACTGTACAGCATAAGAATACAGGGAAAAACATGTTATATGTAATATGCTTAAGTAAAAGCTTCCAAAAATTGACAATGCAGATAATTTTGCTTGTGAGTTTTCAGAGATTAACCTTGCTGAAGACAGAAAAGATGTGCCTTTGGTCTTTGTCCTCTGCTTAGGCACAGGACAGTGATGTGAGGCTTTCAAGGGAGAGTTTGTTGAATGAATAACATGGGTTCTCATAAATATCTTGTGGGGTCACCTATGGTGTCTTCCTAACAAGCTCATGAGATACAGTCTACTTTTTCCTCATTTGGCAAATTCACAAGTTCATAACCAGAGACTTGTTACTTGCCTACGATACTTAATTAATACCTAATTTATTAATGAAGTACCTTAAGACAAGCAGTTACAAAAATTGTAGCTCTGGCTCTTGGCATTTTCGGAATTCCTGTTAATGCTAGTTAATGTTAATAAATAAAAGCAACAACAACAAAAATAAAGCCAAAAAACAAAAAGAAAAAAACCCAGATCTGTGGAAAGGGTTTCCTGTATAATGTCAAACAAAGCTGAAGAACGGACACTGTACATGTAAACAGTCTACAGCAAGGGCTCACCTGTGAAGGAAATAGATTGAGATTTGCTTAGCAATTGTAAAAACACAAGGGAATTATTCATTAACCGATGAGTCAAATGATGGTGCACACAAGAAAGTCTTCCCCGGTGAGCTCCGGCAGCCACCTGAGTGATGAGCGCATTGTTAAAGGCAGTAGTGCTGGTCCCTTTGTTCTGAGGTGGCCAAGTAGAAAGGAACAGAATCAAGTGACAGCTTCAATGGTTGGTGGTACAAAGAAACCACATTCTGTTTTCAGGGCAGCAAATTAGTTGACTCATGCAATAAGACCCTACAGACCTCAGCTGCTGTAGCAGAAGGGCAAGCTCAGCTCCCGGCAGCAGTGCGGCAGCCGGGTCTGCAGAGCGCCCTCGCCTGAGAGGGCCATTGTCGCTGCTTAAGAGCTTTCATTTACTTCACCGCTGGTTATTTTCATGACTGCATTTAAATTACTTGGGTTGAAATTATCGATAATCTCAGCTGGGTCCAGGAAAAAGGGGCACCATGAGTGACGTCTCTGTTGTTTCTCACTCTCCTTTCTTTTGAGTGTTGTTTTGTCTTCCGGTAACCTGAAACACGCTTAAACTAGCTTAAATAATAATGAAGGTAAAGTTGTTTTGTTGTGTTCGATGTGCAGAAGCAGAGTGCTGTGGAGGTGACTGATGGGCTCGCGTTGTTAGCACAACCCTGGACAGTTTCAAATTCTCTGCAAACATAGATGCATTGTGAGGAGGTTCCTGGGCGGGTCTCTGCTTGGTCACGAGCTTCACTGCAGTTTCCATACATCTGTATTCTCAGAGAGGAGCAAGAATCAGGTGGTCACATCCTGGGAAACTGAAAGAAGATGTCAGATAAAAATAAACGACTATAAGCTACAAAGTGCTCAATACAATAAGTAATAAAATATAATTAAATTCGTAGACCATAAATTATAAAACCACCTAATTAAAATCTGTTGTAAAGGAGTTTCTGACACAGACCCCTACTGATGCAGGGCACTGGATTAGCCATTAGTCTTCCTATGGGAGAGAGAAAGAGAGTACTCAGGAGGCTGAGGCAGGAGGATTGCCAGCCAGGCTAGGCTATTTGATGAGATCTTGCCAACAATAAAAAATAAAATTCTGTGTACTTATTGCAGTAAAATTCAGCTTATATCTGCAGCTAATCTGCTGACAGTTATAAGTGTTTCGGTTTGCTCTCCTGGGAGAGTCAAAGCTACACTTCAGTATTTATCTTCTAGCGAGTGTTGACTTGCATGATGGAGACATTGGTTGGATCATTGCATAGAGTTGTTCATGTTCTCTTCAACTCTTTCTTACTGTTGGCTCTACTTGCTCGCCTTGTGGCACAGAATGATCACACAGTTCTATGACATGTAAGGATGGAAGAGTTGGATGCTTTCCTACAGAGTGAGAATATATTTAAAAATTATTCTCATCACATGAGGAATATTCAGAGAATAACCACAGTAATGACTATTACAGGTTCATTGAAAAACACAATGAAAATTAGTGGTTCTGAACCTACAGGTGTTCAGCATGTAATATTGTCTACATTCCCACGCACATAGAGGCACACACGTAAATGCAAAAGAATGCACACACAGAATCACAAGAATGTGCATATTGCACAGGCCCCCACATACACACTCACTTTATATATACGCACACACAATGCACATACACATACACACACAGACAAATGCAATTTTATTAGTGTAATGTCTTAACTTTGTTTATATCATTTTTGGTCAGCTACGCTCATTCTGTTAAATCTTGGACTGAATGGGGTCGTTTTCAGCATGAGTTAAGTGCCATGTATCACATGTAATGATGGCTACATGTGGTAACTTTATTGCATATTCTGTAAACAACGTCCTTCATGAATGACAGACAATAATGTGAACCAACTGTGAGCAATCGACCCCAAATTCGGTGCTAGAGATTTTCAGTTCCCAGGGTCACGGAGTAAAGCCGTTAAACGCACATGTGACCTGGTCTTGTTGCTTGAGGACCTCTCCTGATCAGTTTCTGTAATGGCTCCAGACAGAAAGAACTAATCATGTTGTATTTCATGTTAGCACCAAGCTTTACAAATGAACAAGGGAACTTTTGAGTTGTGCATTAAGTTACAAGTTAGATATGGCAAACAAGAGTGACTGTAAAATACCAGCGATTAGATAAAAATAAAACATGCGCATTCCATCAGCTTATGCTACACACAGCACATAAGAACTTGCAACTTCATCAGATCAGTAGGATAAAATCTATAAAATGTAAATGTAAAATAAACTTTTGACATTTGAAATTATTTATAATTCTATGGTCTCATTCCTGTGTTTTTTTATTTTGCTTGTTGGATTTTTGTTTAAAAAAATAAGGTGAATTTTCTACTTCCAGAAAGGAAAATCCTTAAATTCCTAGTCTCAAATACTTCAGATTTTCAAAAGTATCAGGACCTGTGGGAGATCCAACAGGAAAAACAAAACAAAACAAAAATAAAAAACAAAAAATCACATATAATCCTTGCTCCCAAAAAGGTTCTACTACAATGAAAAAAGTAGTGAGGTGTTTGAACTCACAGGAAACCAGCAAAAAAATTTAAAAGGTAAATCACATTTTCTTGTAAAAATGTTTGCTAATTCTAATGTGGTTTATAATGTCCAAAGGAATGCTTATGCTAATTTGCTTTACTGGAGCAAGATTTCTGTGCCTGAAGAGGATTCTATTTGATAGGTATTTTCTAATCTTTATTTCTTTTCTTATGTCTAAAAATTATTCACACAGCTGAGAGGTGGAGAACAGGCTTAGACGGGTTTCTACTGCGAAGTCCGAGAAAATTCAGAATCATTTTTGATTGCCTGACTCTTAGGATTAAGTCCCTCCTACGGAAGCCCATGTTCCCATACTGGACAAAGGGGACATGTAGCCTTTGTGTATGTGTGTACATGTTCATATGTGAAGGTACACATATCTGCCTGTGCTTTGAAATTTCATACAAGTGAAAAATAAATAATCAAACCAACACACAAATCTTTAAGCAAAGTTGGCTTCAGATAGCTAGTCTACCTGTATGGGAGGTGACAGAGGTATACACAGTTTGAGACAGGGCAAATGTTTGAGTGGCCCACTTAATCTAACTACATGATATTGTTATTTGTGAATTCATTATAATAAAGTCTGGTAGACAGCAAGCATCAGAGGACCCTTGCTTCAGCAACAGTATTAATAACTAGAATGCCACTTCTGCTTCTTTTTCAGAGCTATGGTTATGGGTCCTGAGTTTGTATGTTTATAAATTCCACTCAGTAAACTTACAGGTTATATAAAAGCTATTGTGTGACTTAGAAGGTCCTAACTAGGGCATGTTATAGAACCTAAGGGGCATACCCTGAGCCATGTCATTTCCCTGGTGGATACCGTTAGAAACCCCTGGCCTCCCAAGTTTTTGCTGACAGATTTTTTTTTTTACCTGTCTGACCCAACAGCACAAAATTCCATCAAGCAGCTTTGAATACCATTATTTATTTGGGTTTAAGCAAGAAGAGTGGAGATGAGAGACTAATAAATTCCAAGATAGAAAAATGACGAAAATGATCTGGCTTGGGGTGACTTTTCTTTTCACTTTGTCAGACACCCCCACTCATCAGACACCCACTCTCTGGTTATAGCCCAGCCTGGCCTTGTGTGTGTCCTTTTAAATTAGGTTTACAGCTCTGTTTCTGATCAGTCTGGAGCTCATGCCTTAGCTTCACCCCATTCTTCAGTTGCAACACCCAGAGTCAGGCATTTGACTTCATGTTCTTGTTGCTCTCTAGAGGTGTAGCTTTCTTCTAGTCCCAAGAGTCAGAAATCTGGGAGAGGAGTCCTGCTGAAGGGTAGAGGCTAGGGCCAACATGCTGGCATGGAAGGTTTTAGGGAAGCTGGGCATATACTTCAAGACTGGTTTTGTACTCATTCTCGATGGGAGCAAAGATATTTTAATAAGAGGCATTGCCCTTCATTTCGGATATCAGACTATGGTATCTAAATAATGAACGTCAAGGAATTGGAGTTTCCTGCAAGAATCTCATGCTGGGGGAAGGGAAAACCTGCAACCCTGCTGCCAGGCAGAGGAAAAACAATATTCCAGGAAGAGATTTCTATGATGACTATAGATGTACATTATGAGACTTCTATGTGCCCTCCCCACATCTCGTCATTAAGCCCCAACCCCATTTGTTAACTCTGTCTCCAGTCTGTGCAGTGTTTTAAGCAAGTTGGTTCTGGGCGGTGTATACTATTCTCAAGGTGTTTCTCTTACAGGAAATGAATTAAGACATGTGAATGAAGTACTAATGTAGTCATTGGCAACCCCTCTTACCTTTCCTGGTTGGCTCATTGTTTACCTAATAGCCAGAAATAATATTTCATTGTGTAGAGAATGTTGGCATCAGGGGCCCAGGTTCCAGCTTATTGATGGCTCAGAGTTCCTGAATTGATGCCCTCAGCAGGTGGCTGCCCTGATGAATGGCAGTTATGGTGGCTCCCACAGAGGCCACTGTAGCCAGAGCATTTACTCCTTTCAGATAATTGCCCCTGAGAAGCTGAACAGGTAATTGTATCATCTGAAAACCAAGCTTTTGGCTCAGAATCAAAGAGTATCAATCTCGATGACAGGGTTGTTCAGAATGATCCTCAACAGTTGTTAATGAACCCTTTTGGGGGGTTTAATTTTAATACTAATTGGAGAAACTTTAGCAAGCTCCCCCACTCTAATGCAAATTAACATACTGTAAAGACACCTAGGTAACTATGTACCCTGTTAGAAATTTGTAACTATCCTTTTGCGATTGACTGATTTTAGACTTTGTCACAGACTAAAATGCTTCAACACTTTCTCATGCCAACCTAATCTACCCATGCAGCTCAAAAATATAATACGTTCATGCTCAGCCCCTGATGCACACCATTCTGTGATGCTGTTCCACAAAGGTACCAAAAGGGTCATAGAAAGCTCTCAAATGAATTTTAATTTTGGAGAGTGATTTAGGTGAGGTTACCTAATTCTCTTTCAGTAACGGTACTATCTTGGGGCTAGGTGAGTCTTCTACAGGATCATATGATTTCTTGGTATGGAACTTCTGTTCTCCCCAAAAACTTGACTTTTGGGGAAAACTATTGCATAAAACAGGAAATAAAATAGAAAGCATCTAATATGTGACAGTTTAAGGAAAAAGAGAAGGCGAAAGCAAGCAGCAAATGTATATTATGATGTGGTCACATACAACCTGGAGGTCTAGACATCCTTAAGAGGTAAAGAGAGGGAATAAAGAAAAATATTTTTCTTTAAATCTAGAAAGAAGATATAGAAAGATCATAAACTATTTCAAAATCTGAACTACTTGTTGTACAAATATTTATTCTTCTTGAATTATTGGAAATAAGTCAGCGTGCTGAGCAGAGCTCAGCCAGGTCTGCTCCGCTGAAGTGTCATCATTCAACAAGCCGGGGGCTTCCAGAGGATTTCAGTGTCATCGTATTTCAGGCTGAGCAGTATTGCCAAGAAGAGTGACTAGGAGACCAGACTAAATCATGAGTCAGTTCAGAAACACTCAACAATTAAAACAAAAACATTGAGAAAATGATTATAAACTTAGGCAAATATGGGATTAAAATGATGGGATTAAAATAGGAATATAGGAAAAGTTGACCTGGGAGACATTCTATAAACACACATGCAACTCAGAAGATTGGAAAGATAGCAAGATAAAGGTAGAATTATGCATGTAGCCATACACATAAATCGCCTTAATCTTGATTTACTGAAGGCTTTGATATACTAGTCTCCTTCTCACACAATCATGGCCTTGTTTTCCTAATTAGATTATTGGAACTAACGTCTATGGATGTTCTGAATGGAAGCATGTATTTTAGAAAGCATCTCTTCCAGTTACCTGCCTTTAGGCTGATAAATTTCTCAGCCATGAATAACAGATAGGCTTTAACTTAAAAGTCAATTCCAGGAAACTGCCGAGTTGACTACCTAGACCACTGTGCTGACGTAGATTCTAGGGAAGAAGGGAGGAGTGAGATGGTGTTTGTACCTCAGGATGTGCAAGAAGTTTCTCTGACTGCAATTACTCATGGCCAGGAGTTAGAATCCAGACACACACTGGTGGAGGCTAGCTTGAGTTCCATGCATTTGTTCCATTTAAAATCAAATGCAGAAAGATGGTTGGGGTAGAGATACCAAGTGCAGATAGATGTATTTAATGTAGATTCCCTTTCCATCAACTTTGCCTCTGATGCGTTAGGAGATATTTTTAATATCTTCTGTATTATAAAGGACCTGAAAGGCCTCAGGCTCTAAGTTTCTATCCATGTGATTCTTTCAGTTTTGTGAGATCTCAAATAGGCTGCAGAGGTAGAGAGGATCCTGTTGGCGTGTGATGGCAGTAGCTGGGCTTTGTCTCCTGCTCTTGTCATTTAGATGGCTACGAGAACCTAGACCCAGGTCATTTCTTAGTCATTTTTTCCCATAACTAATCCTGCCATATGCTTGGAAAGAAAGATTTGCCCTGCCCCGCTCCCAAATCTATTCATACCTAATAGTTATGCAAAGTAGTAAGATGTTTTCATATGAAAGATTCACCCAGATCATTTTGGGAGATGCCCCATATTATCACAGGCGTGAACTTCTCTGATCCCATCTCCTTAGTTTGAGAGTGTGCTTCTTAGACATAGTCTCTTTGCCTTATTTAGAGCTATTCAGGTTGTTGAGACCCTTATGGACTTCTTTAACTTTGAGCCATTCTTGCTCAGTTCCTGTAGCCTATATCATCTATGTGTTTTTCTTTGCTGTTTCTCTTTCTTTTGCACCCAAATGTACCTAAAGCCTTTATCTGTACATGAAGCAAATGCTTAGCAATAAAGCTTCAAACCCAAAACTAGCCTGTGACAAATACAGCGATGAGTACTTTTCTATGTGTTCTTGCTTTGCCACAGCATCTGAGGAGTTCAACACTGTGCCTACATAGCGTGGTTGAAGATATTTAGGGCCAGATATATTTAAGAAGTCATTCAGCCTCACACAGCTGGGACTGGAGTTTGTCATCTCTCACACTGGCAATTCTCTTTCACTTTTAAATCTCTGCCTGGTAGTGTACTCTTTTATAAGGACAAAGCATTGCACAAATCCATACGGAGCTTGCAGATTAGACAGATGTCAAAATCACGCCTACGCCTACTTTTCAAACAGTTCGACTTAGTCTGATGGCTCTGTCCGGCTTGCCTTTCCTATTGTCAAGCCTGGACCCAAAGCATTTTTCCAACATTCCAGGCTCTGCTGGAACATAACATGCAAGGAGGTTTGTCAGTGCGCTTCAAGATCTGCCTGCTGTATTAATGGTTTCTATGATCGCACAGGTTGGTTCAAAGATACATGCATAATTCATAATTTATCATGTGTTATTTATAATAACAACATCCAGTTTTCCCACATATCATCCATGAACAGTTCTTCAGCTCTTCCTGAGATACTATAAAAAGTGTGGACCAAAAATTCTGAGAAAACAATGGTGACTAAAAATTTTACTGGGGCTTCAGGGATGGCTCAGTTGGTAAATTGCTTGCCTTGAGATCATGAGGACCTGAGTTCAGATACCCATGACTCACACATAAAAAGATATGTGACAGTATTTAAGCTTAGAAACCTAGTGCCAAGGCAATGGAGTCAGAAAGATCCATAGCACTAATGGAGGATCCCATAACTCACATATAAAAACAGATATGACAGAATTTAAGCATAGAAACCTAGTGCCAAGGCAGTGGAGTCAGGAGGATCCCTGGCACTAATGGAGGATTCCTGGGACTAATGGGGGAATCCCTGGGACTAATGGAGAATCCATGGGACTAATGGAGGATCCCTGGGACAAATGGAGAGTCACTAGGACTAATGGAGAATCCACGGGACTAAGGGAGGATCCACGGGGCTAATGGAGGATCCATCGGACTAATGGAGGATCCATGGGACTAATGGAGAGTCTCTGGGACTAATAGTAGATCCTTGACCATCTAGTCTTGACAGATTGATGAGTTCCAGGTTTAGTGAGAGATCCTGTCTCTAAAAATAAGGCAGAGAATGATAGAGAGATACGCCAATGCCTGCCTCTGGCCGTCACACTCATCCATATTCTGTTCATATGTACCTATGCATGTATAATCTTATATACTACTCATAAACAAATCAATTATAACTTACCTGTAAAAACATGAATGGGATGAATAACACTCATCTATCAAAGTAATGATTATTGCAAAGCAAATGAAGTCTAAGGGAAGATCTATGGATATAGAAAGTTATTCTCTGATAAAATAGAAATCAAGCTAGATCTTGAGTGATGAAGAGAAAGGTTATCTTTGGGTAGACAAATAACTGATGCACCAATGACCACACTTTGTGGTATATTTATAAAAATATACAGATATATTTACTTATATCTGTATATTATTATGAATATGTTTAATATATTCACATACATGTAAAGGTGTGTGCACTTGTATACTTGCGTGCAGATGCCAGAATAGAATGTCTCGAGTCCTCCTCAACTGTTTTCCTCTTTATTGTCTTGAGACAACAGGGCAGCCTCTCTAAGCTGGAAACTCACTGTTTTTGGGTCAGTCTGAATATCTGCCTGTATCTGCCCCAAATATTGGGGTTTGGGGCTTGCACAGCTATGCCTAGATTTTCAGGTAGATACTGGAGATTTAAGTTCAGATTTGCAAAGCAAATGCTTTTGCCCACTGAATATCTCCTCAGCCCCATATGTGCCATTTTATCAAGAAAGTGGGACCTGCTGATTGCAACGTGGGCAAGCAACGATTAAGGGCAGTGAACACTGTCGTAATAGTTGAGGGTGAGCCACAGAGTTCTTTTGATCTTGGGTTAAGGATTTGTACATGAATATAGGGATGAGAAGACTATGTGATTTCTTTCTTGAGTTCAATAAGAACCTAATTTTAGTGATTTCACAGGGTCATCCATAAATAGCAGTTAGTCCCCACTGGATGAAAGACATAGGAAATCAGAGCATTTATGTGAGGCACCAGGCTGGAAGACAGATCTTCAGAAGAGCTTCCACATGGACAGAGATTAGAAGCTGAAAAACTAGGAGATAAGACCAGGAAAGAGATTCTAGGAAGACACCGAGGAGGGCCTTGGGGCGCCACACCAAACTTTTTCATTGTTTTCCCTCAGAGGGTGTATACAGATATGTCAGGAGTCTCACGCTGTTGCTGCCTGTTGTAGATCTTACAAAGACCTGGTCTATGTCCTAAGTCTTGGGATGATATAGAGTCTATTACACTGGAGGATGTGACATTAACTCTGCATTCTTTGCTCCTAAAGACATTCAACCTGATATTCACTTAGTTTACATGTTTATGCGTTAACCTTTAATCTCCAGGCGCAGAGAATAATTCTGGCTAAGGCTGCTAAACACTTTCCTAGTATCTACTTGTCAAAGAGCACCTTGACCAGTCCTAAACTACTTTATTATACCCATAAAATATTAACCCAAAATTGATTTCCTTGGTATGTTATTACTAAGCTAATAATTAATTTGGGAGCAGTGTTTAAGTCAACTTCCATTGCTGTAAAAATTCACACAAAATGTTCAGGTTGGAAAGAGGAAGGGCACAACTTTCTGAGTTACAGTTCGTTGTCAACTGACCCGACTACTGCCTTTGAGCCTGTAGTGAAGCAGAGCATCCTGCCTGGAGCACATGGTAAAAGTTGTTCTTTTTGCTTCATCGTGGGGGTATGAAGTAAAGGATTCAAATGGGGGTCCCTGTGCTTAGATAACAGGCACTTTAACCCTACTGAGCTACATTCATGGCCTTGCACCTCAATTCTTAAAAAAAATATTTAAGTTTAAGAGTGTTTTTTCTGCATGTGTGTTGGTGCAGCACACAGTTAGTATTGGTGGAAGCCCAAAGAAAGCTTTGGATCCTCCTGGAACCAGAATTGTAAAGAGCTGTGATCTGTTATATGGGTGATAGGAATCAAACCCAGGTCCTCTGGACAAGTAACAAGTGCTCTTGACTGCTAAGCCCTCTGCCCAGGCCTGCACCCCAAGTTTTATAGAGGCAACAATCTCCCCATTGTGCCTTGGTTGTTGCCAATATTTTGACAAATTGGTCTTTGTGGACGCATATCCAAACTTGAGCAGACAACAGTAGGCAAAGTATTTTTCCCTCAATGCTTGCCCAGTTATCCTCATGAGCTAGAATGCAGCATCTTATTTTCCCTTTGTCTAAATGTGAGATGGTGGCGCCGTGTTGATTTCTAACTCCACTAGTTGACGTCTAATTCTTTATTCTCTGCTGCTCTACGTTTCTTTGTTATAAATTAGCAAACCTTTCTTTTGGTCAAAACTTTCTACAGAGTATTTAGTTTCTATTTCATTAATTCCTACTCCAATATAGTCACAATTTCTTCTCTTTCCTTTGAGTTTCATTTCTTGTTTTAATTAAATTTTGAAGTTTGCTTTTAAAAGAATTTTCATTCTTTTTGTAATACATATAATATTATACATATATTCTCTAAGAATGACTGTAGCTGATTCATTTCACATGTTTTATATTTTTATAATCATTAACTTAATCATTCTAATTTCCATTGTGTTTTCTTCTTTAACCCATGGTTCTATAGAAATATGTTTCTTGTTTTCAAACACTCAAGAGTTTAAATCATTTCTGTTACTAACTTTTAGCCTTCTACTACAGCTGCTATAAAAAGAATGCGCTTCAAATGGCTTTGGAGTTTGAAATGGCCAAGACGTGCCTTATGATCCAACATATGTTCAATTTAGGTCAGTATTTCAAGGATACTTCTGCAGGTGCTGGATAAAGTACTTCAGATGTGAACTTAAGATTGTGGTGACAGAATATATTGCCAGGAAATCAGAGAGAGAGAGAAAGTCAAAACTACAAAGATCTTTGCCACTGAAGCTGGAGGAAGCGAAAGGTAGAGTCGAAAAGGAAGAGATGTGAAGGCAGAATTGATACACACACGTCAGAGTATCCCTCAATTACATTCATCCTGAGGCTTTCTCTCTGTTTTCTGCTTTTAATTATTTTTCCTCCTGTGTTCTTCTTCTTGTGTCTGTCACTTCTTGGTACATGACCAAACATGTTCAAGAGATGCATGACCAGCCCAGTCACCGCAATCACACAGCAGCTTTGACTCAGACTCCTCCTTGAGTTGCAGAACCAAGAGAAGGGCTGCCTGCCCTGCTTTTGTAGACTCCAGCTGGACTGAGCTCTAGACGGCTCCTTCTTCACTCCTCTACCTCTTACCTTTACTCAAGCATTGCTTGGTGTTCCTGGCTGTCTGCCTGACACCCAGATTTGCCTCATTCTGACAAGACAGAATGGTTCACCTCACTTCAGAACAACATCTCAGATGCCAACCAAAGTAGATCAGATACTTGATCCAAACTACCCTTTCAGGTTATTCCAAAACCTGGATGAAGCCAGGAGCTATTCCAGAAATACATCATTGTATTCTGCCTTGGGTGTCATTTCTCTCCTTGGCAAGTGAGGGCTAGGGAAGTAGGAACAGAGGTTCCCTATTCCCTCTCTCATGTTCTCCCCTTTCAGACACACAACTTTGCCTTGGACTCTCTAGTAGGACTGAACTGCATCAGATATACAGATATACCCATTAAAAAGAACAGGGCTGTCTATGTTTTATCTCTGGCTTTCTTCAGAATGGTTTCAGTTAAGCCTTCTTCAACTAAACAAATGAGTTTGTGTAAACACCCCAATGTTTGGATGAATATACGTTTTACAAATATAACTTCATATTTTACAGAGAAATCTTTAATTTTATATCTTTATATTTTTTCTTGTCTATTATAATCATACCCATCCTTGATGACCTCACAAATCTTGAAGATTTTGATTGGCTTGTAAAGTAATTACTAAGACAGCAAATTTTGTTGGCAACAATTAATCATAAACATTTAAGTGGCGTGAACACCAGCGAAGACAGATACTGCAACTATAGCAATGGGAAACTCGTAGTAGTGGTAAAACACTCTGTCCTTTTCACACCTCTGAGGGCACTTTGTGTACATTGTACACAGCACTATCAGTTGTTTCAATCTGTCTTCTTTGGTTCTTAAAATTTCAAGGCAGGATAATGATCTTGTTCCAATTCAAACATGGTGATAAAAGATGGGTCTCAAGGCAAGAGCTCATGGCTAAGCATTCATGAAGTGCTGGATTTGATTCCCAAGACCAGAAAACAAAAATGAAAAACAAGAAAGATGATGAAAACATGTTTTAGGAAGTAACAGAGACATGCTTAAGGTCATGTTAAGTAAAGAAGCAAGTACTGAGCTAACATTCTTACTTCAAAGATTCTGACCCTTTTGTTTAACCTGCTGTTTCCCTTATTTTTTTAAATTATTACTCATTTATCTCCTTTCTTTCCTCTCTCCAATTGCTTGTATGCACCCCCTCTTTGCTCAAATTCATGGCACTTTTTTAATTGTATAAGTGGATGGATGGATAAATAGATAGATAAACAGTCAGATAGATGGGTGATAGCAAGATTCTTAAATATATAAATACAACCTGCTCAGTCCATACATTACTTCTTCATTTTAAATGTCTTATTTTTGATGTTAGAATATAATTACAACATTATCCCCTTCCTTTTCTTTCTCCAACTCTTACCATATGTACCTTCTTGCTCTCTTTTAAATTCCTGGCCTTTTCTCCCAATCCCCCATTATTTCTTCTCAATCTCTCTCTCTCTCTCTCTCTCTCTCTCTCTCTCTCTCTCTCTCTCTCTCTGTCTCTGTCTCTTTGTCCCTCTCTCTCTCTCTGTCTCTCTTTCTCTCTCTGGCACACACACACACACACACACACACACACACACACACCTCTTATGTGTGTATATCTCTAAATTAATAATACAACTTGCTCAGTTCAAATAGGTTACTTATATGCATATGTTCTCACGGCTGACCATCTGGTATTGAATAACCAACTGGTTTCCTCTTCTCAGGAGAAGGCTGTTTTTCTCACTGTTGGCATTCCTTAGTTATCTTTAGTTCTCTAGCTGGATTCGATCTGAAAGCCACCTCCCTGGTACTAGAAGGTGCCATGCAAGCTTCCAAAGGAGAGAAGCAACCAACATTCCAACCCAGCTATGACACCTGTGAACCACAGCAATCAATATGGCTTTATAGAACAGCACAGCCTAACAAAATGTAGAACTATGTAGCCCCATCTCAACCGATATACCTACAAAATTCTCCCACCCCTAAAGCTCAAGGATCAGTTTGCAAGAGGGAGTGTAAGATGATAAGATTCAGAGAAGCAGGGAGCTTGATGCAAGATTGCATCTCCTAGAAACGTTTTCCATTTTTTAAAAAAGTGCTTCAGGCTCCTAGCAAAGACTCACACAGATCTTAAGGGCACAACAACAACAAAAAAGTTTTATTACAAAAACGTGAAGTTACAAGCTTTATATTCTATATAATAGTTGAATACATATTTGGAGATCGACTTAATGATATTTTTGTTAGAGTAAAAACCTCAGTGATTATGAGTACATATACCAAGATATAGGCACTTTTCAATGCAGAATATAAACAACAAATGAATGTCTCAAGGCTTGGATTCATGTTGCTAAGTCAGTGCTTCTAAGTTCTGAATCAGGTTATCCTCACTGTTTGAGTGAGTGGACTAACGTATGAGTAGGGTGATTCCTGATTTTGTGTCTTACTGTATTTAATGTACTAATATGCTCTACCTTATACATGTGTACTTTTTGTACACATCCAAATACATGGGCAATACAGGTCGAATGTTAGTATGGTCCTTTCTCCAGACCCAGCTTCCTTGGAGATGCTGGGAGACATTTTGTGTTAGTAAATACTGCAAAATTGAAAAGGTGTTTTGCAGAGCAAGACCATATGTTTCCATCAATTGACTTTTCCCATTCTTAGAAGGTTTTGAAAGTGTTAAATTTTCTGCATGTTGCCTTTCTGACATGTCAGTAGAGATTACCAGGTATTATCTGTACCACTAATTTACTTCTCTGACTGAAAAAAAGTGTATCTTTAAAAAAAAAATCAAGAAAAAGGAGAGATCTTAATGATAGGTTCTTGGGCATTAATCAGCATTCCTATGAACTGGCTTTTGTGCTTGAATAGCTCATTTGGTGCCAGAGACAATTCAAACCTTAGAGTGCAAAAAGGTGAGGCTTGAACACAATGCCGTCTAGACAGAAATTCTGTGACAATGCAGTCAAACCATGATTATAAAATTTAAAAACAAAACAAAGTAAATGATGTAAAATTACTTTCAATTATTTTTTGGTGCCAGATCCTCCAGCCTTTTCAGTTTTTTTCCTTTTTGATTGGTATTTCTTTCCCTTCAAAGGTTGTTTTCAAGTAACTCACTTGGTCACAGGCAACGACAACAACACAAGAGTTGGGGCAGCAATTTTACTTGTGCCCAAATCAGCTTGGCTGTCCTCTCTTTGGCTAAACTCTGCCATTGCTAGCTCTTCGGTATACCTGCATTGGACTCTTAACCCTGCCAAAACCCTGACCAGTCATTTCATAAGTTGGCAGGCCGAGGGTGCTGCTATAAGTCAAGACAGTGTCCTAGCAACCAAGTGACTCACCTCTTAAATTGTCTTGAAGTTGGTAGAAAGTTCATAATTTCCTTCCACTAAGCTTTGCTGCCACAATCCAGTTTCTCTTAATTGCATGCAGGGAAAGAAATCTGTGTTGTGTTGGGTTTCTTTGTCTATCCATTTCAAGCAGTATAAATTTGAATCCCTTCTTTATGAATACATATGTCCATATACACGCACATGCATACACATACAAATGAAAACTTCATCTGTTGCTTCCTTTAATCTCTCTATTTTAAAAAATATACATTTTTTTCTGTTAGCTTAGGATCAGTTCCAACTTCCAATCCTCAATTTAGATTACATGCACTGAAACCAACTCCCATCGTTTACTGAGTTTGAAGGTCACAGTGCTATTGATTGATTTCTAGTTATGTGTGTTGTTCTAACATGAGCTGTGCTCTTTTTTTTTTTTCTTCTGTAGCATTGGGCTGAGTCCAAAAATGCAAGGATCAAAGCATCTGGACTTGTTGCTTTTATGTTTGGCATATAAAGGGGCTGGCAGTCACCAATGTGGTCTTGGCTGGGCCCTCCTTGTTTTCATTCTCTGATGTAAAACAGTTGGGAATCACAGGCCCTCCAACAATGAGAGTGGACTCAAAAAATTGGCTTACTAATCTTCCAAGAGTTTGGAAGTGCCAGTCTGAACAGTTTTTCAGCAACTATTGGCCACATCTTTTTCTTTCTTTCTTTCTTTCTTTTCTTTCTTTCTTTCTTTCTTTCTTTCTTTCTTTCTTTCTTTCTTCCTTCCTTCCTTCCTTCCTTCCATTCTTCTCTCTCTCTCTCTCATCCTTCCTTCCTCCCTCCCTCCCTCCCTGCCTTCCTTCCTTTCTTTTGCAGAGGATTCACTGAAGTTTTTCTTTTAAAAAGTTTATTTATTTGTGTTATGTTTATGATGCTATGTCTGCATGTACACCTTTATGACAGAAGAGGGGGCATCAGATCCCACTATGGATGATTGTGAGCAGCCTTGTGGTTTCTGGGAATTGAACTCAGGACCCCTGGAAGAGCAGCTGCTGCTCTTAGCTGCTGCACTGCTCTTAGCTGCTGGGCAATCTCTACAGTCCTGAGAAGCTATTTTTGAGGCCAATATTTTAAATAGGCAGATATTCACCATAGTAAATCAACTTGGGTCATCATTAATTACATTGTTGCCATTATTTCATAAGCTCATTCTTCATCTAGGGAAAGAATGTTTTTTCATCCATCTGTACATCTATCCCTTTACTGCCTTGATTCCCATTCACAATAGTTACAGTGCACTGTTATCATCTTCCAAACTCTTGGAAGATTAGTAAGCCAATTTTTTGAGTCCACTCTTGTTGTTGGAGGACCCTTGAATATCAAATGTGACATTAACAAATAATTAAGGACATGTCAACATTTGACAATTCTATCTAAAGTTAACTAACTTAAATAAACTTACCTACTCATCTTAAAGTTCTAGTTATTTGAATACAGAATCTTTATGTTATATAATCAAAATTTTATTCAATTGAAATGTTGGACATAATTATATTTAAAAAGTATCTTTTATGGGAACATCTATTTAGTTAGGCTGAATTTTCTCAATTTTTTAAATCTTTTACCCCAGGTACATATTGTTCATTGTGGCCATGAATACTACCTGAAAATGTAATATTTTAAGCTTGAGAATAAATACATATTTTCATCACTTTAAAATTCCCGTGGCTTTTCATAAAGTTTTTATGCTCATCTTCATTTTATCTTCCTTTACTGCCTTGATTCCCATTCACAATAGTTACAGTGCACTTTTAAAGGTCTGTTTTCATCTTCCAGGAAAGTCTAAACTTTTCTTGGGCAAGTGTAGAAATGGATCAGAAGTGAGGTTTGGTAGTGAAATTACAAGAACAAGAGCACCTAACATTGAATCCTGGGACTCAAGATAAAAAGGGAAAAAACTAAATATTGGGAAAAAAGGAATTTATCATTATTTGTTAATGATATGTTTGTTCACTTAGAAATGTCAATAAGTGAATTGTAGGCCTTCCTAAGGAATACGGTTAGTAAACTTGTTAGCAGAACTGTCGACATCCTGAATTCATTTGCCATTTTCCATTTAAAAATGCAATGTAAGACACAATCTAGGCAGCACTTTATAGACAGTGCTATTATAGAACAGCAATAAAAGATGAAGTGAAATATGGAAGAATATTCTAGCAGGAGGTGCATAAGGCCTATGAGAAGAAAATATGAAATACTACAAAATAAATCATGATTTAAATGAGTTTTCTCATGCCTTATAGTAACATATACTCTACCTTAAGTATTTATTCCTAATTAGCCACTGCATTTAACAACAAAGAAGAGGAGCTATCTGGAAGCAGACATGTTGTTTCTGAGATCGTGCAGAAGAAGTGAGTAAGAAAATAGAATACTAACAATTCTGACAAATGAATATTATGAGGAAGGAGTGGGGCTGATGTGAAACCATGTTACAATGCTCAGATAATTAAAACTGTCGTGCGGGCACAAGATTTGACAGACTGATTAACCAACTGCCCCAAAAGAGCATAGAGAGACTCAGATATAGAGAAGCATTTAGCATATGGTAAAGATGGGATTATAGATGGAAGAAAAGGATTTATTCAATAAATATGTTGGAACAACTGGGCAAACATCTGGTAGAAAATAAAGTTGAGTCCTACCTCATGTGCTATGCCAAAATCAATCCCAGAGAGGATCAAAGATTTGAATTCATAGGAAAATGGCCATGAAGCCTGAGTGTGAAAAGCTTTCAAAGCTTGGTAGATCAAGAAGCAATTAAAAACAAAGAAATTCTAGTATAAATACATGTCAAAGAATTCTTAATGGATTTATGAATGTATGGATTTACATTCTATACACACATATATGTAGTGTATATGCATATGCATGCATATATATATAGAGAGAGACAGACAGAGACAGAGACAGACAAAGAAATTAAAATTTAGTAAAACCTACAAATGACATAAAGATAAAGTGATTATTTCATTGTCTGTATATATGTTGCGTTCTGGTAACTTTTTCCATTCTTCTTGAAAATGAGACTTGGTACAGAATTAAGTGAAGAACGCACACAGAGCACTTAGCGCAGTACCACACCCACAACTCATACAGAGCACTTAGCGCAGTACCACACCCACAACTCATACAGAGCACTTAGCGCAGTACCACACCCACAACTCAGTTTCCTACCCGTTCCTTTCTGCTTCTGCTTCTATGGCAGCAACCATTCTTCCTGAGGACATTAATATGAGGTTGTGAAATCAGTTCTACCAATGAAAACATCAAAAAGAGTTCAGCAGCGGGGAAGTCAGTAAATAATGTCAGCCCTATCCAACCTTCAACAGTCTTCAGTTATCATAGTCTCCATGGGCATTTTTCTGTTTCATTTTCACGTGGCTTGGATAAAATACTCTGACACAAGTACTGCTGAGTGGGCCATGCTTTATGAAGGCTCATAGCTCAAGGTTACAGTCCACCATGACTGGGAGTCCAGGCAGCAGCGGAATAAGACAGCTGCTCACGCGGAATTCACAATCAGGAAGCAGAGGGCAGTGAATGCTCACTTCTGCTTAGCACCCTTTCTCTGCTTACACGGTCTAGGATCCACTGTCTTCCCACCCCTATTAAGTTAATTAGGGTGATCCCCACAGGTATATCTGGAGGCTCACCTCCCAGGTGACTCTAAAATCTGTGGAGCTGACACTTGCCCTCACAGGCATGATATCATGTCAAATGGGCAATTATGTCCCAAGGCTCAGTGCACTCAGATACACCTACCTCTTAGCTAGAGCACGGCTGACATTAGTTTCTGGTCCCTGAGTGTAGCATGGGGCAGGATTTGCAAGGTTAAAAAGAAATTGGCATTCCAGACTCAACAATTTGTATCATCCTATATTCCGCTGCAAGATTTTGCAATACCAATTTTAACTTTTGTTGACAACTTTTTGTAAAAGGTAACTTTCCAAACAACCAAAATGATCAAAACCATGGTGGTTAAATAGAAGATGGATCTGAAAAACACATCTGTCAGAACTGTAGGGTGACACACTGTTTATATTTGAACATACATGACAAGATAATAGGTCCAGTGTTTAGATAGCACTAGTGTAACACATCCTACTCAAACACAAGAAACTATAACTTAAAACAAATTAAGTGGCCCTTGGAGACCGTTACTGACTTTATAAATAAAAGATGAAAGGCACTTATTAAGCAGCTGGATTTCTTTTGTGACCCATTTTCTACAAGGAGTTAAAGGTTTCTAGCTTCAGTTAAAGACATTTATGCAATAAGTAGAGATAAGAAAACCTACTGGACTTATGCATCTCATCAACTCCCGAGCACACCCAACTTGTGCATGCCTCTCAAAGGAGATAGCATATGTTCAGGCAGGAATAGCCGTTGTCTTGCTTCTTAACAGTTGCTTACAAACACTGGAATGCTTTAAACTTAGAGTTCTTGAAAGCCAAGCCTCCGATATCCTGATATAACATGTATCTATATTTGGCATTCAAAATTACTCAATATTGAACATCCATGATTGTGTCAGGATATCACTGCTTTCTTTTTAAATGAAGTGTATAATTGACTCCTAGTCCCCAAGCTGACTGAATACCATCTCTTCATGATGTTTCAGAAATTTTTGTGAACCAACAATATATTTAGTTTCTCATTTTCTCTGCAGGCTGGATATAATAGTCCCGATATATAAACTGATCACATAAAAGAAAAGGAGATTTGGCTAATTCAAGCTTCTTGAGCTTTTAAGGCAACAACCTTAAAACATCACAAAGCCATTAGTCTAACATTCAGAAACTTAATTTGTAAGCCTTGGCCAGAATGCTAAAATCTTGTTGTTTTCCAAATCATTAACACTATCAGTAACATAGATACTCAGCGTGCCCAGCCAGAGGAAGCTGAGTGTCTGCTTTGTGCTTTTTCCTCCTGTGTCCTTCACCAGCATGGTTGTGTTTTACACATTTCAGGTCTCCCCTCCTTCCATCCCACAGCTTTGAGGGGGGTCTTCAGGAGGGAGGGGACAGGGTCATGCCAGCAGTCTCAACACAGAAGTAAACGGCCTAGCCAAGTAGAGCTTTCTTTGCACACATAGGAATAGTCCTGTTTCAAAAGTGCGCATGGCGGTATTCATTTAGGAATCTTTTATTAGGTAAAAACTTGAGGGCAAGAAGCAGTGCTTTCTTCATTTCTTCAGTGCATCAGCAAATTTTCAGATTTTCACACACACTTTAAAACTGAGAGGTCCTTCTGTAAGGGAGCATATGTAAGCCATTGGGAGGGGCCAGGGAGAGGGAAGGAAAGAAAACAACTTTGGGTTATACAACTCCATGTCCTTAAAGACAGCTTGGAGACATGGAAACCATATGTGAACTCTTAGCTAATAAAATATAATGCCAAGATGTGGTGTCTAAAGCTATTGCACCCAAAATGTAATTGGACATATGTTCATTTACTTGCTTATAATCAAAACATTAAAAAATTGTTTTGAACTCGGCTAGGTGTGAGTATTGGACTAACTTAATTTATGTAATTATCTCACATGGAAAAAATGCACCGGTGCCCTAGTATTATTATTACATCGAGGAAAGTAAATAATGTGTAAGCTGGAATAGATAATGCTTAAGCAGAACCAAACGGTGCCTATTGATCACATTGAAGCAAGGAAAACAGCTTATTCATTTGACCCTGCAGTTGTTCTCCCATGAGCATGCTGTTGAAGTAGCATGCTCTCTGCAGATTTACCATGGCAAGGCAAAGGAATGTCACTCTGTTTGATCAATCAATGCAAATTTCATTTCTCCAATGAGAAATCGCAGCTTTTGCTTGTCTGCTAAAATTGCCAGGATGTTAGGATTTGGTTGCTCAGCAGTTTATTCACTGTACAGGTCTGGGTTTCATATGTGCGTTCATTCAACAATGTTCAGACAGGGGCTGGATGCACAGCTCCATGGGTAAAAGCACTGACTTATCTTGAATAGGACCTGAGTTAAGTTCCCAGCACCCACATGATGGCTCACAACCATCCCTGACTCTAGCTCCATGGGTTCTGACACCTTCTGAACTCTGCAGGGATGAGGTAGATATGTGATGTGCATAGACACATGTAGAAAAAATACTCAGTGACATAAAATAAGCAAATATGCTCATGCCCCCCAAAAAAATTTCTGAGAAAAAACAATCCAAGTAGTGTTAGGGTTCCCCTACCTGAAGGGTCTTCTGGGTCACTTGATGCATTTATCCCCATTTATTGATTTGTTTGTTTGTTCCTCAGTTGGTTGGTTTATTGAAGACCTAGAGAAAAACCACATACTAAAAAAATAGGAAATATACATCATCATTCTTGATGTTTTAGATACAGGTTAGATAGTAGTTTTCCTCATTATTAGGCACAGACAATGCTTCTCACTGTCATTATTTATATTATATTCTCGTAGCTCTATGAGTCTTAGCCACAAGAAAATCAATAAAAGACACCCAAACAGGAAAGGATGATAATTATCACAGTTAGTTGAATAGATTTATCTAGAGAAAGTCCTGAACACACACACAAATGTAAATATGTTAATTTATTAAAGTTGCAGGATACAAAGTCAATATACTAAAAGCCCCAAATTTCAGTCGTACAAGAATAGGTTCTGAGAGTCTAAAGGGTAACATGGAGGCAGTAGTTGATAATAACTGTACTATAACAGAAAAGAAAATATGTTTTATATGTTCTTACTGCAAAATAGAAAAATAGAAAGGTCACTCTGTGAGATGATATATGGATACATTAGATTGGAAGTGGTAATAATTTAGCTATGTTAATATATATGTGTGTGTACATATGCATAAATATGTATATGCGTATATATCAAAAGTCAACAAAAACTAAATATAAGAGTGAAAACAAATCAAGAGAATTTTTTAATTAATCAATTTTGAGGAAAAATAAGAAATTTGAATTAATCAATAATAAATAATTATTGAACTTAAAGGGAAAAAACTAAAAATGAATTTTCTCCATCAAAACAAGGTGACACAAGAAGCAAAGTGAAAACAAATTAAATGTGTGGAAATGATATGTGAGCCAACCTTTCAGCCTCCTGGGATCATAATGTAAACAGAACAACAATGGCAGGACTTGGTGATGTGAAAATGCCACACATTTCAACCGCCTTACATCCTGTGTGTCTCACTCCTAACTTACTAAAAAGATTCAAAATTCACCCATCTGTACGTAATCAACAACTCTCAGAATATATCTCCTACCTTTAGACAATAAAGAATCATCACAGGGTAAAGTCTTTCAGCAGAATGTATTTTTGGGGCAAATTAACTTGAAAGGCAGATTACAAACCTATTGGCAAGGGCTTTGAGGTAGCTCCATGGGGAAAGTGTCTGCTGGGCAACAGTGAGGATGCAGTACAGACCGCCAGAACCCAGGTGAAAGTTGGGTGGCCTAGTGGCCATCTGTAGTCCTTGTATTTGGGAGGAGGAAGCAAGAGTTCCCCAGGGCAAGCAGACTAATTATACTAGCCAGTTCAGTGAATTCCAGGGTCAGTAAAGATCCTTCCTCAGTAGGTAGTGAGAAAGTGAGGAAGACGCTTGATATCAACATCCGGCCCTCACAGTAGTGGACACATATGTGCACATGCACTACATTCATGTGTACCCATATACATACAAACATGTATCCACACATGCACAGACACCCCCCCCACACGCACACCATTGGCACCCCAAATATTCAACTAGCAGAAACAGAGTCATGAACTGGGAAACAAGTCAAGACCAGAAAGAGTTAGTTTCATGGACCCAGAGAGAGTTGATCAAGGTAATAGACAGTGCCAGAAATCAAGAAATGTATGAAAAACAAAAAAAAAAAAAATAAGCTGAATTGAAATCTGAGAATACGGGTAGCATTTTGGTCTTTTAGGTTTTGTGTTAGTGTGGTGAATTAAATCTCCAGCTGTTGGGGAGTAGGAAATGAGTAGGTAGTGTTTCTGGGAGCCATGTGGAAGGCCCTGTGGTTCCATCACAATGTCACTTTTATAATGGACAACAGCAGCAACCTCCAAGGAAATGATTAGGACTTGACACTGACTCGTGTTTATGGAAATCGGGGCAGGGGCTTTCTATCCACGAGGTTTGACCTCTTACCCAGAACTGTATCCAAGCGGCTGAACTCCTTTTCTCCTTCCATGAGGACATTTGTAGATGCGTGCACAAGCAGGAAGTGAGAAGAAGCTTAGCATCTACAACAAACTCAGAGCCTTGCAAACCTCCCTAGGGTCATGCACAGTACTTAGAAGGGACGAGTCTTCCTGCGCACGCACGCAGCCAGTGGAGTTATCAACTAGACCTAACCAATTCTCAAAGTGTCTTCCAGGTTCATATAGCTCATGTCAGAGTTGTGGAAACTAATCATATACCCAACATGCACTGAAGCTTCTAAATAGCCTATTTTATAAGGATGCGATGAAATCTATTTGCAAATGGCCCTTCTACATCAGGCAATAAATTATTACAGCCCAGCAGCAAAAACAAAACAACACAAAACATAAAGTATGGGCACTGGAGGTAGACTACCTAGATTTACACGGTATCTCTACCAATTGCTACTGTATCACTTTTGACCAAGTGTCTTTTCTATCAGAGTCCATATATTAAAGCAAAACCATAATAGTACTGTTTCTTGTGTCTTAGGAATATAACAAAATTTAAATGTGTTATTATAGGCAATGTGCTTAGACTAGTGGTCAGCACATAGGGACACACACGTGTAAATCCTCATGTTAGCACAGATATGTAAGGATTGAAGCACCCGGCTTATAGAAATCCTGTTTAAGTTCATCCAGCCAGTTATTAGCATAACTGGGATTTAAATCCAGACACGTCTGGCTTATCTCTCATCGCGGTCACAAGACATCACCATGTGAGCTGGAACTCTCTCTGATTGTCCCTTCAGTTGGCATACCACAGTGTGGATCAGCCTCCCAGAGCTTTAATCCTCTAATGCCCACCAACTTTCAAACAACCCTCACTGTCCTCTGACCAATGTGGAATTCAATGAACCTAAACTGCAGATTTGAAAACTCAACTCATTCAAAGGAAACCAAGAAGTCTCCGTTTCCTCCGAGAAGCCAGAGTGGCTCTTTAGTTTATTTGTTTGCTGCGGATCATATAACCTTCCAAGGAAAATGTGTAAGACTTCGGAAAGTCATTGATTTTCAGTGTTGAAAAAAAATGACATGATAACTGGACAGACTTGGATCTGGAGGAGGCAAAGAGCAAATAAAATCAAGAAGCATTTCAGCCATACTGTTGAAGTTAGAAAAATCTGTTACCAAGTTGTGGAAAGAAAACAACTGGAGGAAATATCATCTAAGGTCGACCGTTTCCAATCACTGGTACTCCATTCATTATATGCTTGAGTGGTTCCAGGAACAACAGAAGACTGTGCTGCTGTAATGCCAAGGACAAGAAAGGCACCACAGCCTGTCGGCCTGACTTCCCCTCAGTCAGTCCTGACATTTCAGGCGCCGCTTCCCTTGCCCAGATGAGCCAGTCACTTGAGAAGAGAGCTTGCAGCCATGGGCTTCTTCATCCAGCGACTCCCCCGGTTTCTCTTGTAGGCCATCTGTGCTCCTGCGGGCTTTGCACATGGGAAGCACTGGAGAGGGACAACCAGATGTGTCCATCAGTCCATTCTCATTCTACCACCTCTTTGTCTCTCACACACACATTTGAGGATCGCTGGTGAGCAGAAGCCATCTTTGTGCAGTAGCTCTTTGCACAACCCCTTCACGTCACTTTCGTTCTAGGTGAGGGTGAGCTGACAACTCACTTGATTTGGAGTGACACTGAATTGACTTTGAAGTTTTTATGAATGAATATTTAATAAGTATGGTTATTACACAGATTTCACACATCCGTGACTTTTCACGGGGCAGAATTTAGGATGCTTTGGGAACATGAAAAACAATTTGGAAAACAGTATAGACTAAATAATAGTCCTCCATTAGAGTACAGGGGGAAACACAAAACTGCTCTTTGTTTGAGCAATCCAGAAAATTGATGTCATTGACAGAATTAAAACTTCTGGTGCAGAAAGCCTCTCGCTGTGACCGTGAGAGAAGGATTGCTTGTGTCCAGTAAAGGTCTCGTTAGGGAAGAAGAGTGGAGCGAAAGAAAATTGCTTGGTGGTCCTGCATAGACTTTTAAGTAGATACATTGTCAGAGGCCAAAATAAATAAAACACACAGCTATATTGAGACATTATTTTTTAACTTCCACTCGCCATCCTGTTCATTTGAGTTTCACTTAAACGTTTATGCTGATGTATTCACCAGAGCCTAAACACATGTATCCCAAATCTCCTTTGGACATTCACGGAGCAATGATTGTGGGTTAAAGCTTAAATGAGACTTCAGCCCGGTAGACCATTCCTAAATATTGTCTAGATATTAAGTTTTAATCTAAAGATCATCTTAAAGCTATATTAAAATTAGTTATTCAGAGTATATTTGTTCAATAGAAAGAAGGCTATTTGCTTAGTGTAGAGATGACATTATTATTTTCTCACAGCTGATGATGGCTGCTATAGAATGTTGGACAACCTTGGAGAAAGAAAACAACACACTGAGTTTTCAATCATAAATTTAACAAACAGCCCAGAGATAATTTATAGATATTGGTGGTGGTGGTGGTAAGGTGTGTGGCAGTGGTGGTGATGGTAGTGGTGGTGGTGTTGGTAGTGGTGGTGGTGTATGTGGTAGTAATGGTGGTAGTGGTGGTGTGGGTACTGGTGTAGATTTGTGTGTGATGCTGGTGAAGGTAGTGTGTAAGCTGATGGTGGTCGTGGTGGTGATAGAGGTAGTGGTGGTGGTGGTAGCATATGTGGTAGCAATGGTATTGGTGTTGGTGATGTGTGTGACAGTGGTAAATAGTAGTAGTGTGTGTGGTGATGATAGTGATAGTGATGGTGTTGATAGTGGGGTGTGTGGGGTGCTAGTGATGGTATGTGAGGTGAGTGTATGGGGGGGGCGCATAGGCCAGAAGTAAACCTTGGGTGGTGTTTCTCAGGAGCAGACTGCCTTGCTTTTAACGGGACAGTCTCTCTTACAGGCTCTGGTTAGGGTGGGATGGACAGCCGCTGAGCAAAATATTTCCTTCTACCTCTGCCCCCAAGTGCTAGATTCCAAACATGGACAAATATGTCCAGCTTTTTATGTGGGGAATCCAACTCAGATATTCATGTTTGTGGTGCAAACACTTTAAACACTCATCTCTCACCTGCCTTTTGTTACCTAAATTTTTATCATTGATTTTGGGCTAAATGTAGTTAATTATTCCCATAGCCATCTGTTTTTCTCCCCTGAAAGATGTATAAAAATAAGAAAAGCAGCGCCACTGGTTCACTTTCTATTTTCTATTCTGTGGGATATTTTGTCCTAATATTGTTAGCTTCAGTTAGGGAACAGATGGCATTGAAAATGTTTCTCTTCCTTAAGCCCTCTCTGCTGCTTAAACAAACAGAGAAGACAGATATGTTTTCCCCAACTCAAAAAGAATGGAGTGAAATCCAAGAAAGCCAGCACCCCTTACACACACACACACACACACACACACACGCACTTCCAAAAGAGTTGGAATGTCCACCTTGCTGTTCACTGTGCATTTCAAATTTAACTTCTGGATTAATGGCATTTTCAAAATGTTGGGTTATTTTTCAAAGATATTAGTCTCCCAAGAGGTAGGTGAGGATGAATTCCAGTTTAAGAAACTTTTAAATTTACTTTTAAGACACAAAATGGCAAGCACACAATTTGGATACCTGCGTTTCTCGGTTTTCCAACGAATGTCACCAACTACACCCAGTGATTGTATTCTTCAGCCCCCTTCCTTGACCCTCAAGTCTTTCAACAAGAAGTTTGGGAAAGACAAGAGCATTGAAAAGTTGCCAGTTAAGAAGTCAGTTTGGAAGTTGCTAAGCTGAAGCTGTGTATTTAGAACTGCTGGTCCTGAGTATGTGTTTGAGTAATCTATTAAATGGTATTAACATGGACAGTAAAACTCTTGCATTATTTTCTTCCCTGGGGGCACATAATGCAAAACTTCATTGACTGGAGCCCTGTTTGGTAAATGGGGCAGAAAATGTCTGTAGACCTGATGTAATGCTCTAAAGAAAGTGAAGCATAAGATGGTATATAAAGTCTTAATGGCATTGTTTCGGGGTTCTGAATGTGCAGCACAGTGGATATGGTTGGATTCTTTTAGGGAACAGCCCCATTACAATTAAAACATCAGCGTGATCGTTTCCTGGCATGCATATGAATGTGAGGCATAGATTAGAATGCATTTCATCGAGCTTTAATTTCATTTTCAGCCCCTTAAAAGTTCCATATCTCTTAAACATGCCTCGGGCAACCTGTTGTCTGGTGTAATGGAAAGCAGCATGCCCACTCACCAAATAAAAGCCCAAATAAAACCCAAACCTGTTTCGCTTTCCAGGCATGGGTTTCATTGCGTCTTCCACCCACCTTTTCTTGCTGCCAGAAGCTCTAATGAGCACCAACTCAGGCCAAACGCTGCCAAGTATGAGCAGGTGGGTTTAATGGGATGTGAGATGTAGCTTGCCTGTAAACCAGACTACCATTTCCTGGCAAGTTTGTGTGGATATTAGCCGGAGAGAGAAGGAAAGGGAAAAGGGGAGAGGGGGGACAGGGAGGAAGGAGAGAGGGAGGGAGGGCAAGGGAAAAAGGGAGAGAAAAGGAGAGACTTTCTAATCATGTTTATAAAAGAGACTTAAATCACACATTTCAGTGTAACTACTTAGTCTATTGAATAACAGTGCCATGTCAATTTGAAATATTTGGAAATCTTTCCTCTCTTTGCTACATGTGACACAAGAAAATTTTAGCTGTAAGTTCTCCACTTTGATAAAGCATCAGAACGGAAACTAGACCTATTATTACCCATTCATTAATTCGTTCATTGATTTAAATGCCCTCCCATCCAAACAGTTTTGAAAATAAGTATTTATTTTCACTTATCTCTTAGACAAATCTAAGCATGAAAGGATGGAGCTAGGGAAATAAAAACATAATTATTTCATGGGTATGTTTGATTATCTACACATTTTTAACAGAAAGATCTGATATGTAGATAGCTAATTCTAGGTTTGGTTTAAATTATGTTGCCTGTATATTCTGAGGAGGAAAAAACATGCTGAACACATTCAAGGGTGAGTGTGAGAATCATAACAGATGCCGTGCTGCGGAAGGCATTTGGGAAGCAGTGCAATGTTTTAGGCTTGCAAGCTTGTTACTATCTTCCAAGGTAAAATGGCACAGGTGGATCAGTGGACTGAGCCAGAGTCAACTCTGACCCACGCGACCAATAGTTGTGTGGCTCTGGGCAGGTGACTTAGCCTATGAAAGATGTAGGTTTCTCCTTGTTTTTTTATTTTGCTAATTTAAATGCTGTCTGTAATTTTTTAGGACAAAGCGCTTCTGGTTGCGGGACATCCTGCTCGCTGTTTCTGTGTAGTTTTCCTTATGCTAATTGGATTATAGATTTATGCATGCTTTTATACATTAAAAAGAAGTTTGCATTGGTTACATATTTGTAAATACCTTCCCTGAGGGTGTAATTTCTATTTTTATTTTCCTTGGAAGCACAGACATAGTTATTCTTGTGCTGTTGTTGGTTTTTAGTTATTCAAGAGTTTCAACTTACCTGCAGTATATTCTGATCATATTCAATATAAGAAACTTTTACTTATAGATAGGTAAACCACACAGGGAATAAATAAGGACACGCAAAAGCGCAAAAGTTTCAAGACCTTGATTTTGCCTACATGGTTTTCAAAACATTCAGTTCTATATTTTGAGTAAGAAGCATTAAGCTATCCACCACTGGTTTTAAAAAGATAAGAAAAAGGGGCCATTTTAATTTTTGAGACTACATTTATTGAACTGTCTCAACTTCCCAGTTGCCTGCCATGACAGGAAGAAAGAAAGAAAGAACACAACATTCCAGGATCTTTAGTACAAGACTGTGCCCTGTTATCCTCTCCTACTTTTAACTGATGCAACGAGCTAGCACACATTGATTGGCTTCTTTTCTCATAGTCATAGACTCTGAAAAGTGCTGGATCAATGTGGTTGCAGATGTAGGGTCTTGGTTTGCAGATGGTTGTCTTCTCAACATAAGTTCGCCAAGTGGGGGAGAAAGCTATAGGCTCCCTGTCTTCAAAAACATTAAAGTTATATTGTGTCCTTATCTGGATCTAATTAGACAATATGCTTTGTCACATTTCTTTGTATTAAATGTTCTCTATTGTTTACTCAACCTATGAATGTGTGCTATTAAATAGAGTTGTTTTCCACTTGTGTTACATCAGGAGTCAAATTAGGATATTTCACTGAAAACTCTGAGAAGAAGGCAGCTAAGAAAAAGAAAATGTTTTTTGCTTTGTGCAATATATCAAGTGATTAATTATTCTAGTTTGTTACATTTTATTTTTATAAAACACAAAAGAATTCTGTTTACTCATTTGTTCTTCAAATATTTATCAAGGACCTCCTATTTTTAGGTATTGTCTAGGACCTCCTATTTTTAGGTATTGTCTAGGGTTCTGTCTACACACACACACACACACAGAGTCATAAACAGTTACACACATATTCTTCCCACCTTGAAGATGTTAACAACATTTTGAGAGTTAGTGATAGGCATAACTCATTGTAAATTATAATTATCAGCATATGAATATAATATGACAAGGTTTCTAAAACCATTCGTAGAAAGACAGTTAGTTACTTCACCTCAAACTGCTTTATTCCTAGAATGTTTATTTGTACTAACAGGCAGTATTTCTAAAATGGTGTCAAACTTTTAATCATGTCATAGAGACCCACTTGATGGGGTTAAGGATTTGAAAATTACTTATTATGCTTCTGATATGAAGAAGGAAACAGAACCAGGAATCTGATTCTCCTTTTATTAATAAATCTCAAGCACAGCCTTGGCTTCAGCTCACCTGTTTCAGAGAGAACAATCAGCAGGTGTTGTAGGGCCACTGGAGTGCTTTCTCCATGGCTGTCTTGTCAGAGGTAGAGCATTGAAGCACTAAGAACTGGTAGTCCTCTAGCGATGGCTTTCTTCTTCAAGAATTCCAATCCACTGATATATATGACATAGTTAAAACTTGTCAATTTTAACTCTCAAAATGACAGGTCGGTAAAAATTAATGAATGAGGCTAACAGATAATAATTAATTACTGCAAAGTTAGAAGAGAGCAATCCCGAAAGATAGACGTTTGTCAATTTCTCCTTATTTTGTTGTTTAATTTTCCTGTATGTATGTCACAAGACTAGTTTTAAAAAAAATCAATTTCTAGATAAACTGTGGTGCATTGTGAAATCAAAATAAGTTGACTCCAGTCACAGGTTTTTGAAATCTGAAGAAATAGTAGGATTGGTGATATAATGACTATATGACATTTTGACTCTAATTCATTGAATCTCTCTCTTCCTGGAGCACTTTCATTCTGGTTATGAAAAGATAAACCTGGACTAGCTTGTAAATACGTACTATAACTCTGTATGTATAATTTAATATAAAAGTATGTGTTTTGTTGTTGGCAAGTTGAGTTCTGTAGAAATAGAGTGCTCCTGTGATTAAAAAGAAAGTTTAGTTCTGAGAGCATGTAGATACCAACATGTCTAGGGAAGAGAAGAGGATATATGCGATTAGAAAATAGTTAAACCAAGCCAAGCAGAGGAAACAATATATATGGTTATATGGGAAAGTGCCAAGATGAGAAATTATATTCAAGACACAGAGAAGGCCAATTATGTATGCTCATAATAACAATGCTAATTGGCCTATATCATGGCAGAAAGAAATTGGGCAAGACAGCATGACACAGAGAGAATGCTGGAAAAGAAGGGCAGAGTCAGGGCAGTTTCAAGAGACCAGCCAGCTCTCAGCAAGCAGGATGTGTAAAAAACGAGGTAACAAAACGCAAGCCCCAATGGCAAAACATAAATAGAAACATGGGTTAATTTAAATGTAAGAATTAGCTACTTACAATAATGAGCCTGAGCTATTGGCCAAGCATTTATAATTCATATTTGGCCTCTGAGTCGTTTATTTGGGACCAGGCAGTCGGGACAGAAAATGTACATTTACAAATGTAATGTAAGAAGGCAGGAAAGGACAAGACACAAAGCTAAAAATGATGGGAAACATGAAATCACAGAGCATGGCAGGTCATTTTGAAGACTTTGGCCTTTCGCTAGAGTGGTGAGGATCACTGAAGATTCTTCTGGAAGACAGCCATGTGAATTGTGACTTTTAAGTTGAGTCTACCCTGAACAATATGTTTCATGGAAATAAGAGACACAAGAACACCTGTTTAAAAATTACATTTGAGAACTGAAACAGAGCTAGTGGTATCATGTACCAAGATGGTAGCCAGGAAAACAAGGGGAAACTTAGACAAGCGACATCTGGGAAGGAAAAAGACATGAATGAGTGAATACAAGCACTAGTGAGTCAGTAGGCAGAGATGCATGGAGGATCCAGGCTAGAGTCAGTGATGGTCATTTTCTTCCTGTATTTTCATAGTTTCCTTCTTCCAGGTAAGACTGAGGACAGGATTGTTGTGTGAAGATGGACACTTAAAAGAAATCCCACACTAGCTCAGAATTGAGTATAATATAGGGTTATTTATTTAGGGGTAGACTCATGAGTCACAATCCTCTGCTGGAGAACAGCAACCAAATCCCGCAGCTGGAAAAGAAGCCAACGTGCACTTTACATCAGCATAAATACTGCCTAAGTGGGTGGGTAACTTAAAGGCTACTGGCGGTAGGAATTCCTACAGCAGTTACGGCCTTCCAAGGGCTATTACTTGGTTCCTGCTTCTAGTGCCTCAAAATAAGCAGCTTAAGTATGAAGCAATTAACCTGCTGGCATGACCCTGTCTAACCAAGTGAATCAAGCTGATCTTCTATGATGAAGTGAGGAAGAATGTGCCTACCATATAGTGATTGCATGGGTTAGCACAGCCTGTGGCTGAACTCAATGGAGAGCACCAGCATCTGATCCAGGTTCTAATGATGACTACTAAAGGCTTGGATCCTTCAGAAATGAAGCTTTGGGGTCACTAATCAAATGAAGAACCACCACAGCCAGATATGGTCTGAGATGTTGCCTGAAGACAAAGGGAACATTAAATCATTACAAAATAATTGTACCCTTTCCTTGCCTTTTAGTCTCTCTCTCTCTCTCTCTCTCTCTCTCTCTCTCTCTCTCTCTCTCTCTCTCTCTCTGTCTGGCTCACTGTGTGTGTGTGTGTGCGTGTGTATGAATATATATATAACAAACATCTTTGTTCTGTTCTATCTTTTAATGTTTCTCCATGTAACAAGTATTCGTTCATAGAGTGTTGAGGAAAAGAGTAAATTCACCCAATAATTCGCATCTTCTTTTAAGAACAGGATCAGTGTAGCTTGGGTTGTACAAGGGATAGCTCTGCTACATTAGATAAAAATGTAATGTGGCATCTGCTTCTTTTGAAGACCAAATGCTGTTTAAGGAAGTGTGTATAGGTACCAAGTTAGCAAGGTGTTGACTTGTGATAGCTGATTTTATGCACCAACTTGAATGTATCATGCACTTAGTCACCATTATGGATGTCTCCCAGATAAAATGTACAGCTAAATTAGTGAGTTTTGAGTAGATTGCCTTCCTTAATGCAGGTGGGCCTGCCTTGTCTACTCAATTGAAGGGCCAAATATAACTAGAACAAAAATGATCGAAAGAACCTCTTGACATAGAAGAAGGAATTATAAAACAAAGGTACAGCAATGTCAGCTCGTAACCTTAGATAACCTCTGTGTCTAAAGCTAGAACTTTTCCCTTTTGCACTTAGATACCCTACCTTCTAAAATTCGGTAAGCCAGTTTAGTAACAATGAATTTCTGTTTCTCTGGAGAAACCTAGCTAATACAAGGTTAAATGATCAAAGAATTCTTTTGAGGTTAGCTAGTGATTTGCCTTGGACTGCTGTTAATGTAGAGACCCACAACTTGTCAAGGTATAAAGAATAAGTGTTTGCTGAGTTCCTGGTCATAAATAGGCTATCTATATTGTTCCTTCTTGGTCATAAATGGGACAGCTATATTGTTCTCCTCAAGGCTCAGGGACATTGTGAAAGAGGGGAGAGGAAGATGGGAAAGTCAGTACTGAGGGAGGGCCTGAGTGAAACAATATCCTCTGAACTTGCCAGGACTTGCAGCAGCTTCGCATAACTGCATTATACCTACACACGATCGAGTCAGCATTTACTCCAGCGAGGGTGGGGAGGGTGCACTGCCCCAACTGTGGCAGCTATTGACCACTGATGCCTGCTAGAGAAGGCAGAGGCAGTTTTCTTTAGGAGTGTGGCAAGAATTTTAAATCATAAACATTGATAGTAGCATCAAAGACAGGAGGTACTCAGTGGTAAGTTAGTAATAAGTACATAAAATGTGTTTTTACCTTCATATACCAACAGCTAATGTAGTACTTCATAATGAAAATTCAAATGCTTCCCACTAATATCTAGAGCAAGACAAGATACCCTCACTCATTAATAAGTTTCAGTATTGTAAATGAAGTTCGAAGAATCAAAGTGTTTTTTCTTTACAAATTACTTGGAAGTTTATATATAAAACCCTAGACTTAAAATATAAAAATCTTATATAATAAGTAAACTTGGATAACAAGGTTTGGGGGTGGAAACTAAACAAACAAAAGGCTATTGCTTTTCTACATTTTATGGTAACCAAGTAGAATTTGAGTTTAAAATGTCATTTATACTAGTACGATAAAATTGAAATACATAGATATAAATCTAATAAAGCTATTTATACTTTTATACTATCCACATGAGAAACTCACTAAACTTTTATAAATGAAAACAAGGACGAAGCAGACAACTAAAGAAATATTTTATATCCATTGATGGTAAAAAATGTTTTTGACGTTATTACTTTCCAATTTGATATATTGATTTAAGCAAACCTGATCCAGGTCATTTTTCAGAATGTTGACAAACAACCTAAAAAGTATATAAATATGCAAATGTGGTCTGGTAGATGGTTGTTGGTAAAGTGTCTGCCACACAAACATTAAGGCATGAGTTCAAATCTCAAGAACCCACACTAAAAAGCTGGTGCTTCCCTGTAACCCCAGGGGGTGGAGCAGAAGCCAGGTTGAAGCCTACTTTCATTATGCAGCTAGCCTAGGAAAACTGATGCTTCAGGTTCAGAGAGAGACCATGTCTCAAAAAACAAAGGTAGAGAGTGATAGAGGAGAATATCGAACATCGGCTTCTGGATTCCATACACAGCTGTATGTATACCTGCACATACACATACATGTAACACCCACACAGGGAAACAATCAGGCAAAATGCAAAAGACACAGAACAGGCATGTGATATTGAAGGAGAACAAGCTTGAAGTACTCATACTGCTCAACTACAAAACCACAGGAATGAAGACAAAGTGATCAAATACATACCAGAGCAGAGTACAGAAACCAGAGACACACTCAGCCTCCATCAACATAGACAACGAGTTTCATTTTCCTCATTTTCAATGAGAAACCAAGAAAATACTGTGGAGATGAGGTCATCTATTCAATATGGACTCTGGAACCACACAACAAATAAATGTAGACCCAGAGCTTCTATCCAGCACAAAAATTAAATTGAAATGGATCACAGAGTTAAATGAAAAGCGCAAAACTGTAAAATGACTAGACAATAACAGGAAAACATCCACATGGATGACAGCTAGGCACTATCTTTCCAGACAAACACACAAGCCTGTAAAAAAATGATAAATTGGACTTCAGTGAAGTGTTTATTATTATTAGCTTTGAGAAAGTCAATGTCAATATAGTAAAAACAGAAGCCACAGCTTAAAAGAAAGTATATGTAAGACTTTTCCTATTGAAAAGTATCCCTAAGTACTTCTACATCTCACCAAGAAGAAAGTATAAATAGTTAAATCAGCATCTGGAAAGATCTCTCTCATATGTCATCAAGGAGAGGACACACCTCTTTGGTCCAGGTTCGGAGGTCATCATCCCAAATGATGGGAACACAAGGGAGGCCTTCATAGAAATTCATTCAATAGGAATGGACTATGAGAATTTTTTACAAAACTAAACACAGTCTTACACAGGAGCTATAGTCCATGATAATGTATCCAAAAAGATGAAATTTTAGAGCTCCACAAAATACTTGCCACAAATGTTCACAGCACTTTAATTTATGAATATCCACATTTTGAAGTGAGCCAAGGATCATTTTGAAGACAGATGAGGGTGTAAGCTCTGGAGTATCCAGATGTCCAGTCAATGGATAATGTTCAATGGTAAAAGGAAATGAGTTATCAAGCCATCACAAAACACGGAAGCCACTTAACAGCATCTGAGTAAGGGAAAGCCTGTGGGAAGCTGCATGACATACAAATCCCACTGTAAGCATTCTGGAGGGAGACCCGGAGGAGGGAGAAGGATGGTTACACAGATGAGGCACAGAGGCCTTCCAGACACTGGTACTCTTCTCTGTGGTACCTTAGTGGTGGGTATCCTTCACTGTGAAGTAGTCCAAGCATGTAGAATGAAACGCCCTGAGAATGAACCCTAATGTAAGCCATGGGCTTTGAGTTACTACTATGTGACTCTGTCACTGTGGAAGAAAATGTTGACAATGGAGGAAGCTATGTGTCCGGAGGAGGGCAGCACAGGTAGAAGGGCCTGGGACCAGGGGGAAAGCTTCTACTTCTTGCATCTTTTTTTTCCTGTGAAAGTAAAACATGTTCTAAAATAAAGGATTTTTAAAATATGGGTAAAATCTGAAGTCTAAGATATTCAAGGAGTGTTTGAAAGAAAGCAAAAATGTAAGCAAATGAACAAAAATACCATGTTCTTATGTTGCAAAAGAAGATACTGTTCAGACTGATGTATAGACTCAACGCAATCTATCTGAAAATCCCAGTGGCTTTTAGAATTAGAATCTGATAATTTAGTTCTAAAATTCTCTTTGGAATATCAAAGGGCCTGGCATTGCCAAAAGAGTGTAGTGAAAGAAGAATAAAATTGACTTGCCTATTTCAAAGCTCTAAAAAAGACAGCATGACACTGGCATAAGAATAGACAATAGGTTCAACAGAACAAAATAACAGTCCAAAAATAAATCAATGGATATATGGTCAAATTACTTTTGACAAAGATGCCAAAATATTTCAATAGAGAAAGGTTAGTGTTTTCAACAAATAATGCCAGGAAATTGGATGTTTGTATGGAAAAAAATTTACTGGAACTCTGGCACATGCAAAAATTACCTTAAAAGTATATGATAGACTTAAACAGAAAACATAGTGTGTTAGAACTTTGTAGATAAAAGCGCAGGCAAACATCTTTAGAAAAGGAGTTTCTTAAGCCATGTTAAGAATAAACAATGAAAAAATAATAAATTTGACTTCCTTAAAAACTTCTACTCTTAAACCAGGACCAATAAGAAAATCAACAGGAAGTCATTGGCTCACAGAAGATCTCTCAGGCTATCATCTGCATCTATCATCTATCCATCACCCAACATATCTATCTATCTATCTATCTATCTATCTATCTATCTATCTATCTATCTATCTATCCATCCTTCCATCTATCTATCTATCTATCTATCTATCTATCTATCTATCTATCTATCTATCTCTATCTATCTCTCTATCTCTATCTATTTATCTATCTATCTATCTCTATCTATGTATCTATCTATGTATCTATGTATCTATCTCTCTATCTCTATCTATCTCTCTATATCTATCTATCTATATCTATCTATCTCTATCTATCTCTCTGTATATATATATGTCATCTATCTATCTATCTATCTATCTATCTATCTATCTATCTATCTCTATCTATCTCTCTATCTCTATCTATTTATCTATCTATCTCTATCTATGTATCTATCTATCTCTCTATCTCTATCTATTATCTATCTCTCTATATCTATCTATCTCTATCTATCTATCTCTCTGTATATATATATATGTCATCTATCTATCTATCTATCTATCTATCTATCTATCTATCTATATCTACCTACCTATCTATCCATCCATCCATCCATCCACCCATCCGTCTCTATAAATCTATCCATCTATATACACTATCTATTGATGAGTCACAAAAATGCTCAAGCTCAATAATTCTCATTTTAAATGCGTATGAAAACCACTTATAAATCCACTAAAATGGTTGAAATTAAGAAAATGTCAAACGATGCTGCAGGTTATGTACATGCAGAGCCCCAGTTTCTACATCTAGCATTAAACTTATGCAGGACTTTGAAAAACACATGGTTTCCTAAAGTAAAATAATACTTGTATAACTGAGCACCCCAACTTATAAGTCCACCTAAAGAAAACTAGACAATACTCACACAAAGTTCTGGCATGGAAACGTTATCCTGTGGTAAGAAGAAGTATAGTCAACAGGTAATGTGGGATAGTATACTACAGTAATTAATAGTATAGAACAGTAACAAAGTATTCCCTCATGTGTGCAGCAATGTATCTAGCTGTGGAAATTTTATGGTGAGGAAATGTCACCGAAAGACTTCATGAACATTAAACACTAATGTTTAGTGAGAGAAATCACAGTAATGTTTATTTTATTTTGAGTGGGTAGGATATTCACTGGGGCTCTCAATTCTCATTGCTATGATAGAGGAACATGGACTTTCAGTGAAAACAGATTTGTGAATGCAGTTCAAAAACTTTTTTAAAAATAGCTCTTCATAGCTGGGTGGTGATGGCTCATGCCTTTAATCCCAGCACAGGGAGGCAGAGGCATAAGGATCTCTGTGAGTTAAAGGCTACCCTGGGCTACACTAGATTGATCATGTCTCAAAAAGGAACACAGCGAGGTAGTGGTGGTGCATGCTTTTAATTCCAGCACTTGGGAGGCAGAGACAAGAAGAACTCTGTGAGTCTGAGGCCAGCATGATCTACAGAGGGAGTTCTAGGACAGGCTCCAAAGCTACAGAAAAATCCTGTCTCGAAAAACATAATTATGTGTATATCTTAGTGAGGAGGGCAGATGTGTATGAAATTCAGCAAAGGCAGAACGCTTCTTCCCTAGTTTCATTTCTGAGGTTATGATAAACACCATGACCAAAGGAAACTCGGCATTGGAAATGGTTTGTTTGACTTAGTCACAGTCTGTTACTAAGGGAAGTCAAGGTCAGGACTCAAGGCAGACCCACTAGGCAAGAAGCTACTTCATCTCCAAGAAACACAGTCGGGACCAGGGAGGATGTAGCTTACTGCTGACTCACAAACATTGAATTTTCTCATTAGTTAAGTACCAGCTTCCTAGAAATGATTGCCAGTCACTGTAGCTGGGATCTCGTACATCAATAACAATCACGGCCATTCCCCACGGGTATGTCCATAAGCCATACCACTGAACTGGTTAATATCTCAGTTGAGATTCCCTTCTCAAGTAATTCTAGGTTATAATAAGTTGACCATTAAAGACAGCCAGAGCAGTCTTTAGAACCATAAGAATGTTAATTTACTTAAAATCATCTGCCCAGACAATATTCTCTTTCACACACTGGCTCTTGTGAACTTGTCAGTGTGTTGGTGTTGGTGTCCCAAACCCACTGGTAGAGATACACACAGTTCATTCCTCATTTTCCCCATAAATCTTCATGGAAAGAAAACATGTTCAGCAGGTAGATCTGGCACTGCTATCTAATGACCAATACAGCCAGAGCTTCCACGGTTCGACCTGGGCACTCTAGAGCCAAATGACAAGGTGGCTGTACTGGAGATTAGGGAATTTGGGTGACAGGTTTATTTCCTGTTTTTTTTTCCTTTTGCCTTTTGGAGGAATAAAGCTATTCTTTCATTTTTCAAATAGATACCAAATGCAACTGTGTAAAGATTGAAAGATGAGTTGTCTGAATAACTCTAAATGGGAGTTTTGGCAGAAGGTTGAATGCACAGTGACTTAGACTGTTGCTGTGGGTTTCTATCCACAATTAGGAATGATGAGTTCTACTGCTCATGGGTAGTCTCAGAGATAGATAAATGTGACTCTCTGTACCAAAGTTCCCTTCTTTCTGAATTTGAAAATAATACTCTTCTACTTCCTCATCCTTACTAAATCAACGAGAGGGGCCAATAAGTAGTGGATGTGACCATTACTGCAAGCTGATTGGTGGAGGTTTGAAGTCTTCATGTCTGTGATAGGAATGAAGAGTGAAGGCTGAGGGAAAGCAAACTTTTATACCAATTTTGAATTTTGATTGGTGAAAGGTCATTTTGAAGAATAAAAATATATGAACTGCCAAATTCTAGTAAAATAAGAAAGGTGGAAGAGATGATCTTGATATAAAATTATTGATCATCCTAAAGTGCAAACAAAATGTTAAACCTGGGGGAAATGTTGCTAAAAAATGACTAAGAAGTGAAAATCAGTTTGGCTCTCCTTTAGGCATACTCCAATGCATGCATACACACACACACACACACACACACACACACACACACACACACACACAGATACAAGCACATGCTCATATACACAGCAACAGATATAGACACACACACATGCATAGAGACACATATATACATATATACATACACATATACACACACATGCATGCATTCATATGTATACCCACACACATATATAGGCACACAAACACACTTACACAAGCATACAGACACACACACAGACACACACACACACACACACACACCTCCCTGTGGTGAAGGGCTTTGCTTCTGTTATTTTTAATGAGCCACTGCTGCACAGGACAACTGGTCTGGGATGGCACTCTGCATCTCTTCACTGTCCCCCTGCATAACCCTGGACTTGAAGAGGAAGGTTCCAGAAGGAAGCAGACACGGCTCAATCAAAGGTTTGAGCAAGAAATAGCCAACTACACATTTCATTTTGACTTAAAAGATGATCGGTGTCTTAACTGAAAAGAATTCAAGTGACGGTTAATGGACTAGGTAGCAGGAAGAAACCACTGAGATGCAGTTGTGGCTGATGATTCTGATCTGTAGCTAGGTAGCTGGAGCAGGCATCTAATGAGATGAGGGGCAGCTTCCTGAATGGTGGGATTCGATTCCAATGGGAGCACTGGGTCCTCTCTGGCGGGGAGGAGACAGATGGGGCATTTTGATGTGTCCCTAGAAAGACTGTTTTCTCTCAACATGTCATCAAGTTCTGTTTATACCCCTGACTTCAGCACCATGATACTTGGCAAGAAGGTCCAATGGTTCACAGATGGATGCTTAGAGGGGCATCAAATCACCCAGATTTAGTTGTAGCCCAGAGAAAATGAAGGAGCTGATTGTTACTGTAAACGTGGAACTTCCATTGAACGGTGATATCTAAGGCTGATGACGAAGATGTACAGTACATGGGAAACACTTGAAGGATGACACCTTTTTTCTTTTACCCTTTTTACTAGGAATGAAAGCTGGGATTTACTTAAAGCATGGATAGGAAACAGACTAAGCTCTACGGCTGATCACCCTGGCAACTGTAGAAAGAGAAGGCTATATCTTCCCAAGTTTGCTATCCACATTCTTCTATTGTTTGGACATATTGCCAGGACAATTGCTTTCTTTCTCTGCTTGCTACACATTGAGTGTCTAAGCCTAATATTCAACCATAGCTCCCTTCCACTAGAGAAGAGACACATTGGTAGAGTGTGATCCCAAGCCCACTGAACCTGTGGTTTGGCTTTTTGAGCAAACATAACCACACAGTACTTTATTTTTTCTGTCTCAGATAAGAAAGATACACTTCCTTGACAGCTCTAGTAACACTGGAATAACAAAATCAAAAACTTTCAAAACATAAGGAATTCAAAGCAAAACGCAGAAGAGCACCTGCTCACATAAGGACTGGTCCTAAGGGATCACTCTTATCCCTGGGGCCTTTGTGAGGAACACACATTTTTTTTTCAGCTGCATAGTCCCTCAAATAGAGCTATGCCTGTGTGTCTAGATCTCTATTTCTCTATGTACTAGTCAAAGCAAATGCTGTGATCTGGCCCCTGTATTTTAAAGAATGTAATAGACGATACTGAGGTCAGCCCAACCAACCATGAGTAGCAGGTCAATGTGAGGATTTTCTTTCTTTCTTTTTATTGAGCTCTACATTTTTCTCTGCTCCTCTCCCTGTCTCTTCCCTCCCCTTCAATCCTCCCCCAAGGTCCCCATGCTCCCAATTTACTCAGGAGATCTTGTCTTTTTCTACTTCCCATGTAGATTAGATCTATGTATATCTCTCTTAGGGTCCTCATTGTTATCTAAGTTGTCTGGGATTGTGATTTGTGGGCTGGTTTTCTTTGCTTTATGTTTAAAAACCACTTATGAGTGGATACATGTGATGCTTGTCTTTCTGTGTCTGGGTTACCTCACTCAAAATAATGTTTTCTAGCTCCATCCATTTTCCTGCAAAATTCAAGATGTCGTTATTTTTTTCTGCTGTGTAGTACTCCATTGTGTAAATGTACCACATTTTTCTTCTCCATTCTTCGATCGAGGGGCATTTAGGTTGTTTCTAGTTTCTGGCTATGACAAACAAAGCTGCTATGAACATAGTTGAGCACATGTCCTTATGTCACGATTGAGCATCCTTTGGATATATACCCAAAAGTGGTATTACTGGGTCTTGAGGAAGGTTGTTTCCTAATTTTCTGAGAAATCACCACACTGATATCCAAAGGGGCTGTACCAGCTTGCATTCCCACCAGCAATGCAGAAGTGTTCCCTTTTCCCCACAGCCTCTCCAGCATAAGTTGTCATCAGTGTTTTTGATCTTGGCCATTCTTACAGGTGTAAGATGGAATCTCAGAGTTGTTTTGATTTGCATTTCTCTGATGACTAAGGATGTTAAACATTTCCTTAAGTGTCTTTCAGCCATTTTAGATTCCTCTCTTGAGAGTCGTCTGTTTAGGTCCGTGTGGATTTTCAGGGACAGGCTTGCAGAAGCTGAAGGAGAAGCACCATACTGGGGTTGGTTGTCTCCCCCCCACATTTATTGTGAGGACGATTCGCTACTTAGAGTTTAGATTGCTCATAGAAGATGACACGAAGAAAGAAGCTTAAAGTTATTCCTTGCTGCTCTCTACTCCCAGTCCCACCCTGCTCAACCACTGATGTTAAAATACTATCCAAAGTTCATTGTGAGCCATCGGAAGGCATGTTTCCATTGGCAACCACTTCACATCACAGCGTACCAACTAGGCCAGAAAGAGGACTGATGGAAACAAAGGTAAGATTTGTTCTAGAAGATGATTTATTCTGCTGTAATTTCTTCCAAGAGCTCCCCCCTTGCAACACACACTCCCCCTCTTTCCCACTTAAATAAATAATGAGCTTGGGAAGTCCTTTAGCCCGTTTTGCTTATAGACATATTTCTAAAAGAAAATAGAGACAGTGTATTCTGGAAGTTTATGTAAGACCTAAGGAAGGAGTCACTCTGGTGCACTTTCCATCCTCACTACAGCAGGTTTCCTTATGGTGAGCGTGACAAAGGGCAGGCTGTGCTGCGGGAATGCCAGCCGGCCCTGTGTTCCAGGGCCTTCTATCACTCTTCCTGATTTGACATGAAATATTAAACACCGGTTACCAACAAAAAGTTATTGAACACAGATGTGCACTATCACTTTCAAATTGCTAAAGTCAATCTAGGGACACATATATGTATATATGCTCATATATATATGTATTTATATATGTGCATTTCCCTGAAACACAAATGTTCTGTGACAGTAATGATTTCACAATATACCCTTTCAATTAGAAGAGGACATTGTATATGTGTTTTCAGTTTTAAAATCCCTACTCTTTCATTCAAAAGGTCTGGGTATTTCATTACATATGGGACCTAGGAATGAGAAATAAATTAAAAGAAAGAGCGCCACCTACTGATGCATTTAAAAACCCTTCCACCGGCTCTGTTTTAGAATGGAAAGGGCTTGCACAACAGAGACCTTGTGAATGTGTAGCTCAAACTGTTTAGCTAAACAAGAAGAAAGAAAGAGGTAGGAGCTGCCCCCATGGAAAGCAATTGGTTAGAATGGAGCTGACTCTGTAATGGAGAAAGCCCACTACTTTTCTGTGCCCCTCAGAAGCCCTAATTAATAAGTCTGCTTCAGGTTTAGTGTTCCCCCAGGACTCGGGTTAACTGTGGCATTCCCTTTTGCTGGGTTTAACGGAATCCTGTCGGGTCACACATTTTGCTCCATTACAATAATCGTATTCATGTCCCTGGCTGCCCCTTCCGACTCTCAGACATGGTGGGCGCCCTTTGAAAGGATTTACGGGACCACTTCTCCCACTAGTGAAGTTGGGATTGTTCAGAACTTGCCTTCCTCTCCCCTGCCCCCACCCCTGCCTAGATTCATGTGATTTCGCAGGGGAGTGAAGAAAAACATCCACTGGGGACTTAAAGCCAATGTCAAGAGGCAGAGCGTAGTTACTTGAGTAGGAAGCCACTGAGTGGGACCACTGGGTAGGTGGCTGGGGGCAGCTGGTCAATGGCCCCTGCCATGTCAGCGGGTTCTTGCCTTTCGACCTGTCTATACGATTTTCCAGAACCATTTTTAATTCCTGCTTCGATACTTCTTTTAAGAAAGGCACAGTCTCTAGAGTCACTCACTGAGATGTGACTTATTGTGGGCATATCCTAGCTACTCAAAGGGTCACAGTGACCTGGTTCTCCCAGCTTGAACCTGGCTTCATTAATTACAGATTTTCATTTAAGATGAATCATCTCTAGATTTTGCTTGTCCACTACTTTTGATCAGCGGCTATAGAAAATATTATCATTATGCAACAAGGCAATATCTGAAAACACACAATGGAATAATTTCGAGTAAAGTCCTTTGAACCTGTCTGTTCAGCCATACATAGACTTGATTAACTAACTATAGGCCCAGGTATTCAAAGTCTGAGGAGAAAATGTTTATCTTTCCCCAAATGAATCAAACATTGTTTATCACTGTAGAGTTGCCAAACTCGATGGCTTCCTTGCCACACATAAATTCAATAGCTGACCACATCCAGGGACAGAAATTTCTTATAAATCAAACAACTACATACATTACAAAGAGAGGGAGTGGAACCCACTGCCGAATTTCGGTCCATCAAAATAGGTGTGATGAGGGTCTGGTGTATCCAAGGCACAGTGCTAGGTGTCATGGGGGTGGTTAATGAAATATGATCTGGCCAAACCCTCAAGCAGAGAAACACCTGCCTGACATTGCTGCTCTGGATATTATATGGAGTGACCTTGTGCGGTGCCTGCTTACAGGTAAATGGCTAGTACCATCATGACTACAATCTCATTTTGAGGTGGTATTTAAAGCAGAGGGTAGAGGGATGGCCAGAATGGAAGAAATGGTGCAATACTGAGTGGTGCTTGAAACGCCAATTGTGCTGGGGTCAGAAGAAGGTAAATGTCTGAATCCTCCCCCCAGAGAGCTTCTTGCAGTTGGTTTTAGTCCTGACTAGCATTTACTGTCTTCAAAAACTCATTATGTTGTAGACACAAGGCTGTGCTACTGAAATTTTTAACTCTCTTCAAACCTCTCCAAAATCAAATGATACAAAATATTATCAACCTCATTTTAGAGTTAACAGTCCCACTGAGGCTACAGAATTTATTCTATGTCACAAATGCAACAAAATTTTAACTGATATTTGGAGTTTCTCCACTTGATTAAACTGTCTCCACCACAGACTTACTTTCATTATTATTTATTTACATATGTTTTTGTCTGTGTGCGCACATATGTGTGCAGTCAATACAAAATTGACTTCAAGTTTGCTCTTCAGACTCCATCTACCTTTGTCAGCTTTTGTTTTCTTTCTTTCTTCCTCCCTACTTCCCTCCTCCCTGTCCTTTCCTTCCTCTGTCTCCTTCCCTTCCTCTCTCTCCTTCTCTTTCTTCTCCCTCGCTCCTTCCCTTCTTCTATCTCTCCTTCCCTTTCTCCCTCTCTCCTTCCCTTCCTTTCTCTCTTCCTTCCACCTTTCCTTGCTTTTCTCCACCTCCTGTCTTTGAGGTACAATCTCTTACTAGTCCAGGGCTCACTGACCATGGATGGGCTAGCTGGCCAGCAGTGTCCTAGACATTATCCCATCTTTACCATCCCATGCTGGATTTAAGGAATATGCCACACTGTCAGCTTTTTAAAGGTGGGTTCTATGGATGGAACACAGGTTCTCATGCTTATATCGCCCATTTTGCCACTAGGGTTGTGTCCCCAGCACTGTACAGAGTTTTAGACTCTAGAGTAAAAAGGAATGCAGCCGCCATCTTTGGTCTCCTCACAGATAGAGAGGTCCGCAGGAGAAAACAGTATGCCTGAGCCCACACGCCCAGCTAGTGACCTCATTGAAGTCAGAAAGAAGCCAAGATCTACAACACCAGACTGGTGTTATTTATAAAGTTGTTAAATATTTCCCAGTAAGTCATAAATCAGTAGCTATTATTTTTATAAAACAGAGAGGCTACATTAAGAAAAATTTCCGTGTTACATCTCATCTTTCCTTGGCTCAGGAGGAACCTACTCATTTCCAGATCCTGACAAATCGTCCACTAACCCCCAATTCACTTAACTCCAACCCCATCCACAATGTGCTCATCCTCGGATGAGGACAGCAAAATGGAGGCGTGGGGGTATGTGTCTGGATGTCCAGGCTTAATTGGACCATTTTCTTCCTTAAATTCACCTTTGGTTAGGATGTAGAGATTATCTGTCTTTTGGGAAGTCTACATTTTAGGATCAGGAGAGTACCTCTTCCATGGCTGTTGGGTGGTACCAAACTCAATTAGAAAGTCAGTCAAAGCAGATTGTCCTGCAAAACGAAGAGATTTTGCCGTCTCATTCTTTTCCTTGGCACAAAATGCTAATACGTCATTGGTGTCCCTGCTTTGTTCTGTGATACATCTCTATCAATTTTGATGCTGTTCTAAGTAGAAGATCAAAAGAAGCACATCACAGGACCCTGACAGAGGCAGACTTTGTTAAAAGATAACTATACCAAAACTTAATTGTGTTACCTTATCTTTCGGTTCACCAAATTAATCAGGTTTTTTTTTTGTTGTTGTTTTTTTGTGGGTTTTTTTTTTTTTGGAAAGCAATTCTTTGTCACAAAGGAAGTTTGGGGATACTGCTGTAGAGGTGTCTCAGTGGTTAAGAGCACTTGCTAATCTTACAGAGGACCAAGGATTCATAATTATTTGTAACTCCAGTTCCTGGAGGAAGATCTGAGACCTAATCTTGCTTCCATGGACACCAAACACATGTGGTGTACAAACATTCATGCAAGGAAAACACAATTACACATAAAATAGTAAAGAAATAAATAAAATGTCTTAAAAACAAACAAGCAAAAACAAGTTTGGGTTATTATTATCAAAGCCATGGAACATAATCTTATTGGTGACCTGGAGGCCCCTTTGCACCTTTTTCCTAACTCTTCATCTTGGAACATGCTACATTTTGAATTACATATTTGATGGATAATTGTACCTTTGCTTTTTTTCTTGCTTATAAAAGTGGTCTTTATTTTTGGAAAATCTTGCGCACGTCTTCAGTGAAATTTGATCATATCTATTTCCCATTTCTCCCCTTCAACCACCTCATAAGTCCTACAATATACCCCCTCCTGACTTCATGTATTTATTTAATTTTTTAAAGTAACCCCCTAACTCCAGTTAGAGCTGACCATATGTTCATAGGTGTGAAGCCATCAGCACAGTGGAAACCTACAAGAGCAGACTCATCAACCAAAGATGATTATTCCTTCCCCAGTAACTGTCTGGTTCTGACAGCTTCTCAGTGGCATGGGATGATGGGGTTTTGACTGGCTTGATCTTGTGCACATAACAGGAGCACATCCTTTATGACTGTGAGCAACATGCCTTGTGTAGAAGGTGATTGCCCTCTGGATCTTACACTTCTCTCATTTCCTCCTTCTTGATGTTTCCAGAGTCTTGATGGTACTGTGGTCAATGGAGATGTCCCAATTATGGCTAAGTTCATTATATTTATTTATACCTTCTCAGCCTGCATTATTGAATGTTACACTTTTCATTTGACCCTGTTCCAAATTATGTTTAAATTAATGACTTTATGTGCACACTAACATGTATGTGCACACACATACACACACATTATGGTTTGTCTTTGGCTTATTTCACTCAGCATTCCATGTACCCATTAATAGGAATGTCACAAAGTATTAAAGCACTCTACTATTAGGTATGTTGGATTGTTTTCAGTTTGACAGTAGTAAAATGCCACTGTGAACAATTTTGTGTGTGCTTCTAGGTGTGATCAATAATATTTTAGCTACATATTGAAGAGTAAAATTTCAAGGTTTCAGCATGTATATTCTTAGTTTTATTATATAATTTTTTGGGAGGGTTTAGCTATACCCATTTCAATTGCTCCCTTGTTTTTATTCATCCTTATATGCAACTTTAACGTGAATGGTGTTCCTTTTTATTTAGGTTTATTATATTCTTTTCTGCATTTAATTTTCTTATTGCACATTTTTAAGCCACTATGTATGTGTTTGTGTTGGGGGAGGGGGCCTTTTCAGTTTCCTTGGCCTTGTTCCCTATGAGGTTGTCTGTCTTTATTTGGACATTCTTGAGATGATTAAGAAACAAGTTCTTAGCCTGAATATGTGCACCTCTCTTCTTGGTGTTTGGCCTTTCCACTCTCTTGATGGCATATTTTGATGAGTATTCACTTTGAGCTTATTATCAAATGTATCAATCTCTCACCTAAGGGATTGCTTTTGTTTCTTACTACATTTTGTCTGTAGTGGTGTTATAAAGATATCCTGCCACACTGTCTTCTGGATGATTATCATCTTACCTTGCATGTATATAGGACTGGCATTATGTCCATGTGACATAAAGAATGTATTGGTCTTACTTTTCCTGTGCATGACCAGACCCTGAGTTAACAATAACATTCATCCCCCCCCATCACAGTGTGGCCACTGCTGTCAGTACACTGCTGTGCATCAGTGTGCCAACGGACTTTGCTTCTCTTAGTTTATTTTACTTGTATGTTTCTGGCCCATATCACACTCATTTAGTCACTATCACATTAAAGTTTTGCCATGCTGTAGACCAAGGTAAGCTTTTAAATGATGCCTTAATGGTTATGGGATGCTTCTGTGAGACTATAGAGAAAGAGCACGGGGGGGGGGATTGGAAATTAAGAGATTAAAGTTATCTAGGGCCCAGTCTTTGGGTCATTTCTCTTTCTCTGTACATATTCTGCAGTCATTTCTTCTGGCCTCCAGGGTAAAATATCATCTACATACAAATAGATTAAAATCTGTATCGCTGGCTAGACTCTCCCACTGAACCCTTTACTTAAATTTACAAGACTCTGCTTAATACCACCAGTCCAAAATCTGATAGGCATTTTAAGTTTCATATGTTTAAAGCAGTCTTCTGGTGTAGGAGGTTCTTCTGTCTATGTGTTGTTTTCATTGGTTGAATAAAGAAACTGCCTTGGCCTTTTGATAGGGCAGAACTTAGGTAGGTGGAGTAGACAGAACTGAATGCTGGGAAGAAGAGCAGAGTCAGGCAGATGCCATGGGTCTCCTGCCTGGGATGGAAGCTGGTTACGATCTTGCTGGTAAGCCACAGTCAGGTGTCAATACACAGATTAGTGGAAATGGGTTAAATTAAGATGTAAGAATTAGCCAATAAGAAGTTAGAGCTAATGGGCCAGGCAGTGGTTTAAATGAATACAGTTTCTGTGTGATTATTTCGGGGGCTAAGCTAGCTGGGTGGCCAGGAGGATAAGCAGCCGCTTTTCCTACTACAGTCTTCCTCATAGCTTTCTCTCTCTATCCAACTTGTAATTCTTGTGATCATTTTTATCTCAGCTAAACAGGAACCTCCCTCCTCAGAAGATTTGGTGTCATTCAGTTTTTGTTGTTCTTTTACACTGTACTTCTTGGTATCAGAAAATTGCTTCATCCTGCGTGAGACCATATCCAAAATGAAGAGCTTGTGCTTACCCTAGCACCAGCATGGTGATTAAAGCCCTACGTAGTCATACCTGAACTGTTGCAGTAGCTTCCAGCAGGTCTCCCTGCTTTTACACTTCATCTATCTAATCTGCCCTCTGTACAAAACATCAATAACCACAAAATAGCAACTATATTCACATTAGCTGTTTCCTAAGAAGTGTTTAATGAATTTTTACATGACCCAGGGTAAAATCCAAACTGCAAAATAGAGAAACCACTTGAAATATCTGGTTCCATAACATTGGGCTTCATCTCTTAATGCTTTTCTCTTTTCTTCCACTGTCTCCACTGGTGTCAACCATCTCAGGAGGTGACTTGAGGCTTCCACAGAAGATGCTCCATTCACCTAGAGCATCATTTGTTCCTCTGAATAATTGCCATCTCTCCAAATTCCCATTCTTAAGTCTTATTTTCACTCGAACTTCACCTTCCCAGTGAGATTCTAAATTGGACAATCAGGCTTGATTCCATGCTTGGGTTCCATGCTTTATTTCTCCATAACACTTATATCTGTCATGCTGTCTAACATATAGATTCTGCTTATTTTATTGTTTATAATGCAGAAGGATGAATGTATAATTGCCCCCCCATAAAAAAGTTAATAAATCTGGTTAGTTGAAGAGCTCACAATTTACTCTGTAGATTTTGTCCCTGATGACTCCCTTTGATACCTTTAAAGTGCTTGATTGGCCAGTTTCTGTGCTTTGTGAATGAATGTACTTTAGTATTTTCACTGTTAAGCATGGATTGAAATGGGCAAGATGAAAAGCAGAACAGGGGCAAGAACAGAAAAGGTCAGTAAAAATCTAAGCTGAATCAAGGCTTTGTTAAGCTTATCCATTACCTGATGAAGGTGCCCAATGCTATGTAAATCATTTAACTATGTTCACATCAGTGCCAAAGGGCTTATGGCTGAAATCTAACTGGCCCTCCAAATCACTAGTTACTTAATTCAAAAATCTCTTTATTTTTCAATGCACTGCAAACCTAATCTATTGTCCTATGAGTGTTGATAAGTGGTGTGCCACAGAGCTATGTCCTGGCCACCATTTTAAATTTTATTTTGAGCTGGTTTCACTAAGTTGCCCAAATTGGCCATGAATTCACTCTGTAGTTTTCTCTGGCCTTGACACGGGTCTTGTTGCTGTGAAGAGACACAATGACCACGGCAAGTAGAATAGAAAGCATTTAATTGGGGCTCACTTGCAGTTTCAAAGGTTTAGTCCATTATCATCATGGCAGGAAGCATGGCAGCATGCAGGCAGATGCTGGAGCAGTAGGGGAGAGCTACCTCCTGATCCCTAGGCAGAAAGAGAGACTCTGAGTCTGACATGGGCTTTTGAACACTCAAAGCCCATCCCCTACACCTCTTAATCCCTCTAATCCTTTCAAATAGTGCCACTCCCTGGTTACCAAGCATTCAAATCTATAAGTCTATGGGGCCATTCTTATTCAAACCACCACAGTCAGTTTACAGGATTGTTCTAACAGGACTGATCTAAGGTCCTTTATAGTCAGTAACAGCTACAATCCTGGAGGGAATCATTAGTACCGTGCAACCATGGCCAGTCTCAGATGAGAGGCAGAACACAGTGGTGTCTCTTTGAAGCATCTACTTCACATGGTCTGCCTTGTTTGTGCATGTGTGTCCTATGTGTGTACACAGGCATATGTGGAAACTTGGAAGCGCGAGGTGGATATGTCTGTAATCATTTCTGCACTGTCTGTTTTGAGGTAGGATTTCTCACTGAACCTGGAGCTTGCTGTTTTAGATGGACTGGTTTGCCAGGGAACCCCTGCCTATGCCTCCCCAACCAGTTCTGGGGTGACATAGGTGTACCTTTATACCTGGCTTTTCTGTGGATGCTGGAGATCTGAGCTCAGGTCCTCAGGCATGAATAGCAAGAGCTTTGCCCACCAAGTTGTTCCCAGCCTTCTGTCCCTCTTAGCTTGTACATCCAGACTACTCTAGCTGAAGTGACTGACGACCAAGTTGGAGTTATATTTACCACATTGGAAGTGTCTCCTATTCATGGGCTGGTTATTCCTTTCCTTTTTTTCTCTGCTTTCTCTGGTTTGGTGGAGAATTGTTTATTATTTTCTTTTATCTCTTCCCATAAAAAAGACTAGTGATTATCTAAAAGTTCACAACATAAATTTAGCTAATTCAGGCAGTGTCCTGCTTGAGTCTCAGATCCTTGTGCCATTTCTTGTAGCCTCCTGTATGCTGTGACCAGCCTCTCCCCCCACCAATTATTACTGTAAATATTAAGACGATGAGGAGATAAAATGATTTTAATCTTGCTTCGTGTCCCTCCTCCTCAGCACTCTTTCTTACTCAGGTTTGTGCTTCTAACCTGGATTATTCACAAAGAACAGCCTTGCATTTCTTGTGTAACAGAGTTCCTGCTGATAAACTACTCTGTATGAGGAAGTCTCCTTCTCTCCCCGCCTCTCTCTTTTGAAGAATCATTTTGGTGACTACAGAATTTGAAGTTAGTCCTTTCATCTTTTCAACACTAAAGCTTTCACTCATCCCTCCTGTAGTGAACGTGGCTTCTGATGAGAAGCTTTGTGACCTTTTTACCTGAGTCTTTTATAAGCAAGTCATCACCTGGAGACTTTGAAGAGTCCCTCCTGGCCTTCAGTTTTCTACAGTGGATGTGGTAAGCAAATTTACATTGTTTTCATCTGTTTGATGAGGATTGATTCTGGGCTTGGGATTGTGATATTGACTATATGGTCAGCTAGCAGCTCAACCGTTAGTTTTTTATTTGATTAAATGAGTCTATAGTTTTTAATTAATCTGTAATTGTTAATTTTTTCTTTTTTTGTAATTCTCAGCCATTTCACTTCATATATTTCTTCTATTTACCTGTTTCCTTCTAGTATTTGAATATCACACATGTTTCATAGCTTGAACTTTTCCTACAGTTCTTGGATGTTCCTTTCAGATTCTTTGTATCCCTAAGCCCTCCTTTGCACTGCAGTTCATGACATTCCTATCACTTGTCTTCAGAGACATATTTTTTGTTTGTTTGTGTTTGTTTTTCCCTTCTCATCATCTGGTCTACCTACAAGTCCATGATAGCATTCTTCACCTCTGACCCTATGTTTAATTGCTAGAATTTCCTTTTAATTATTTTCTTACCATCTACATAATACACATGGTTCTGACTGTTGATTTTATTGGATCTCTAAGTTTATTGTAGGTAATTGTGTAAACTCCTCAGTCTAATAAGGAATCTGTGCCTCAGTGTACCCTGATTAGTATAAACATTCCCTGCCTTTTTAAGATGAACACGACTTCTTTTTAGAAAACATTGCTCATAGTGCATTGTGTATTCAGAATAAGTTAAAGAGACCTTTGTGGAAGATGTTCATTAATCTGACTTAACATTTGCTAAACTGTGGTGACAGAGGTTGACAACTCCAGCGCAGTTCTTATTTATCTCGAAGAACCCAAGATAGTCTGCTCCTCAAGGCCCCTAAACTGTGGTCTGCTGTTAGGTTACTGAGGCATGGTAATAAAATTTTAGAGAAGGAGTTTTCTATAATCTGATTATTAAATTCCATGTTTTTAATGGGTCTGTTACCTGGGCTGCATTTCCCCCAGATGTTTCTTAGTATTTTCATGTCTTCAGTTCCATTAGAAGGAGGGGGGCAGAAGGGGTTCGGGGTTGTTCTGAATTTAGGAAATGGGCTTATGCAGACACCTTTTCATCTGGATAGCAGGGGCTCCTGTTGTGGGCACCCTCGTCTCCTGTCTTCTTGAGACAAAGTCCCACCTTGTCACTCAGGCTGTCTTCTTGCTCTCAGACTCCTGCTCTAGTCACTCAAGTGCTGGAAAAACAGACGTGTGGCAACCATGCCTGGCTGAGGTCTCCTTTTGAATGTATTCTTCTTAGAATTCCAATTTGACCTGGAGAGGTGTGCACTCTCAATCAGTGCCTGTTTCCTGTGCACTCAGTGATGAATCACACTGACCTCCAGTTTCAAGACCCCAGAACCCAAGTGAGAATGACAAGAAAAGCCAGATTGCATGCTCCCAATTTGAAACTTTTAATCCAAAGCTAGCATTCAGCCAAAATTACTTAAACTATAGTCAAGAAACATTAATAAATGAGTTTTATTTATAATCTTGAAAATATGTTTTTTTATTATTCGGTATGTGTATTATATAATGTTAAAATATTGTCCATATTTCTCTCATAATATTTGTTATTTACTTTGGCAAAAACTTTAAAATCTTTTGTTCTACATTTTTTCTTTTTCACTTTTGTCTGTTTTGACATATAGTATATTATCATTGTCTACATAACTTGCCTTTAAACAAGGAATAATTTCAGTATAACACTGCAAGTTTTCTACTCCTGGCAGACAGAAACAAAGCTATATATCAACAAAAGGTTACTTCTGCTCACATGATCTTACTTTCTCTTTGACCTCTTAGTCCATGTGGTAAATGGCAGGGGAGAGACCATGGCGAGCCATGAGAGGCAGCCAGCCCCACCACCCGAGGTCTTTGTGGGTCCCAGGCTGGTGGGAGGCAGCAGGTGAGAGATCTAGGCAGCTCATCCCAGGAGGAGCCAGGGTGGATGAGAGACTGATAGGCACACCAGGCAGAGAAGGTGGGTATGGTTTATTTAGTGGGTTACAGAAGGGAAGGGGAAGGGGGAGAGAGGGAGAGAGGGAGGGAAGGAGAGAGAAAGAGGACTTGTCTCTTAAAGGGACAGGACAAGCCAGCAGCAGATCATAACACTACCATTTTGAGAGACTGCTAGACAGAGGAGAATGGCCCTCATTGTACCTCATACCAAGAATTGAAAATGCTTGTCTGTTTTGATTTTTATTATTTTTCATGTTTTTGGGGTGGCAGAGGGAGACAATGTGAAGTTGGGTGGGTAGGGAAGTGGGGGAGAATCTGGGAGAAGTTGGAGGAGGTAAAAGAACATGATCAAAATACATTATATGAAAAGCTTTAAATAAATTTTTTTTAAAAAAACAAAAAATCCTGACAACGTCCCCTCCTTCATAGTCTTTAGAGGAAGCTTGGCCATATGGTACAGATCTGTGACGAAATAAATTTTAACTTCGTTAAAAACCACCCAGTTTGTGGTCCTTTGTGAGGGCAGTAGTGAGTATGTGATATATATTCTTTTCCCAACTCTCCCTCAATCCAAAGCCTTCAGCCTCCTCTCACACTGAACCTCATCTGCTCCTGTGCTTAAGACAGTTGCTCTTCTTTTCCACAGAGAGGGCAGCTTTGGCAGCTGCCATCTGGAACTTCTGAACATGTCAAGTTACTGGGAGCACATGACTGTAAGGATCATGTAAGCCCTGTGCCTCTCAGAGCTGCTGTGTGGAAACTGAATCTCAAGCAGGCACAAGATGATTTAAAACAAAAAAGTGTGCTAGAACTCTGGCCTCAGACTACAAGTTTGGTTTTCTTTCCAACATGCTGGTTTTATAAGCAATCTGGATTTAATTTAATGTTATCCACTTCAAGAAAAGCAATTTATTATTTGTCTTACAAGTGTTTATTTGATATTATGCCCTTATTATAAATAATTTCCAAATGAGAAAATAAATCTTTGTCAGAATTTTCACACACATTTTTGAAGAACCAGGATAACCAAGCATCTGTATAATGCATGCTCCCTTCTGATATTTTTAATGTATTGTGTTCAGAATCAATGCTGAGAATGAAGAGGGACGACGAATTTTGTTTTCAGGATTTATTTATCCTGAATCTTCCTCACTCACTTTTAGTTTTAATATTTTCCTCATATTGTAAAAAATAAAACCTAGTAAAACTGACAAATTTCAAAATACTCCCTACAGGTAAGAGTTCTCTTCCCAGGTGTAGAGAAAACATAAGGGAACGACAGGATCATCCATTGCCATATGGAGGACTTCCTGACCTTGCACAGGACCCATTACAGTTGCACTATTTACACTGTTTCTCAAGTGGAATAGAACAGGGAGGGAGAGGGATAAATCCCTGCACATCCCCCAAGATGGCAGACTGTACCACTAACTGTGGGTACACCCAGGCAGATGGCCAAGATTTTTGTAAACCACATTTCTCCTATCTTGTCTCAGATATAGCTACTGAAGTGGTTTATAGGGAAGCTCAGGTCACCCAGACAACTGTGTTTAATGCATTGTTCTATTCATTCAGAAAACAGAGCCAGTGATGTGTGTGTGAGGTAGTTGGTATGGTCCTGAGGAAAGTGGGAATCATAGGAATCAAAGGGTTTGGGACCCTTTGAATATGGGGAAGGTGGGCATTGAGTGAGAATTGAAAGTGTACTGAGTGAGTAAAAAAAAAAAACTGAGGAGGAGACTGGTGGATTTTTTTTTTTTTTGGCAGAGCAGGAGAGTTTTCTTGAAGAAAATTATATATAAACTAAAATCTGAAGGATAAAAGTTTGTCAGGCAAACTTGCCAGTCAACTTGGAGAAGTTGATATCTTAACCAATAGAATCCTGCTCTGGTGTCAGTCAGAATTCCTCCTGCCTTGCAAAGAAGAGGAGTTTAAGGAAAGATCTCCAGCGAGGCTGGAGAACTCCAGAGAGTTCAGAAGGAACTGAGAAAATCATTTGAAAATTCCCAACCTTTAAAATGTATTATAATAGAGAACTCATATGATGTCCTTTGAAGGAAGGGAGAGGGAGGGAGGAAGGGAGAGAGAGAGACAGAGACAGACAGAGACAGAGAGACACACAGAGACAGAGACAGAGAGACTCATAGAAAGGTGACTCAAACACTGTTTCTATAAAGGAAACAGCAGTTTGTAATAGACAGCCATTCAAAGCAAATTATAAAATTCCACGCTTGTCAGAACATTTGTTTCAAAGGGAAAAAATAGCTGAGGCAGTAGTTTCCTTAACTTTGGTGACAGTCTAGTCATAGGACAACAGCCTACCTCATCACTACTAATGCACCCATCATTCCAGCGGTTTGCTTTGGAGGTCCTGTAACCATGCACAAGCAAACACCTGCTGGGACCACATGGACAACTGTGGCAGGCTAGGTTGCCATTTTGATTTTAAGCTTTGATTTCCAAAGCTCCGCATTTTACCCTCCAGTTATTTCAGGTGCATATCAAGTCATGGGGGATCATTTCCGGGATTTTCTGAACCACCAGGAGCAGATTCTTGTAACTATAACATTTTGGCTTCTCTCTGAATTTCAACATTCCATAATGATCACAATTTCACTATGCTGTTTCACACACTCATATTATTCCCTACACCCGACTCCTGTGATGTCTTCCAGGTTAATGTTTAAGTGTTAATTAAGCCTAGCCTCTCTTAAGAGATAAGGAAGTAAACAGACTAGCCAGGATGGCAAGGTTTCCAAGAGCAGACTTAAAGGAATGTTAATGCATCTTTCATAGTGGAGACAACACATTTATAATCTCAGACTTAGCGTTACTATGGTTACAAAGCCTTATGCTACGTCACCTTCACTGGCTTCCTTTCACTGGCATTCACCTCTGTCATCAGGAAAGAGTCTCTTTGTGCTAATGGTACTTTTTTGTCACCAAGAGAATACAAAGATTAAACACCTAATGAATAGAGAGTGTAAATTTTTTTATCTGCCTGAGAAGTGTGTTTTCAATAAGGAAGACTTAGTCAATAAGAGAGAAGTGTTCTCATTTAAGCTAACTTTCCAAACAAAAAACATTGGCTTTTTATTGTGCATGAAGTGTGTGTTATCAGGGACTCTGTATCAAGTGCTTCAGTCTTTGTGGCCATCTTCTTAATGTTGACTGAGTGCTTCAGAAAGAGTCTCTGCAGATACTTAAGGTAAAAAAGCCTGGGAGATCTTATCAGGATAGGATTTAGATTCCTGGACGAAGGAGGGATGCTGGAAATAACTGCTCAAAGAACATAATAAGATAGTAAATTGTTCATACCAAAACACAGAGCACAAAATTATTTCAATCATCCATCTTAAAAACAAAACACAACACAACAATGATACAAGGCACGTGAAGAGAAAAGGAAGCCCGGAATGAGGAAAACATGGTAGAATTGTTGGTGGTTCGCTGGAAGAAACATGCTTTTCTTAGACAGGGGAAGCACTCAGCATGCCTCACACAGCCATGATGTAGCCGTGTTTAAGTCCGTGCTACAGACTGCGCAGCTATGCGAGAGTTAATCTGAAACTTTTTCAGGATGGGTCAGGAGGCAGGATCTGGGAGATATCAATGGCATTAGCTCACTTCCCCAACTTTTACAATCTATTCATTGGAAATTTCATGCATGTATACAATGCATCTTAATCCTTTCACCCCCCCCCACTTCTCCTTCCCACTCCTCCAGACATGCCCTTCCCTTTACATCTTCCTCCAGATTTTACATTTTTCTCTTGTATGCTTAACTGTATACACGTATTTCAAGTCTATGAGTCCAGTTCACACTGCGGAGGGTCATCTTGGGGCATTAGGACTCTACCTATGGCCACACTTGTGAAGAAAGAAATTATTCATCAGAAGTTCTTATCTGATGTCTTTTCAGCTGCAGTGGAAATGAACACTGAAACTCAGACAGCAGCTTCAAAACTTGAAGGGACATTGAGTAGGAACAAGATTTCCCCCAGAGATTAGCGGTTTTATGAAGATGCCCCTCACTTGAACTTAAAAAAAGATTTCTTTCAACAAAGGGGCAGACTGAGCTTGAAAAATTCAAGTGGGGTTAAGAAGACTTCCAGCGACACAGATAACTTCGGGAAAAACAAAAGTTTGAGGTAAGAAAGCTATCATTTAACTCTTGTGTTCTGTTGTTGTCAGCATTTCACATATTTGCCCCATACTTGAAGGTCACCGGCCATGGTTTTCTGACTCGTGCATTCTTCCCCCACCTGACTTCCACGTACCCCCTGCAGTAAAAGAAAGCACTACCTCATGGACAGGGGTAACTTGCCCTAAGATAAATGTTAAGAGAGCTGAAAATTGCTCTTAATGATGCCTCTGATTTAAGTAGACTCAGAAGTGACAGAAAGCAGTGACTTGTCTATCAAAATGCAGTAACAGTATGCTGTGCACGGTATCTCAGGGGTGAGACAAACAGTATGAAATGTGCTAATATTTCTATGACCTCCATGTTCAAACTGTAAGATACGAGCCAAGCTATCTATCCATTTCTAGACTATTTTACTTAGACATGGCAAGTATGGCAAATGTATTCTCTGAAAGTCCTGCCTACTCTTCCTGATCACAGCACTCTAGTGTAATGATGTGGATGACCCTCTCCCTTCTCACTGGCTCAAGGATAGAAGTGCAGGATTTTGTCACAGTGTTCTGCTGCATGGATAATAAAAACCCAGAGACTGATATTGGGGTTCAGAGAAGCAAAGCAGCCAGCCACTAGAGAGCTCTTACCTCTATGAAATCTTCAGACTGAAAGAGTGTGAGCTTCTGTCTCATCCTGCCTTTTATTCCTCTGTAGTGCTGGGATTAAAGCTGTGTACCACCAAAGCCTGGCCTCTATGGCTAACTAGTATGGCTGCTGGGATTACAGATGTGTGCCACCACTGCCTGGCCTCTATGGCTAACTAGTATGGCTGCTGGGATTACAGATGTGTGCCACCACTGCCTGGCCTCTATGGCTGACTGTGTGACTGTTTTATGTTCTGATGTTCAGGCAAGCTTTATTTGTTAAAATACAAATGAAATATACTACTATCGACAGAGGTTTTCTGTCCCACCTGGTGCTGCAGTCATTAAATCCCAAAGAAATCACACAGAGGTCTACATTAGTTATAAACTGATTGGCCTAGTAGCTCAGACTTCTTATTAATGCTTATAACTTATATTAGCCCATTATTCTTGTCTATGTTAGCTGCATGGCTCGGTACTTTATTCGGCAAGGCAGTCACATCTTGCTTCTTCTGTGGCTGTGCCATGACCGCAGACTGCACTTGCCTCTTCCGAGCATTCCTGTTGCCTGGCATCTACTTCCTGCCTGGTTGTCCTGCCTATACTTCCTGCCTGGCTACTGGCCAATCAGAATTTTATTAAAATACAATTGATAGGGAACAAACCATTGTCCCACAGCATACTACATTTCTACTTTTTGTCTAAAATAAAAAAGAAGGCTTTAACTGATATAAAAAACTATATATAATACATACAATAACTATATAAGTATATACAGGCAATATATAAATCCACAATGTGTAGTCCATTTGTATTTGACAAATTCAGAGAAAATACTCCATATCTATCCTGTCTTGGTGAATCAAGTCTCATACCTAATTTACTTTCTCTCATAACTTGCTTTCTGTGTCTGGCAAACAAGTAAAACTATAGCTATCTAGTATTCAACTTCCTCAGAGACCCAAGAAGGAACTAATATTAACTGAGTAAGCAGAGAGTGTGAGCAAGGAACTTCCAAAAAAGAAATGTGAGAAATGGCAGAAACAGCTGGCTACCTGGACAGTCACCCAAAGTTCCTTTGTAACATTGGGATATCCATTTTCAGTCTACAGGCCTAGCCTATCTGACAGACTTTTCTGTGAATCAGGATATTCAGAAAGGTTGTTCTTCCTTGTCTTGACAATGCTTAGTAGGGCAGTCACTTTCTTTTGTGTCCTGCTTGTCCAATTAGTATAACATACTGTCAGCAAGGGCATTTTCTTACCCAGTAGCTTACTTTTGGAACAAAGAAAATATACTCCATTTGGAGTTTCTTCACTGTCCATTATCTTATCTGAAGTAGATTGGTACTGCCAGGAGCAGACATGTCTCACTGTCATATAAAAGAAGAACCTAGGTTATTAAAACATCTTAAATGTCATATTCTGTGGATCTCTGAAATATTTGAAGGTGACCTGTCTATCTAAAATATATCTTTGTTTGACCTTGCAAACATACCTAATGTGACCACAAATTAGATTGTAATAGATGATTAACTACTAATGTACATTTTCTTATTATCCTAAAGACTTGGTAATAATAATTTTCAAGGGCTAGAGATTTGCATTATATTGTTAAATGGGTTGTATATACACAATACCTTGAACAAGAGTAAAATAGAAATGTATGTACAGTTTGCTCTAACAAAATTAATCTCAAATTTGTATCAGTATACAAAATTTGTATACAGTAAATAAGAATCCAATCCAATGTAAAATATTTAAAACTAGTAGTTGCTTTTTAAAAGTAGATTTAACAATGTATCTTTTTATTTTGTCATATCTATATCTTCCCTTCTTTCTTTCCAGAGTAGATTCAATAATCTACTCTTTTATCCTATCATATCTATATCCTTCCTTTTTTCTTTTCAAAACAAGAACACTGAATCTAATCTCCTTTGTTTAACTTTTTTTCTGGTCATAACCAATAACAACTGGTTACCAGCCCCCCAAACAATGACAAATATCCATAACCCATTGAAGGATCAAAAACCACCCACCCACCTCTTGGGAATATGGGTGTTATATTCTGAAATTTACTTCCTGTTGTTTGAGGGCAGAAGTATCTTTATGAAATCCTGAAAAGGAGATTTTGGGATAATTGTCAAGTCCTCGGAGAGGTAGCTGTATCATTTGTTGTCCAATCTCCGCATAGTGGGTAGTACAGGGCTTGAGTCCTGGCTAGAGTAATCTGTTAGGCTGGATCATCTCAGTTAGCTACCTGGAAATTTCTCTGAGCAGTTTGTAGTCCAAAGCCATTTTTTTAGGTGGTGTTTTGCAGCTAACTGGTGTTATTATAGTCCTGGAAGAATTGTCATTTTGGGGCTCAATCCTCCTTTTGGAGACTTCAAAGGTTCCTGCCAGGTGTGTGTATGGTTCACAGCAGAAAGATGATAGAGACTCAAACCTTAAATCATGTGAAGAAATATATATGAAACCTTTTTCTAGAATTAGTGTTCTATATGACCATTAATATCATGACAATAATATATATTATATATATGTATATGTATGTATATATATATATATATATATATATATATATATATGTATGTATGGTGTAGGAGGCCCTTCTGTCTATGTGTTGCTTTCATTAATGAATAAAGAAACTGCCTTGACCAGTTGATAGGGCAGAACTCAGGTAAGCGGGGAAGATGGAACTGAATTCTCGAAAGAAGAAAGCAAATTCGGAGAGACGCCATGGAGCCACTAGAAACAAACACTGGGAATTTTATCCAGTAAGCCACTGTCACATGGCAATATGCATATTAATAGAAATGGGTTAAATTAAGGTTTAAGAATTAGCCAATAAGAAGCTAGAGCTAATGGGCCAAGCAGTGACTTAATTAATACAGTTTCTGTGTGGTTATTTCAGGGCTAAGCTAGCTGGGCAGCTGAGACGAACAAGAGGGCCCTCCTCCTACACACACAAACACACACACACACACATATTTCACTATAAGCATGCTTGGATTTAGAGAATAAGAGAGAACCATACTCCACCTTCAAAGCCAGCTTTAATCTTTAATTGGACTGTGACTACAAAACAACTATTTTCAGTGTGTGCCTGTCTGTTGAGAATAACAAAAACAAATATTTAGGAAAATTTATGAACTTTTATCCTATTGGAAATGTGATATACCAATGGGCCAATTTACTCTATTCCATGAGACTTTTTTTTTCTGGATGATTTGTCCTTTTTCTTCAGATGCCTCATTTGTCCAGTAGTCTTCAGAATCCTTAGCTGGATACCTTTATTTTCCTTAAAAAAAAAAAAGAAAAAAACAAAAACCCTTCCCCAACCCTAATTTTCAGGAGATTCTCTTTTGGGAATTTATATCTGATCAAATGAAAAGCATCCGTTAATTTTATAGGTTAGTTTAGATTAAACGGATATGCTATTTGAAGAACTATCATCTCTTCTAATTAAAAGGTGTCTGTTGTCCAAACCAAATCTACTAATTTTGATGGTATCCATAGCTTTTTTTCTCCTGTAGAAACAAAAGGGAGTCCCTTCCCTATTGACACACATGTCCTAGTTTCCATTCTAAGGTCAGGACATCTTTAAAGTATATTGGCTGATTTAAATCTGTAGTTTTTCTATTATCCAATGTCTCTCCACAGCTGTTGTTTTTTCTCACTAGCATTTAGAAAATTCAAAGTTAATAAAACATTATGGAAACTCTTTCTGGGGTATTAATCATCTCTCTCTGTTTATTTAACATATCCTTTAGAGTTTGATTTGATCTTTAACTGCCTGCCCTGTAGGATTGTGTAGTATACCTATAATATGCTTTATATTATAATAAGCAAAAAAACTGTTTCATTTTCTAAGAGACATGCTGGAGCATTGTTTGTCTTTATTTGTATAGGTATACCCATGGTGGTCATAATTTCTAGCAAATGTGTGATTACCAAATCAGCTTTTCCGAATTCAAAGCAGTTGCCCATTGAAAACTGGAATAAGTATCAATGGTGTAGTGTGCTTATTTTAGTTATCCAAATTCTACAAAATGGAACATATCCATTTGTCATAGTTTTATTCGTTTGAGTATCCTTTGGATTACTTCCTGCAGATAGTAGTGTTTGGTTTTATAAAGAACAAGTAGGACATTTCCTTCTAATTTTCTTGGCATGTTGCCAAGTCTTTTTTTTTTAAAAAAAAAAAACCTTTGCTAATGACATGATTTTTTAAATGAAATTCTGAGGCCTTCAGCACATTTCCAATCAATAATTAATTTATTTTTGCATTACCTTGTGCTAAAGGACCTGGCAGACCCATATGAGATTGGATATATGTTATGTATATAGGATCATTTCTATTCCTGATTCTGTCTTGTAACTAAATAAATAATAAAGTCAAACTTGTATCATTTGGTATAAATTCAGCAGTTTCAATATGTAAAACAACTCTGCATATTGCAAATCAGTAGCTATGTTGAACGGTTCTTAAAATCTCTTAGTACCATGAGAATTGCATGTAATTCTGATTTTTGTACAGAATCATACAGGCTTTAATCCACTTTTCTTAATTTTTCTGATTTGCAACTTGCCTTTCCTAATTTATTTTCATCCAATATAGAATGTAGGGACTCCAGTTACTGGTGTGTCTCATACAATGCAAGAAGGATCTAGCTAGTTCTCTTTATAAGTTGAATGCTCTTGATTTCAGAATAGTTGTTGTTAATCTCTCCTAAAAAAATTACTGGCTCTTTGCCAGGGTTCACTTTCTTCCTATAATTTATCAATTTCATCATTATTAAAAGGTACTATAGTTTCTTCTGGGACTTTCCCTGGTAATTGACAAAATCTCAGTATTCCTTTCAGAGTTATCTCAGAGACCTTTTCCACATAAGTTTAAAATCTTTAATTTGGTTTATGTTGTAAAAGATCCATTCTAAGATAATACCTTACCTCTATATTAAAATTACTGTAGATGAATGTTTGGAGGGTAATATGACTAGAATGCAGTTAAGATTTGGATCCACATGATCCACATGTACCTTCTGTAATTTCTCTTCAATCAAAGTCTATTTTATCTCTGCTTCAGCTGGTAGTTGCCTGGGACTGCTTAAGTCCTTGTTACTGTCTAAGGTTTTATTTAAATTAATTAGGTCATCAGGACCTATTCCAATAGTGCACTGTATATGAGAATTGTCTACTAGCAATCTTTGTAAGTCATTAAGAATCTGCAATCAATCTGTCCTAATTTGTACTTTTTGGGGGTCTAATTTTTTGTAAACATATTTTATAACCTAAAAATTAATAGAATTTCCTCTTCGTATTTTTAGGAGCAATTTGTAATCCCCAACAATGCAAAATTTTCCTTACTTCTTCAAACATTTTTTTCTCTAAATTATCTACACTTGAATATGATAGTGAAATGTTGTCCATGCAATGGTAAACTATAGATTCAATAAATTGCTTGAGCATCATTTCCAATGACTGACTTACAAAATATTGGCACAGGGTGGGGTTATTTAACATTCCCTGTGGAAGAATCTTCTATGGATCTCTTTCAGCAGGCTGAGAATTTTTATAAGTAGGCACTATGAAGGCAAATTTTTCTCTGTCTTTTTCTTGTAAAGGTATAGTGAAGAAAACATCTTTTAAATCATTAACAATAAGAGGCCATCTTTTATGCAATAGGAAAGACAAAGGAATTCCGGAATGTAGAGAGCCCATTGGCTGAATCTCCTTATTAACAACTCTTAGATCTGTTACTATTCTTTATTTTCCATATTCATTTTTAACAACAAATACAGGAGAATTCTAAGGACTGGTGGATTCCTCAATATGCAGAGCATCTAGTTGTTCCTGTACCAGCTGTTCTAAAGCCTGCAGTTTCTCTAGTGTTAAAGGACATTGCTTAACCCATATAGGTCTGTCTGTCAACTATTTCAAGGGTAGGGATGTTGATGCTTTTGAAATATGAATAACTATTGTGCCCTGTTCTTGTACAACCTGAGTGGTAGGTGACTGTTCTTTATAATACCTTGTAATGTTTTCCACAGAAACATACATTAAGTTTTTTTCTAAGATTAGGGGAATGTTAATATGAGTATTCCATTGCTGTAAAAAATCACATCCCTACAAATTCATTTCTATGTTAGCCACATGATTTTTTTTGTTTTGTTTTATTCAAGACAGGGTTTCTCAGTAGCTAAGAGCCAGTATTAGAATTATCTCTGTAGACTAGGCTGGCCTTGAATTCACAAAGATTCCCCTGCTTATGACTCCCAAGTGCTGGGATTAAAGGCATGTGTCACCATCACCCAGAAAGCCACATATGGTTTTAATATTTCTCTGTGTCCTTCTGGCCATATACATTCGACCCATCTCACACTGTTTTACCTGAGATAAGGTTCTGATCCCTAAAAACTGAACATTTACATCCTAAAGAGGCCAATTTGAATGTCAATATTCTGCTGAAATTATTGTTATATCTGCACCTGTGTCTACCAGACCTTCAATGACAACATCATTTATTTGTATTTTTAATTTCGGTCTTTGTTCATTTATAGAAGTTTGCAAAAATACTTGCTTTATGGTTTCTCCTGAATTTTCTGTTCTCTCTTCTATAACTGTCCTATTACCAGAGAAATATGGCTTCTTACAATAAGCATTAGGTTCTTTAATTGCTCTGGGAAGGAGTTTCCTCTACAATGGCAGGAAATGACCAAACCAGATTTGGCATAGGGTCCTGAAAGAGGCCCCTGAAGGAGTTACCCTATGGCAAAAGATTACCTTCAATATTCCTCATTGACCTATATTCATTAGTCCAATGCCTGCCTTTGCAAAGCCTTCTACATAATCCAGAAGGGAGGGACATTCAGAATAGATTATTCTCAGAAAAAATCATTGTTTCTATCAATGCCCTGTCTACAATCCCATTTAATGTGACCATGTTTTCCACAATTATAACATTTGACATTTCAATTTTTCCTCTAACCTCTGGAAATCACCTCTCTTATCCATGTATCATCATGTTCATGAGATTCTATATTAATTGTATCTCAGATTCATTCCTCGAAAGGTGTTGACCTTGCTTTTAAAGGTCTAATTATTCTTTGGCATAGACAATTGGCATTCTCAAAAACCAGAGATTCAATTATTATTTGTCTGACTTCTGAATTTGCTATCATTCTATTTACTGCTGAAGTCAATCTTTGTAAGAAATCTGTAAACACTTCCTTTGAGCCCTGAATAACCTTAGGTAATGACTCAATTTTCTTTCCTATTTCTCCAATTCTATCACAAGCATTCAAAGCTGCTGCATAGCATAAATCCAGAGTGTGGTCATTGATGTAGGATTCCCCTCTGTATACTGTGAATACCATTGGTTAGTCAGGAAGGTGTTTTGGGCCTGTGATAGGGCAGAATAGAACTAGGTGAGGAAAACTAAATTGAATTCTGGAAGAAAAAAGGTGGAGTCAAAGAGAAGCCATGTAGCCACCACTGGGGACAGAGATGCTGGAACTTTACCTGGTAAGCCACATCACATCCTTGTGGTGATGCACACATTAATGGATATAGGTTAGTTTAGGATAAAAGAGTTATCTAGAAATACACTTAAGCTTTTGGCCAAACAGTATTGCAAATCATATAGTTTCTGTGTGATCATTTTGAGTCAGGGCAGGCAGGAAACAAACAAGCAGCCTCATTCAACAGGTCATCACATACAGCCTGCCTTTCTATAACATAATAGTCTCATTCTCTAAGAATTTGATCTTGGCAGATTTCCCTATCTCTAGCTTTACTCCATTGTTCGATAATCTTAGCCTCTTCACTGAGCCAGATACTCCATTGTAATTGTGGACCAGGCTCTACAACACCATTAACCAATTCTATTCAGTCTTTAGGGATAATTCTATTACAAACTGACCACGAGGTTAACTTTTGCTTCACAAAAGGTAAATGCATGCCATATGAGACTATTGCTTTCTTGAATCTCCCTTAAATCTAAAATTGGCACAGGAGTCCAGAGCCTCTTTCATTTGGCAATTTCTCTAAAGTTACTGGATATATTAATGTTGATTGTTTGAAAACTTTAGGCTGTTCCTCTCTATTCTTATAATACAATGCTGAAATTGTTTCTCCATTAAATTCCTTTGTCTGGATTTGAATATCTCTGTGATTTTTAAAAATATATTATGTGAATCACTGTTTGGCCCATTAATTCTAGCTCCTCACTGGCTAACTCTTACATCTTAATTTAGCCTATTTTGACTAATCTGTGTATCACCATATGGCTGTGGCTTACCTGCAAGGTTCCAGCATGTCTGTTCCTGGTGGCGGCGACATGGCATCTCACGACTCTGCCTCTTTCTCCCAGGATTGAGTTTAGTTTTCCCTACCTAGTTCTGTTCTGCCCTGCTATAGGTTCAAAAGAGTTGTTTTATTCATTAATGGTAATCACAGCATACAGAGGGGAATCCCATATCACTTCCCCTTTTCTGTTTAAATAAATAGAAATGTTTTAACTTTAACATAGGAAAATTTTATATAACAAAACAGAATTACAGTTACAGTATTTCTATCTACTTTATCTTTTATCATAACTAAGGAAAACTATAATTATAACTGTTTATTCTTTAACTACGTCAAAGACTCCAGAAGGATATAATATTACCTAAGTAAACAGGAAGTACATTGTAGGCAACTTCCAAAACTCTAGAATTGACAAAGACATCTCACTGCCTGAACAGTCACCTAAAGTTCATCTGTACCATTGGGGCATCCATCTTTAGCCCACAGGCCCATAGTATCCAGCAGACTTTTCCATGAAGCAGGAAATTTCAAAGACAGTTCTGCCTATATTGGCAGTTTGTCAGTCACTTTCTTCTGTGTCCTGCAGAATGTCTGGCAGACTCTTCATGAAGCAGAAACCCCAAAGGATGTTGTCACCTTTAGGCAAGTTTAGCAGTAATTTCTCTTCAGGTCCTGTATGTCTAGCTCACACAACATAACATCAAGCAGTCCAAGGCAAGAGAACTTTCTTACCCAAATGGCTAGTAAACTCCATAAGGAGTCTTTTTGATGCCCATCTGTCTCTTGAAGTAATTGGCGCTGCCAGGAGCAGATGTGTCTCACTGTCATGAAAAGTCCTAACTTCTTAAAACATTTTAAATGCCATATTCTGAAGTTCTCTGAAATATTTGGAGAATACCTATCTAACTGAAATATATCTCAATACATCTAGAAAACCTAACTGACATGACTATAAGCTTGACTACTATAGATGATTATCTATTAATCTATATTTCTTAAATATACATTATATGTTTAAATGAACTGCACAATCACAATACCTTAACCAAGAACATATATATACAAAATTGATCTTAAATTTGTGTCAATAAACCAAGATCCATACCAATGCAAATCTCTATATCATATCCACCTTTAAAATGTTAACAAATATTTATAAACAATCATTTAGGGAATTTGGGTATAGTTCTCTCCAAACTGCTTCCTGCTTTTTTGTTGGGCAAAGTATTTTTTGGGGGTGTTCATGGTGGCCTTTTGCGAGGTTTTGGTCCATCAAACCACATTAATCTGGAGGAAATTCATGGGTTCTCATCCTCTGTGGAAACAAAAGAAGAACCTATCCTACAACCCAAATTTTGAAGTCAAGATACCTATAAGATATATATGTTGGTTTAGCTTAGCTGCCTGTACAATAAAATGTAGCTCTTTCATAGTCAAAAAATTCAACGAAAACACAGTAATATACATAATCCAGACTCTCTGTGTATATTCCATCTTTATTTGACTTATTTTTCTTTACTCCTTTTAATATATTACTGTCTGTACTCTATTTCTTTAAAGACTTTACTTTTTTAAAAACCATTTATTTCTTTTTATAACTGTCTATATTCTTTTCCTTCTCTCTCCCAAGCCTACGTACATTTATCCAACACTGTGACTCATTTAGATGTCTTTTTTTAAAAAAAATCTGAATCTGTCTTTATTATGTATCTGTAATTATTATCTGGCTAGAAGCACCCCCCCTTTTTAATGCCAAGCAGGCATGGCTATGGCAAACATGACCCTGCCTGCTTGCTCTATCCAGTCCAACATGGCTGAGGCATATTTGCCACCTCTGAGACCCATGTACATTGCCCCATTTTTAGGCACACAGTGGGTCTATGTTGCCATTAAGCATGTTCTATCACCCTGCTCACAGATCCGATTTAAATGCTTGGCCTCCTGAAAGAACCAGAGTTCACGCTGGCAGCACAGTTCTGGAAGCCACAGTTTTGAAACTGTGTGGGTTTTTTTTCCTGCCACCTCTGAATCAGGTAGACCTCTCTTAAAGGAGCTGCAGCATGCTGATAGGAAATAGATTCCATCTGAAAAAAATGTGACTAAACTTTGTTTTTTAGTGTCAAGAATCCCTTTCCAAGCCCTCTCAGGTTTTATGTGGATTTAGCTAGCACATGTTGGAGCACCAATTTGTTGTAGGAGGGCCATTTGTTCATTCCTGGCTGCTCAGACCATGAAATAATCACACAGAGACTACATTATTTAAATCACTGCTTGGCCCATTAGCTCTAGCTTCTTATTAGCTAACTCTTACGTCTTAATTTAACCCATTTCTATTAATCTGTATATTGCCACGTGGCTATTGCTTACTGTCAAAGTTCTGGCATGTCTGTCTCCAGCAGTGGCTACATGGCATCTCCTCTGTGATCTGTTTTATTAGATTTTTTAAGGCCTGTATCTTAACACTCAATTAACCAACATTTTTAGTGATAAGACAAAAATGATGAAGCTGATAATGTTTATAATCGACATACATAAATCCTATCTAAATTAGGTATCCTATCATTTAGTCATTCCATTTTCAAATATGTCTAGCATATTATCATACAGAGACCCAAATCCCTCCATCATAATGGTTTCCCCCATTTTTAATGTGGGAAAACTTTATCTTTTAACTAATTCTTCCCTTTAAGAATTCTCAATTTTCTTACCAAATCTTCTAATGATGTTGATGAATATGTGGGGCTTATTACTGCTACCTTGACTAAACTTCAAAGTAGCTACCTAGTTTGGCAGCAGCCTGAGAAGGTGGTTCAAGGAGAGACCACAACCCATGGTGGAGAGAGAGAAAGAGAGGGAGGCAGAGGGGATTGTTGTGGGGAAGCACTTGTGGCAGGGGGCTTCCTGAAGGCAGAACCAGGCAGTCTGGACAGATGAGTCTTGTGGCCCAGGGGCTTCTGGAGCTTGGGTTGCAGCTGGAGATTATTTCAAAGAAGCTATGACAGGAGAATCCTAAACTCACTAAGAGGCTTGGGGCAAAAAGAAAACAAAGCCTAGCTGGGTGGGTCTGGAGCCCCACGTGCAGCTCTGACCTGAGCTGGTGGAAAAAAAGGCACAGGCAAATGCTTTTTTTGTGTGTAAATTTGTACCCCAAATGTTGGGTGTCAGATGTTGCAAAATTAATAAAAATCCAGAGACAGATATTGGGTTCAACCTGAATATCAGAAAAGCAAAGCAGCCAAGCCACTAGAGAGCTCTTACATCTATGAAATCTTAGGACTGAAAGAGACCGAGTTTTTGTCTCATCCAGCCTTATATTTGTCTGTAGTGCTGGGATTAAAAGTGTGTACCACCACTGCCCTGTCTCTATGGCTAAATAGTGTGACTGCTGAGATTAAAGGTGTGTGCTACCACTTCCTGGCCTGTATGGCTGACTTGTATGACTCTCTGATCTTCAGGGAAGCTTTTTATTGTGAGAACAGTCAAAATTAGTACAAACTTTTGTTTCAAATACCAATGGCCAATTATCCTCTAACAGAAATAACTTTATTAAATACAATGTGTACATATATAAAAAATGTTTGAGTGAACCCCATTGTTTCATATATTGATATATGCTAATAGGACACTGAGGTCATTTGAATAAAATGGCTCCCATAGGCTCATTGGGAGTGGCACAATTAAGAGGGTGCCTTAGTGAAGTAGGTGTGGCCTTGTTGGAGAAAGTGTGTCACTGGTGTTGAACTATGATGTTTCAAATGCTCAAGTCAGATCCAGCATATCTCTTTCTTCCTGCTGCCTGCTGATTTGGATGTGAAATTCTCAACTACCTCTCTAATGCCATGTCTGCCTGCATGCCACCATTACAATAATGGAATAAATTTCTTAAGTGTAGGCCAGCCCCAATTAAATTATTTCATTTATAAGAATTGCCATTGTCATGATGTCTCTCCATAGAAACAGAACCCCTAAGACATCTATTAAAACAAAAAGTAATTATTTATAATTTTAGGCAATTTATATATTTAGAAATAACAGCTCTCTAAAGCTCAGGGAATATCTCTTTCTGTGTTTTGTTTACTTGATTTGAACAGTGTCCTTCTTGAGACAGTACTGAGAATGAACTACACACTAAAGAGCAGCTCTAATAATAACTTTCTCCAGGGTGGCCAAAGGTGCTGAAGCAATGTCTAGCCTATGGTAGTCTGACTTTCTGCACTCAGCCACACATGGAGAGAAGATCTATTCCTCACCTCCTGGCAGGTGCATTGGTGGAACCCTGGTGGCAATTCCCATATCAGTAGAGGAACAAGAGGAAGGTAGACAAATTTGTTTAATCAAAGCTGTATGACACATGGAGACTTCAAGTATGAAACCAAGAGATCAAGGCAAGTGGTTTTAGGGACAGTAATGTAGAGTAAGGTGTGATTTGAGAGCCAAAGGAAAGCACTTAATGGTGACAAACTGGAAGGAAGTCAGACTATTATATTAGCTCTGGGTCTTCTTGGACCTAGGGACGTTTCTTCTTTTTGAATACATGAAGGACACATGTGACATAAGAATATTCAAATAGGACAAAAGTGAATGCAAAATCTCACCTACCAACGTCTGCAGTTTTCCCTAAGGTATCTTGCTTAGGGATCTGTATTCTAAGCCCAGCCATCCACACCAGGACTCTAAACGCACTACCCCTGCTATTGATGGGTTTCTACTAATAAGCAAGGCTTACGTATTAGAGTTCCTGCTCCTAATTTCATTTCCACTGCTGTAGTAAGATGGCCCCAACAAAGAGCAAGTTAGCAGAGTGAAAGTTTGTTTGAGCTGAATACCAGGTTACTGTCTACTGTTGGAGGAGAGTCAAGGTGGCAGGGACTTGTAACAACTAATAACATATCCACAATGAAGCAGAGCTAAATAAATGTGTGCATGCTTATTACACAGTTAGCTTTGTAGTGTGTAAATTTTTTTGCTCAGTTTCAGGCTGGGTATCCTCACACCAATTAAGGGAATCCAGACATTCCTCCACAGATATGCTGATGTGCGCAGTCCCTCATTGAGACTTTTCTCAGGAGATTTTAGGTTGGGTCAAAGAGCCAATTAAAGCTAGCCAGGACAGTCCAGATCCTTGTTTTCCTTAAGCATCACTATTCCCCAGGTACTGTATTCTGTTTTCATTGAAACCATTTCCTTTTGATGAGTGCAGGCCTTCCTCTTCTGACCAGATGGGTTGACCAGACAACATGAAGAGTTCTTTTACTTACTGCTCACATTGATGCTGAGGTAGAGGGAGGATACAGACTGAGGTCTCTGATTTCATGACTGAAACAACTGGTCTTCTTTTTAGTATTATATTTTATTGAAAAAAAGTTTTCCATACAATAGAGTCTGGTTATGATTTTCCCTTCCCTCTGTTCTTCTCAAATTCTCCCAACTTTCCTATCCATCCAAGTACATGCTTTTTCTTTCTTTCCCCATAAAAAAAAAACAGGCAAGCAAACAAACAAAAAACTCACAAGAAACACACAGACTCACACACATGCACACACTAATCACAAAACCACTATATATATATGTAAAAGACCAATAAGACCCAAACAAAACAATATGAGACAAAGAGCCTCCAAAAATATCATTGAATTAATGTTGTGTTAGTTATCTACTTCTACTGCTGGGCATAAGAGTTACCATGCAATGTGCTTAATAAACTGAGAGAGACTCCATTGGAGTAAATTGTTGTTTTCTTTTTGAGTGTGTGTCCCTTTTAGATAGCTTCTGACTAGGGTAAGAGCCTGTGTTCAATTTCCCCTCTCACTGCTAGCTTGATGGCAATCTGACTTGAATATGTGCAGGCCTTAGACATGTTGCCACAGTCTCTGTGAGTTCATAAGTACATTAGTTCTGTTGTGTCCGGAGGACACTGAGTCCTTGAAGTCATTCATCCCCTTTGGTTCTTATAATCCCCTTTCCACATAGATCCCTGAGCCTTGAGGAAAAGAGGGAAAGAATTTGATAGGGATATCCCATTTAGGACAGAGTGCTCCATAGTGTCTCATTCTGCACATTTTCCAGTTGTGGGTCTCTCTTTTAGGTTTCATATACTACAAAAAGAAGCTTCTCCGATGATGACTGAATGAGGCACTGGTCTATTTGTGCACCAGATGTCATTGCAAGTGATTTTACTGCTATGTTCCTCTAGCAGAACAGTGGTACTTTATTGTCCCCTGGACTCCTGACCTATCCAGTCTCAGGTTCTTGACACTGAGCAATATCAGGCATGGGTTCCACCTCACAGAGTAGGCCTTAAATCCAATCAGAGAATGAAGATGCGACAAGGGATTTTTAATATCCTTTCATCCAATCTGAGACAAACATTTAAAAATACTAGCTTGTCCTGTTAACATCTACAGGACAAGTGTGGAATTCATAACAGAGCCATGAACACTAGCAGAGCCCTCAATGGAGAACAATGGACCTCAAAACTAACAATTCCCAAGTACTTGGAGTCATTTCTTGGTTCTTACATATAACTTAACATTTATTTCTCTCAATGTTATGACCTTTATTTGTAAACATTTGAATTTTATAACTGAGCTATAGTTCCAATGACACCAATACGAGAGAAGGAAAAACATTTCAACAAGATGGAAATGCTAAAATTAAACAAGAAGAAATTGGAGTAAGATGAAGAAGTAACGAGTGTTAGCTTTTCTTCTACACATCGCAAGACTGGAAGAGAGAAGAGAAACACCCTTGTTATTGTACATATATGCAAAGGGAAGCAAAAAAAAGGCTGGCCAAGTTGTGCCATGAGTTTCACAAAGGCAGAGAGAAATGCTAACTTGCCTAGAGATAAGTTCTAGGTTGCTCAGGAGCAAGCCAGCTTTTAGAAGGTGGCCAGCACAAGCCTGCATGGCCGTCTAATCATTCCATCTTCTGGGAACACTCTAATGTAGCTAAATCCAGGATTTGGGTTTCGTTTAGTTGTAAATCAGAAGAATGCTACATGGTTCTGCAACCTTGTTCAAAAGTTTATTTGCCCTTGCATTAAAAAATAACTCGAGTTATTCTCAATGGATTCATTAGAAAACTGATTTTTCTGGTTTATAGCTATTTTGCCTGGCAGATGGGATCTGGCATTTTTTTATGCTGCATTTTTTGAGCTAAGTATAGATGATGGAATAGCAATATACTCACCCATGAACAAAAAAAGCAACATTCATATTGCAATGAGATTGCATTATTTGGCATCTACTGTCCACACATGTTCATTCGGCAATGGCTTGTCCAAGCCAATTATAGCCACAAGGGGAGTAGGCATTTGAATTTTAAACAAGGAACTCTGGCTTTTCTTGGAGAGAAGGAGCCTTCTGATGGGTGGATCAGTCTCTAACTCATTTTGAATGCAGCAGCAGCCAACGTCATAAATCATCCATTTCCCTCCCATTGCACAAAAACTTCAGTGCTGTTGAAGCCCCCAGGAAAGTTTCTCTATGTTAAATGGCTTCACCATGTGAGAGTCCAGGATACCCAAAGCAAGAAAAACAGTATGGCAATGTGGCAAGTTCCCTATTTAAGCCCCATGTGGTTGGAGGGCAGATGGTGGAATGGTGCCAGTGCAGGGCAGAAAGGTGGGAAGGAACAGGAGAGAAGGGGCTTTCTGCTACCAAGAACCACCATCTGAGATTTCCAGTGTAGTAATCCTGCTTTACACTTGTAAAAACTGAGAGACAGCACATCATAGTCCTCCAAACATGGAAGGAAAATGAAGTATGTGCTTTGTCACACCATAATTCTATATCATGGTTTGGAAGCTAACTGGACAAATAAGAGGCACCAAATCTGTCTGCAAATATCATAGAAACACTAGAAGTCCAAATAGAGAGCACCATGAGCAAAATGTTCCATTGTATCCCTTTCACTGTGAGTGCTGATGATTTGGTTGGTGACTGGAAGAGAACAGATCACAGATACAAAGACCGAGGCATCACTTTATCTAAGCTTAGCGTCATTTAACCAGTCTTCATAGATGTATCAAAAATACCCCCAAACAAGAAGCTCACAGGCAAATATTTTTATGTGCTAAAAATAAAGTTGAACAAAAATGTGACTCTTCATGTGTTTGAGATGCAGTATTAAATATATAGGTACAGTTAGTTTTGTGGTATGGTTCCATTTTAATATGGACATCTCAAAAATTTTATAATTCTTAAAGCTGGAGAGATGACTCAGTAGTTTAGATCCCTTTCTGCTCCTGCAGAGGATGTAGGCTTGGTCACCAGCATGCATGCCTAATGACACACAACTACTTGTAACTGCAGTTCCAGGGGATCCGGCACCATCTTCTGGCCTCCCCAGACACATCCACACATATTGTGTACACACACATATACACACAAAATTTAAAAATCAGCAAATCTTTTTTTGAGCAGTGTCCTTCCCCAAGTATGCAGCTGGAGATCTTCATCCTATGTGATGCTGTTTTAGAATTGCATGTATACTATGAACAGGGGATTGGCCTTTGAGTCAGGATCCTGAGCTGTGTTCTACTCAATGACAATGTGACCTCAGCAAGCTATTAAGTTCCTTGTGTCCCAACTTAATTATCTCGTACTGATGAAAACAAGGTTCTTACTCATATCTTTCAAACAGTTATGAAGAAGATTATCTAAAACTATTTTACATGTTTATTATGAAGGTACATGGTATATACAAAGACGTTGATAAATTTTACAATCTATTTTGCAATTATTATCATTATATCACAAAGATAAATATTATAATAAACACTAGAAGGAAAATCTGGAAAAAATCATTGTTATGCCTAAACCAGCTGACTCAATTTAGTTTGCTAGGTGAAATGATGATGAAAACAGTAATATTAACACAATGTAATACTTAGTATCTAAGTTTAGTGCTTAAATTTTTATACTTTCTCTGTGAATTACAAAAATGAGAAATTTTCTTATGGTTAATAAGGAAAAGAAAGGGAAAGAAAAAATAAAAAATATATAAAACATTGCATAGAAGCCTGTGCAAAAGTTCATGCCAACATAGGTTAAAGAGATGAGGTGGGGAAGGGAAACAAATCCAAAATACTAAGTGTTCACAACAAATGCATCCAAATAGTAGCAGTCAAAAATCTAAAATGCATGTTATTCAATCTTTTTATGTCATATATTTTTATAATATATACAATTATTCCAAACACCAAGCAATTAATATGTAAATTAATATTTGGATTATGGTTGTGACTAGTTTTAATACACATTTTTACAATAAAAGTATCATGGGCATATTTGGTGCAAATGAGAATAATTTTTATACTATAGGTTTTTTTTTAAAAAAATACAAGATGCATATTCTCTTTTTTTAAAATTACAGACGCATAGATTGAAATATAGTTTACATATTTACCTTTTGATCAATAACTTATAAAATAGATTTGAGAGGAACAGTCCTGAAATGATGGAGTAACACACTGAAAACTTGCCAGGGAAGGTCCTATTACTTCATTAATTTTTTTAAGAGAACTTTTCTTTAAATTTGCATTTGTTTGGATGGTTCTTATTTAATAGTCTTACTAAGAAAGCTTCCTTAAAAATTCAATTCCCAGTAATTTTACAGTCCCACATGGATCTAAGTATCATAAAATATATTGATAGAATTTATCAACAAGGTTATGATGCATACTCAAAGAGTTATTGAATATTTTTCATTATTTGTACAAAGTTTAAAATTTTTATATTAAATGCATACAATAAAGTTACAACTTATCTAAGTGGTATTAATCCCCACTGCTACAACACTAAATATTCCAACTACTTGTATTTCAGCTGGAGCATTACGGAGTGCAGATAAACCACCTCTTCATACAAGCTGGAGCATCACGGAATGAGATAAACCAACTCTTCATACAAGCTGGAGAATCACGGAATGAGATAAACCACCTCTTCATACAAGCTGGAGCATCACGGAGTGAGATAAACCATCTCTTCATACAAGCTGGAGCATCACGGAGTGCAGATAAACCACCTCTTCATACAAGCTGGAGCATCACGGAGTGCAGATAGGCCATCTCTTCATACAAGCTTGAAAGTGCATCTTTCAAAGTGTACATGCAGCAGGAGCATTGATTTCTATTGATTCTAAATTTTCTTACCTAGATCTTTGTTGAATAAAGAAACACTGGGCAGCATGCATGGTTAGCCATATTTCTACAGAATAGGTTCATAAACACTTTTGTGGTTTCCATTACAAATTCCTTCACACTAATGGAAAAATGATAAACTTGATGTAGTTTTCCTTATGGCTAGAATCATACCCTTATGGGGTATTAGCCAATAATGTTTCTCAAAGAGTCCTTTGACACTTACGTAATAACTTCAAAGAAAAACTCATGTTTCTGTAGTGTAAATCTGTGACTTACCTTTCTCATTCATTACAAAAATTGATAGCTGAGAGAATTTAGGTATTATTAAAATATGTTGGTGAAAGACTCTTTCTTCTAAGATAGGGTTTCCCACTAGAGCCCAGGATGCCCTGGAACCCGCTGTGCAGCCTATGGGGGCTTTGCACTCTCAGCGCCACGCCTGCCTGAGCTCCCACCATGGTGGGATATGATGCAATAACATGCATGGCGGGTAAGATGTTGGTCTACCCATAATCTCCAAAAGAGTTTTTCAAATACAAAGCTTGAGTAATATACACCAAAGAACTTTTAAATGATTACAATTCAACAATAATCATGTGACCACAAACTTTTCACTAAATATAGCCTCTGTCTGTTGTTCTCAAACACAGTGTGTATATTTATGTTAGTGACTGCACACATTTGTAATTCAGAACACTTTCTGTAACATGAAGTGCACTGACTTTTTGCAAACAGGCCATCGAAAGGCAAACTGTGAGAGGACCTGAGAGATAAGACAGAAGGTGTTAGTTCTGTAAACTTCTCCTTGAAGGGTTCATCTCTGAGCTTGAATTTCTCTGCCTGGCAAAGGAAAGGGAAAATCTGTGGGGATTTCGGTCTCTCCAGCTCTGCCCTTTCATGATCATAGCTGCCAGGAGTCTCTGCTCTGTCTGGGCAGAGGAAGCCCTGAATGAATGTGTAAGGAACAGATCAAGCCCTGAGTAAGTATGTATTGTTGACATGGTGCAGGCATGTCAAGACCTAATGCTGTATGGCAAAACCTTCTCCATGGGATGAAGTTCAAAGGGATGGCAAAGCCTTCCTCTGGTCTGAATACAAATATCGACGATGTGTGCAAAAAGGAAAGCTTACTAAAGATCGCCCAGTGTGTTTACAGTCTGAGACTGTTCCTTAAAAGAGCTCCCACACAGACTAACTCCTCCCCTGTCACCAGAGTGCGCATGTCCCACGTCATCAGAGTGCGCATGTCCCACGTCACCAGAGTGCGCATGTCCCACCTGACTCCGACTTTTCTGTAACGTGTACCTGTGTATGTTATTTCTTTGATCCCTTGTCTCCTCAGCCATGTTCCCAGTATCCATTCATGCAGCAAAGAGCACCTCTTGTTGTTACACCTTGCTTTTGCTTGACTCTCTTCCATTATATGAAAAACGTAAGGTACTGCATTGGACCCAGACCATGAAAATTTGAAATTTTATTTCATTTTTAATTTATTCTTTTTAGATTTGAATATATGTGCATAAAGTCATATAGAACTGAAAGCTTCTGTAAGAAAGATGTTGTGGATACAGCATTCTACAAATGTATTTGCTATAGTTTATGACATTTCAACAAAAGCTATCTCAAATTTACTCTACTAAAAGTAATTCTTCTCTAACACTCAACAGCCCCAACATGAATACAATCACATATGTGTGTGTGCATTGTGTGCATGTGTCCTGTGTACATACAAACCTCTCTCCCTGTGTGCAAGTGTGTGTGTGTGTGTGTGTGCCTGTGTCTTCAAGGCTTTGACAAATTTATGATTTAAAATTCTGTTAAATACAGATGATGTATTAAATAGCAGAACAAAGCCCATTAGATAGCAATGCATAGGTCAGAGTATGTATAGTACGATTAGAAAGCACGGCAATTTATCTATTTGTTGATTCTCAGAAAGCAATTGCATTGAGTCTATAAGATATGTAACATAATTTCTGTGGAATTTTTAAATAAACCTTACCAGTTTATTTTCAAAATGGAATATGTAAAACTACTGTAAAATAACCAGATGTTAGCAAGTTTTTGTTCTTGTGTTTTGTAATACTTTTATTCTGATACCCACTACCGTATAATGATATTCTGTTTAAGCACAATAATTTTGTTTCATATCTTCCTATCTTAAATGGTTTCAAAACACTCAATTTCTCCTATTAATCAGAAAAAGAAGAAAGGCAAATCTTTATAAAACTCTATCTCACCAGTTTGTTCTGCATTTATAAAGTCTTGCTTGGAGAAGCCCTTGCTGGGTTTCAGGACCAATGGGAAACTTTGTGGGTACCCCTTATAGCTGATGTAGGCAGTTACTGCAACACTAGAAACGTCTTACCAGGGAACAGTGAGGTGGCTCAGTGATTAAGAGTACATTTGCTCTTGCAGAGGGCCCAGGTTTGATTCGCAGCACTCAGAGGGCAAGTGACAACTGTCTGTAACTCCAGTTCCAGGGAACGTAACACCCTTTTCTGGCCTCCATAGGCATTTCTTACGAGTGGTCCACAGATACACATGAAAATGAAACACCCACAACACATAAAATAATTATAAATACATTTTTTAACTGTGAGGAGGGTATCCAGGTTAACAGTGTTTTGAAGTCTCACTCAAAATTTATCTTCGTTTACCAAAGAGGTAAAACCCTCTTGGGTTTACTCCCTCCCTTTCTCCTTTCCTCCGTCTCTCTCTCTCTCTCTCTCTCTCTCTCTCTCTCTCTCTCTGTGTGTGTGTGTGTGTGTGTGAATGAGTGCCTGTGTGTATTTCAAACTACCATCATGATCATGACATTCCTGTCTCAGTGTCCTTAGCACTCAGATAGCAGAAAGGATCTTAGTGTCATATTTCAAAGCAATTTATTTTATTTTTTTTTGATATTTTTGAGAATTGCTTACCTTAAAATAAACCCAGATTTTTAGAAATGTCTACAATAGCATTTCCTACACCTAGAGCTTGGAAGAAGGAGCAGAAAGATTGTAAGAGCCCCCACACTTGAACCACTGTCACGGGGCAGGACAAAGGTTTGTTCCTGTGAATCCTCAACAGTATGACTGCCTGCAAAAGACCTACAGAAATCACACCAGTCTACATTCCAACATGGATGGAGGAAATTTTCAGTGTCTCACCCCTAGAAGTGAAGCTACAGGGGTCAGGCTGGTGAGGCAGGGTGAGCCAAATTGGGTTTTTGTTTCTTTCTGGATACAAGATCCCAATTCTAACTGATCAATACTAACTGGACTGATTAGTAAGCAAATACAGAAAAGATGGCTCTGGATTTGAGAGTGACACAGAAGGAGTGGGGGAGGTGAAAAGGAGACAACGGCAGTGATCCCCAATCCCCTCACTCACGGGGAGCACTTACATCCACCAAAAGAGAAGGCCTAGGTACTGAATTCTGAAAATGACAGTGCTATTGTTAGGATGCAGGAATGTTCTCGGCTCTCATTCTTTGCTGAGGCTTCCTAAGTTGCCATCATTGGAGGACTAGCACTTGAGGGTGTGAAGACTTATATGCATTTATTTAAATGTGAAAAGTATTTTTTCAGCATTTGTACACAACATTAAAACGTGAAATGGTTAAATATTTCATTAACTAATGACATAAGATTTGGTAATGAGAGAATATGGTCAATATTTGGAAGAGTGTAAGAAGAGGTGTGTTCCGGTCAACCATACGGGGCAGGCAGTAGTGGCACACACCTTTAATGCCAGCACTAGAGAGGAATATAAAGCAGGATGAGACAGGAATGCGCCCTCTTTCAGTCTACAGATTTCTCTAGTGGTTTGGCAGCTTTGCTTTGATCTTCAGGCTGAATCCCTTCTCCCAAGTAAAAGAGGTGTGTTAGGGCTGGAGAGAAGACTCAGTGGTTGAGTGTTTACTGTTCTTCCAGAAGGTCTGAGTTAGGTTTCCAGCACCCCCATCAGGCAGACATCAACTACCTGTAACTCTAGCTCAATGGATACCCAATGTCTCTATCCTCCTGGGGCATCTGCATCCATGGGCACATTCACATCCATCCACCCACACATAAACAAAATTAAAACTAATTTAGAAAAAGGTAAGGTGTCTGCCCCTTTCAAGCATATAGTTTAGACTTTCGTTATTTGTCTTGGAATCCTTTTACTTAGAAACACTGGAATTTCAAGAGGAAAGCTGAATACAGTTTCCACATGATTAGCTAAAAGGGGCAAATTTTGGAATCTCTTTGAAAACTATTTTAAAAGCTCAGCTATACTCTTTTTTTTCTTTTCCTATTACAGAGCCATGAAATGTTATTTCAACTGGATTGCAAACATAACTTCTAGAGTGTAGACACTTGCTATTATTTGCTCACTTCATCAAAATGCTCTTTTAAATTCTCGCTACATCTGTATTACTGCGTCCTGAAGAAACCGAGGTGAAGGAGGCCCAGAAGAGGCCAAACCTCCTTCCTGTTTCTAACAAAGGAAATGCCTTCCTGCCACTAAGTTTTGGAATGATTTCCAAGTCCTCTAAAAATAATTTAACCCGTGTCAAAAGGCTACCTCTTTTGAAAAAAAAATGCAATAAATGAATGTAAAAGTCAGAGAATGCAGGGAAAGTTAGGTGCTATGCTGAAATGGTATAGCACAGGCATGTCGATGCAGACTTAAATTAGCGAGCACATGTCCATGCCTCTGCCCTCTTCTCTTGAAACTGGAGCTATATTATTGTAGAAAAGCATAATAATCCCCACTCTGATCTTGTGTTTCAAATGGGAAGCCCGAGACTTTGCCGCATGGGCACTTCTGTAAAGAGGTCGAGGATCAGCATTTCTGCATTCAAAGGACAGGTTATACAGTGAAGAGAAACAGGAGTTGGAATACATAAATTATCCCAATGACAAGGATTCTAATTTTACATCGAACTTCAGCTTGAGGAGGATGTGTCTATTAAATTATAGGCCTTTTTAAACAATAGCTAGATTCTTTACAGCATTGTAGAAATTACAACATGGTAGTCAAATCACAGTTCTCTGAAACCGTGTAGATTGTTTAAAGAATTGAGGTTATTTTAAAATATGTGTATGTGCATATGTCGGGGGAAGGTGTGTGCACATGAGTGCAGGTGCTGGCAGATGCCAGGGGCATCAGATCCCCTGCACCGGAATGATAGGCAGTCCTTAGGCACCCCACCTGGGCACTACGATCCTTCACAGCAGCATGTTCTCTTAGTCCTTGAGCCATCTCTCCAGCCCCTTGCATAGTTTTTTATGTGGAGAAACCTTGGGTAAATCCTTACTGTGCAAAAATGAATGGTATACTTTCTTTGTTCAGAAAACATGGAGTTTCAATAGACTACGCTCGTAAATGACATATTGTTAAAAGTGGTCGTCATTTAAAAACATTGTTTAATTCTCTTAAAGTCATCTGCAGGAAAATTAGATTTTGTACATTTTGTACTGTGACTTTTCTTCAGATTAACATGGATTGCTTGTTAGTCCACCTGTGATATCTTGCTATAAGTAATTTTCCTTATTATACCAGTAATCAAAAACTTATGCAAATCACCATAGTTTCCCTTCTTTATAAAACTTACCAGTACCTCTTACCTCTTTTGCATTAAAAATGAAACCAAAAAAAATTTTTTGAAATCAAATTTCCAGTGCACTTCTGGTCACCTTGAAAAAACAATTTCTTTGGGTTTTTATTAGTCATCTTTTGATTACTATAGCAAATACTAAAACTATCAACTTAAGAAGAAAAATGTTTAATTTGTTAAAGGTTAATTTGTTGTTAATGGTATCCTCCAACAGAATTCATGTGGTTTTTAGGAGAGGAGACGTGAGCTACCGTCTCCTCATTTGCAGAGTGTCACCCCAAGTGGGCCTCAGAGCTGGCCGTGGTAAGACCTTGATGCCATGATGGTGCTACTTGTAGGTGATGAAGGTTTAATATGCAAGTCCTATAAATAGTCTTCAAGTCATTGGTGTGGCCCTGTTGAAGAAGGTGAAGGCACCTGAGGGCTTTCATTCCCTAACTTCCCCATCCTGACCACAAATAAGCAGATGCCATGCACAAATCTGCAATTCCGTGTGTTCCGCAATAATAAGTAGCCCCCATTAGAGGCCTGAAGGCAACAGGTCCAAAGAGTTGCAGCAGTGAAAACTAGACAAACAAATTAAACATTATTTTCTTCTTAAGTTGATAGTCTTAGTATTTGCTATAGATTTATAGTATTTGCTTAGTATTGCTATAAAGCTGACTAATAAAAACCCAAAGATTTTTTTTAAGGTGACCAAAAGTACACCGGAAATATTTTGATTTCATTTTTTTCTGGTTTCATTTTTAATGTGAAAGATGCACCTTGCAAATTTTTACAAAGAGGGGGATCCATGGTGTTTTGCCTAAGTTCTTGCTTATGCAAGAAGGAAGGTGAAACTTAGTCTGTCTACAGCGCCATGCAATCTGGATGTGGTGGCGCTTGTGTTTAGTTCCAGCACTCAAGAGGCAGAAACCACCGGCTCTACATAGTGAGTTCCAGGAAAACCAGAGCTGTGTAGTGAGACCCTGCCTCAAACAACAGCAACAGCAGCAGCAACAGCGAGTCATGCAAATTCATGCTATGAGTTCCATTTCATTCAGAATCTTTTACATTCATTTATTTAGTGTTTGAGGTGGAATGCGGTGGAAGGAGATAATATATGAAGCATCTGACATTTTCCCAGAATTATGCTTAACATTTTACTAACAGCTTCTCATTTGCAAAGACACGGTTATTGTATATCAAAAGCAAACACAGACAGAAAGAAATTCCATTGCTTTTCCTTATCAAATTCAGAGTCTGTTCTCTCTCTCAATGGAGAGAAAACCTCAAATGAGGACAAGAAATGCAATTCTGTGCTCCTCCCTGTTATAGCCGCTGTCTTTAGCAAGTGGTGAAGTAGGAGTCCAGAGCAAGAGAGGGATGCTAACCCAGGACTGCACACTGCTGACTTGAAAAACAAAACAAAAATCATTGCTTGTGTGTGTGTGTGTGTGTGTGTGTGTGTGTGTGTTGTGAGCGAATGTTCACAGGAGCACATGCTCTTGTGCATACAGTGAGCATGTGGAGGCCTGGGTTAATACTGGAAATTTTCCATGATTCCTCTCCACCTCATTCTTTGAGGCAGGGTCTCTCAGTTGAACTTAGAGCCCACTGATGAGTCTTGGCTAGCTGCCAGTTCTCTCTGGGGATTCCCATCTCCACCTTGTAACTGAGCGCCTAGCCATTGTGCTCAGCTGGCATTTAAGTGGGTTTTTGTTACTAGAAGTCCAATGTGCTATCCCACAGAGCCATATTTAAACCATATTTGAGGACCCATACTCTCCCAAATGCAAATGCTTAGCCATCCCACAAACCCTCCTACTGCCTTTTATGCTGATTGGTCTGAGGATTACAAAGGAACATTTTAGAGAGACTTGAAAGCAACTGGTAAGGAAATGGGCAAGTGTTCAGAATAGAGCATGGCTTTCAGTTAATCTGAACCATTAGCTGTAGCATTTACTGCTGACCTAAGTAGCTCAATGCTTGAAAATATCCAACTTGAATTGCCAGTGTGGAGAAAACAGAAAATCAGTTGATCATGCCTATTTCAGGGTCAGATTAAATTGATAGAGAATGAGCTCATCAAAGCCTCTAGATAATCTAGTAACCTTCAGTTTGCCACATCTTCCTTCAGCACGTTATGTTACACATGTTTTGAGTGTGCTGAGGAAGGGTGAAGGCAGCAGCTCAGCAGCAAAGCACATGCTTGGTATGGAAGAGGTTCTGCCTTTCTGCCCCAGAACCATGAGATAAACAACTGTGGGAGTCAAGGTTACATACAAACTAATGACGCCGCTGAATTTACGACAGCAAGTAGTCTTCATAAATCTTTCCAGCAATTTTATCCAAAATCAGTTCTGAATTTTAAAAGGTACTCTAGTCATTTCACAAAAATAATCTCTAGTCATATACTTTCAATAGTCAAAGTCTCTGTTTTTATTCTGAAAATTCTTGAGCAGCATTTTCAGTCGACAAAGTTATTATTTACTAATATGATTAGCCAGGATTCTGAAGAATGCATATCTAAACTCCTTGAGAGCCATAGCACACTGGCCCCATCTTCCATTTATAAAAGACTAAGAGCTGCTGGAAATGATGAGTAATTTGGATTTTAAGGCTAGTTAATTTATTCCTGAATTACAGGAAACGGAGCATCCCCAGAGGCAGCCAGGTCTTGGCCCTATCAGCTCTGCCCTTGTTTTCCCTGTGTGCTGGCTGGAGACGGAAAATATCACTCAACATTTTCATGACTCACTGTTCATATGCATGTCATGTTTTTATTCTGATCTCCCCCCATCCACGGGCTAAAGTCTTAATAATCCCCCACATTAAAAGTCATGTACAAAATGCAGTGTGTTTGAAGTCTGCAGCAGAGTTACCGGGAAGTAGGTTCTGCGAGTAAATGGATGAAATTCTAGCTGTTTCTAAAGAGGATCCAGCTACTTAAGGGCACTGGGGTTTTCAGTGAATAGGTGTGAATATTTCAGTGCAGCCCAACCTGCACTACGAAGCAGTTATCCCTTCCAAATTCAAATACTGCCTGCACAAATTTTCTAAAAAGCGACCTTTATTAGTTCAAATGTTACTGTGGTTCGGATCCTGAACAAATACTCTTTTTCTTTTCCTTTCCTTTTCTCTTTTTGGAGTGTGTCCTTCAGGGAAAGGAACTTGGCAGGTTGGGCTGGAGAACTGGGCACAGGGGTGGCAAACTGGAGGTGTCACCTTTTCACTTCTTGATGCTCCATGTTGGGAAGGAGACCAGGGACTGTGCATTTTCCTGTCAGGGCTATGATGATAAACCGTGGGGAGCTGCATAAGAGGTTCTATTCACCTTCGGAAGAACTGTGGGTCTTTGGCTGTCCAGAAGGCAAGTCAGTCTCCTCGCAGGTTGGGCCCATTCTCCTCCTGGGACAGGCGCAGCTGCCATTGACTGGGTTGCAGCGAGCTCCGTGCGAACATTCACACCGCAGCCTGCAGTCGGGTCCATAGTGGCCTACCTGGCATTCTGTGGGGAAAGAAGGAAAAACCGAAGCAACTCAAATATCCTTTCAACTACACAATTACTTTTTGGAAATGAATGAGATAATGAGAGTCCAGAAAAATTCTGTTTTCCTCTGTGGTACCTTTCTCTTGTGCTAGCATGTTATGTCATAAAAGCAAGAGAGTCCCTGGGTGGCAAACAGGAGGGTTGGTGTGATGAGGAAGTTATTGAGAAAAATTGGACAGGGGGAAAGTGAGGAGAGCAACTTCTATTTCTAAAGAGCCTTCTCAGAAACTGATTACTCCATAACATTTATAGCCGTTGCACTGTGTGGGACACGGAAATGGATTAGCTGCCTGGGGTCAGAAAAAGTCAACGCTCACTCCGAATGCACAATGCGGGGGGTTTTTCTTTAGGTTAAAAGCATGATTTTGTGTGCTTGTGTTGTTGAAAGTGAAATGGCTTTATATTCGACTCTTGTCTCTTAAAATATGTCAAAAGGGCCGTAGATCCCCAATGTGCCTGGTGTTGTGATCGCACTAAAAGGGCTCAAAGAGTCTGTAAGTTGAATTGTATCGTGCCCACCAAGAGAAAGGCAGTTAAGGGGGTGGACTGGAGGGCTGGGTATTATTAGAGCTATTTAAAAGAGAGGACTTGAAGGGGGCAAGCCGATATTTGGACACTTAATCTGTTGTCCAGGAGAGAATTTAGCAGAGAATAAACACATTCATTTTCTACAGGACTGAGGACAAGAAGAAAGTGTTGCAGAGCCCAGGAAGGGAAGTATATTCATGCATCCTCGAACAGGAAGCAACTTACAAGTATTCAAGGGCTAGAGAACCCAATTCTGTTATTGTAACTGTGCCCCTCCCCCATCTCTGCCCCAGTCTACAGAGTAAAAAGTGAGAATTTGAAAGAGAGCAAGGTGTGATATATGGGAAGGATTGGAGGGAGGGAGGTGAACCAGGAAATGATGTAATTACATTATAATGTCAAAATAGAAAAGAAAAAATTTCTAAGTGGGTTGTTAGCAAGTGATATCATTTGCTTTCAGCAAATGTCTGCAAGGTGGGCAAGACAGTGAGGAAGCCCTCCTGCTCTGTAGAGAAAAGAATGGGTTTGGTGTGGTCCACGACAGCCTCTGTCTAACTCATGCTCCTGCAGAGTGCAGGGCTGAGTTTCTGAATACCTACCGAAGGGTCTTTTCTCTTTTGCCTAACTATGGGAAAGCAAAAACAGTAAGCATATTCAGAAGCTTAACTAAGAGTTAAGGCTGGAAAGTGAGAAAACTTGGAAAAGCCCAACATAAACACAAAGATGTGATTCTAGAGAGAATGTGGCACTAGAGCCCTTAGAGACATTTTTCTTTAATATGTCTTTATTGCTCCAATATGCCCTATGATAGATTAAAGATGGGCCCCTAATAAATTATTGATCTCATTTCATTCATTATTGTGTGTGTAAATGTGGTTGCTCATGTGCCACAGTCAAACTATGGCAGCCAGCCACTTTCTGGTCACACTTCCACTATGAATAGGTTCTGGGAATCGAACTCAGATACTCAGGCTTGTGTGGCAAGTGCATTTGCTTGCTCCCTAAACCATCTCCAGGTCTCTTCACAAGTCCTTCATGGGCATTTTCATTACTATTGATTTTGGTTTTGACTTGCACTATGCAGGCAGGTTAAAAAGCCCAGTAGCTTTCTTGTCTTGCTCAATTAGATTTTAAATATGAAGTAGAAATATAAACCAAAGTTTCAATGAACTATCTTCTTGATGGCTCAACATTAAGCAGAAGAGCCAAGTGTCCTTCAGGGAGACACTGGATCGGCAATGTGGATGCTGCTCACAAATGCATTTGGGGCCAGTGAGATGGCTCAGGTCTTCAAGCCTCCTGTTAGCAAGTCTTGTTACACCAGTTCAAACCCCAGGACTCCCTCAAGTTGTCCTTTGACCTCAGTGTGCATACCCACGATATTGCCACAAGGCTCATGCATGCATATACAAATGACAAATAAATTCAATAAAAATAAAGATGAATTTGTCCTCTAAATTTTAGACTCTGTGGAAAGTTAAAGGAAAAAAAAAACATCATTCCAAAGTGAGCTCAATGCATGAGCTCTGCCCAGAGTCTTGCAAGACCTTGTAGTTTGGTGGTAAGACCACATTTTTTTTTTGGTCAAAAGAGTTATTAGTCAGGATTTCTCCTGAGCAGTGGAGAATCTGATTTTAATTTATAAAAATACCACATTTCCATGTTAATAACCATGTGTATTTAAGACATCTGTTTGAATGTCTGCAAATGTCAATTTACCAAAGGGAGGGGTGAATGATCCAATAAAAAGTTGCTACATTCTTTTATGAATTAATATTATGGCTGTTTAATAGGTCCTTTACCAGAGTTAAGTTAAAATGAGGCCTTTTATCTTTACGGAGACTGCATGAACACAGCCTGCTCACAGTCACTATTGCAGATGAACTGTAACTAATTGAGCATAAAAGCATGAAGAAAAGACCTTGTAGTACATCTATACAGGCCCCGGACTCAAGAGTCCCTGACTAGAGGGCCCTCAAGGTTCCATGGAGAACACTTACCACATCGGAGTCATGCCATTTTGTAATTTTCTCACATGTAGCAAGGAACTCTGGAACACAGCACACATAGCATGCAAGCCCTTACCTTGTCCTAACTGCCATATGTTGCCATGTTTGGAACCTAGTGTTATTTTATAGTTCTAATTTTTCATATTTCTAATTTTTAAATTATGTTTTTAGTTTGTTTATTCTCCCTGCCTTGTGTGTGTGTGTGGGGGGGGGAATGGGAGACAAATGGTTTCAAGTCAGAGGACAACTTCCCAGAGTCAGTTCTCACCTTCTACTATGTAGGACTAGGAATCAGGCCCAGGCTGTGAGGATTAACAGCAAGCGCCCTTACCCACTAAGCAGTCCTGTTTGCCCTGACATTGCTATCATCCACTGGGTGCAGAGGTGTCAGTGTGAGTACTGTATGCCCCGCAGGATGTGTGAGATCCGAAGATGAGTCTGACAAATTAGTCCTTGCCTTTCCACTTGTTTCTGAAGCAGAAAGTCTCTTGTTTGTGTTGCTTGTAGGTCAGGTCAGCTGACACACGAGCTTTGGACTCGTTCTCCTGTCTCTGCCTTCTGTTTCTTATAAGAGTGCACACTTGGTATCTGTCTTTTTACCTGCAGCCAGCAATAGGTCTTAGACTGTCAGGATGTGGTACAGATGCTTTCATTCACAGAGCCCATCTCTTACAAGTGCCATCTATTAGAACCTTCTGCAATGCTGGACATTTTTATGTTATACTACCCAATATGGCAGCCAATAACTGTCAGTGGGCACTGAGGATGAAAAGGTTTCCTGTGAGTTGGAACAGGTGGATTGTAAGTTAATTAAGCAGCGGCATGAAGTTCACGACTCTTGTGTCTCACGTGCAGACAGCCAGACAAGCAGCATTAATCCCTCAAAGCTTTTCATCAAGAGAGGTGCAACATGAAATCTGCACAAAAGGAGGCACTCATATGGAAGACTCTGTCTCTGAACCCAGACTTCCTCCTTGAAATCTCAAAGCTGCCATTTACTTGTTGTGCAACATAGACAACTGAACTTTATTACTTTCTAGGGATGTCTTCTTCCTGCTCTATAATATGAGAAGGATGATGGCAGGAAAGGAATCTATGCAGAGCACACAACGGGCACCCCCTAAACGTGCGGGTGGGGCCACAAATGCTATGGGTGTGTCTATTTTCATGACCTCTCCTATGGATGGCATATGTATCATAGATATTTGTTCTGACAGAATAATTTCAGATATGACAGAGCGTAGCAACTTCCATCCACCATGTCTCCAATGAAACAAGAATTCTTTCAACAAATGCTTGTTGGGAAATCTACTAATGTGCCAGAACCTATTCTAAGCACACCCCCCCCACACACACACATTCTCCCCCCCCCCACACACACATTCTATTGTCTACTAACTTAGGTCCTCAGTATCCCACTTTATCCAACAGAAATAGGAACATAGACAACGTCTTTGGGTAGTGGGATGCATTAAACAAAGGCAATGCTTTCAGAATACTGCCTTCACTGCAGGAAAGCAGCTGCTATTGATATTGCTCCGAAGAGAGCTGGGATGTAAAGTGATGCTGGGTGAATAGAAACCTTTTGAAGCCTGGAAGGCTAGCATGGCTCTCTCGCCATTACAGAGGCCACAAGCTCATAGCCGACAAGTGCAGGAATGGACCTTAACAATATGTAACCTTAGCCTGGTTCTTTTGAAGATAAGCAAAGTAAATTCTGAGATTAAACATTCTATGTGGGGTCTTATCTGAGGTGGCTCAGTGTCTTGGGTCTGAGGTGAATTATATAAAACCTTTTGATCTAAAATCATCCATCAAGTCACACTGCAGGAGACTTGTTGTCAATTGACTCAATCCACTCTCCCCTCTTCTTTTGGCAGTTGCTAAATTACCATAACCTTACATTCTAGGTCATTCTTTCTGTGGGTGGCAAAGAAAACAAAGTATGACTATCAATGCCCAAAGACAATCTGGGTTCTTGGATATGAAGAATGCTACCTAGATACTCTACATCTTGTTCTAGTGGGCTTTTAGAATCACCGTCTGTTCATTGTGTCTCTGCGAGGAATTGTGTTAAGCAAGGTATTGGTGTGGAGGGCCTATCATGTAACAATTACAAATGGTGACTGCTCAAACTGAAGACACTGGGAAGCATTGCTGGGCTATTTTCTTTTATAGGGTGTCATTTCCAGATCTAGGCATCTGTGGATCCTTCTGTCCCTCTGGATTCTTCTTTGTTGGTCATACCTGTTTCACATCTGGTTCCTGCCCTCCCTGGTGGGCAGAGGCATTTTCCTGTGGCTGGGTGGCAAGAACTTTCTCCTTCACAGTCACAAGATTGTTGACAATTGTCCCCAAATGTTCCAGGTGGACATTCTACAGAGGATAGAGACATGCTGACATGTTAAGCCTTGAATTATCACATGCAAAATTGCTTTGGATACTCTCCTAAGAGGAAAAAGGAGCTTAACAAGTCCAGAATACTCTGTCTTACCTTCAGGTTTGATAAAGATCAACATTTTTGTGGCTGAACATCTGAGAGAATATGTAAATTCATATTAAACAGATGCTCATAAGATTCAACTGTAGATGGTAAAGGAGATCAAGTGGGGGTTTGCTGTTCAGAAGGAGAGGACATGTTGGGAATTCTCAGAAGTAAGATCCACTGTCTGACTGATTTAACAACCAGTTCTCAAAGCTTATTTACTTTGACACTGGTTCATAGTGTTCTAGAATGTAAGTAAACTTTTCTGAAAAATCTTAAGAAATCAGACCATGTGTTCAACTCTTACTATTTCTATTAACATATAATGTATTGTTCATCTCTAAAGAATGATGTATGCTCCATACTTTCCACTATATTTCTAGAATTTAACACAGAAATATGCAGATAATAGTTTGTATCTTATTGAACTACTAAATAATAAATGAATAAAAGATGAACAAAGATTATAAATATAAAGCAATGGTGATTGTTTTAAAATATAGGTGGACTATTTGAAATGTTCATAGGTAGGAATTTTGATTCACCATATAGAATAAATTACCATGATCCCTATAATATTATCTATCATCTTTATCATCATCATCATCATTATCATCATCATTGTTATAACTTTATACAGAAGTCCGTATCTATTGTGACCATGGTGATACTCTTAGGTGTCTGGAAACATTTAATAGACAGAATCTTTAAAGACTTTGTGGTATTTTATTTCAAGCTGATGAGCCTTTATTATTTCATATTTCATACACATTTATAACTGTGGTTACTTTTGTGATAAATGCCCAATTCTCATTTTTAAATATTTACACAACTCCTCTGATCTGTCTCAACACCACAAAGCCAGGCAGGTATGTCAGATTGCTATATCAAGCATTACATGAAATATTGAATCTTATTCAGAGGTAGTATCCTTGCCTATACTGACTTAGAGCTTTCATTTTGTGATATTACATGAGAGAACAATATTTTGAACAAAAGAGGAATCTGATTATATTGGCAGATGTATATATTCTTTATAGTGTAATTATAAATCGAAAGCACAAGTGACCAGTTTTGACTTAGGTTTTCATGTTCATGAATAGATCAGATGACCTCATGCTCACAGGGAACTCTCACAGACATGTGCTTTAAAACACACTTGCCATACCTTGCTCACAATGGTTGCCATGGAAACCTGCTGGGCAAACACACTGTCCACTTGCTACATCACAACTGGCTCCATTCTGGCAGTCACAGGTGTGAACACAATTAAAACCATGAAATCCAGGAGGGCATTCTAGACGATAGAAATGTCAAAATGTAATCTTTAGCTTAAAAACAAAATGGAAGGAAAGACTAAAGGATATAATCCAGCTCATGTGTTTATCAGGACTAAAAATGATGTAAAAGGGAAGAATTAGATGTACCGGGAATAACACAAGAGATTAATCATAAAAAATGGGTTGATGTTATGTCTACACCTAGTAAAGCCCACGAGAAGATCTGAAATATCTTAATAATGTTATTTTGCTTTGCTGTACTGTAGTTGGTCAAAGATAGCACTACAACCTTCCTGTTGTCGTTTAGAGGTGAAATGTCCCCATAGGCGCACATAACGCACCATAGGCTCACTAACTGGTTGTACTATTGGGAAATTTGTGGAATCTTTAGGAGGTAGAATCTACCGGAGGGACACTGGGATCAGGCCTGGAGGCATCATGGCCTGGTTCCCTTTCTGCTCACTCTCTGCTTCCTGAGTATAGATACAACATGACCACTCAGTCTCCTGGTCCTTGATTCCTAATCTAAAACCCTCCCCGTTGGGACAGATGGCATCGCCGTGGGACTATGAGCCACTCTTTATTATACAAACAGAAAAGAAATTAAAGCATCTAAAACCTAACCCTAAACCTCTGATTCAGGTTAAATATAGTGACACTAATATTGAATTAAATTCCTTAAACAAATAAAACATAGTGTGTGAAAAATGATGCATATAGCCTTTGTATTTGAAGTCCTAGAATCGGACCCCCAGAGGCTGAACACGAAGGAAACAAGAACCAATCTCTCTCGCCCACCTCCTTTTTAGGCATGTAAGTGTGATTTTTTTTTTTTTACAACATGGATGATACTTCTCCAGTGTGCACTACTTAGAACAATTTAGAAAAGTCACCCAATAGAGCAAAGGAAAACCAGGAAATACAAAAGGAATTAATTAATGCGAACGTTACTGATCTCATTGTAACTGTTGAGTGAAAGGAAATGGAGAGTTTCTTCCTTTGATCTTATGAATGTAAGATAGAGAATAAACAGAGGGTCAGATCCCTGTGTCTTTCTTATGAATGTTGTTAGAGAATAAACAGAATGGTCAGATTCCTGTCTTCCGTTCTTTGCTTCTATATAAAAGTGAAGGATAATGGTTGCATTGCTTGTGTTTCCATTTCACTAAATTATCTTATTTTCCCAAGTTGCTCAGATTGGAAATTTAGATGTATCTTTTTTATTTCCCCATCACCATTATAGTGGATTGTTATCCTGATGTGTTGTTTTGTTTGTGCATTTCCATTTTCATCCCAGTCCAGCTCCGTTTCACATCCCAGCCTGAGGGTTGAATGGGAACCATTCCCTATAAGCCCCAGTATCTGAACACTTGCTTCCCCCTGTGGTGCTCTTCAGGACCATAACAGGATGTGTAGGAGGTGAAGGCTTGCTGGAAGAAGTGCATCGCATCGTGGAGACAGGACTTGAGATTGACAGCAGTGGGAGAGTGACTGCAACACTGGGTTTCCACTCTCCCATCCCCCCCGCCCGAATACCAATGAGGCTGACCCTTTGCCTAGATAAATAGCAATATACCAACACTTCTTGGTTATCTCATCTTGGCAGTAATTCTTTAATCTAAAACACTCTTTGATAAACCTATAGCATAAATGTGATGGGTTCTAATCAATACTTTTTTCTTTCCTCCTCTTATTTATATTTTAAAAACAATATAAAGAAAACAAATGAACAAAACTCATAAAATGTCTGATTTTGCATTCTTAGCCCTAAAACATCAGATTCGTTATAAGAGTCTGAATCACCAAATGCTGGGTGATGCCCATTCCTACTCCTGAGGTTGAAAGAATAGGAACATGGTCAACGGTATTTCAGATAGTCCAGAAAAGCCTTTGCTTTTGAAGCAGCTGACATCCACCAAGCCTTTGGCATCCACCTCTATGCTCCATGCTTACACACGATTTCTTATTCAGGCCTCATGGCTACCTCACTATGCAGAAAAATGATAAAACTAGCAGAAGTAGGCTGTTTAGGACAAATTCTAGACACCTGCACTCTCACGTGTGCCCGCTGAGTGACACGGTCCATCAGGACTCTCAGGTGCCAAGTCATGCGCTTCTTGTTTTCCAATTTGGGTTGCAAATATTGAGTGCAGATATAGCAACAATAGTAGAAACTATTTTGAAAGACACATGAGGTCAGGTCTTTCAGAGGCAAGTCACAGCTAACGTGGAATATAAGTAGCAATTTCCATCCATTATTGCCCAAAGGCAGCTGGGTAAAGAGCATTCCTGCTTAGACAGACTCAAAGCTCATGGGTTCATGGGGTGTCTATGTGATAATGTGATTGTTAAGTCTGTTATTGGCAGAAAAGCCTAAAGGCTTTTAAAGTCCTTTTTTTTTTCATCATGGTATTTGTTAAAGTCTGAAATTTCAATTTGAGCTGTGAAACTTGCTCAGCCTACAGTAACATACACTAAAAGTTTGTGTAATTTGATATAATATGAATATACTCCCTCTATGATTTGAAATCATTTTGGAGCTTAGACCCTCCACACACAGAACATACAGTAGCTTCTGCTGTTTACCGTGTTCACAGCCTCGCCCATAGAACCCTTCGGGGCACTCACAGGCCCCAGACAGCCTGCTGCAAACACCACCATTCTGACATGAGCAATTGAATTTGCAGTCTGGGCCGTAGTTACCAGGAGAACATGCTGAGGAAGAGAACATCAAAATATTAGGATTTGTCAAAAGACAGTTAAAAATTAATAAGTTCAAAGATGAAAAAACTGTCATGAAGGAAGACATGAATACAGATAAACCACCAACTAATCAAATTAAAATGGAGAACTCACAGGCTGGGTATGCGGTAAACAGTAATTCTCAACCCCTGGGTCCTGACCTCCCAATACCAGATATACTGCATATCAGATATTTACATTACAATTCAGAAGAGTAGCAACATTACAGTTATGAAGTAGCAAAAAAAAATTATGGATGGGGTCACCATAACACGAGGAACTGTATTAAAGTGTCACAGCTTTGGGGAAGTTGAGGACCACTGTGGTAGAGGGTGTGTCTAGCATGCTTATGGGGCCATCCCAACCTAACAACCTGGAAATGAACAAAGCACAGCACCTTACATGGCTTAAAAGGTGAAGGAAGGGGAAAGAGAGGTTGCTCAGTGGTTAACAACACTGGCTGCTCTTACAGAAGACTTAGGTGTAGATCCCAGCATCCACACGGCACATCACTGTCACAGACCATGTGTAACTCCTGTTATAGTATATCCAATCCCCTCTTCTTTCCTCCAGTACACAGACACACACTCAGGCAAAACACCCCTGTGCACACATGCAGACATAGACACACACATTTTTTCTGAAGATGAAGAAAATGACAATCCAATTTTCAAATATGAAAATTATAATATAAATAAAATTCCAAAATTAAATGAAATGGGAAATGCTATAGGGAATGACTTACCCAAACCATCCTAGTTTGAGGCTGGAAACCTAGGTAAGACAATTATAGTAACAGTTCTTACATTGAATAAGAGTGAAAGAGAGAGAGGAAGAAAGTACTCTCCAGAATCACAGGGATTCTACAAACATTCACTAGGCAGGGCACCATGCACACACATTCTCTAGGCAGGGCACCATCCACACACATTCACTAGGTACGGCACCATCTCAACTTAGAATATTTCAGAACATTGAAAGAGGAAGGAAATTTCCAAATGCTTCTCATTGAATGTGTGGAACATCAATTTTACAAACTAGAAAAGGTTGCATATAAAACAGCTCCATTTTCCTCTTGGATATCAATGCCAAAATCATAGAATATATAAGTATATATAATCCAATAGCACTTTATGAAATAATCTTCATCACACAGTATTTATTCTTGGAACATAAGGCCACTTACTATTAGAAATTCATTGATATTACATCACATATGCTATCAGACTATAAAGAACTCATATAATAAAATTACATGGATGAGGAAAAAGCCTTGCAATAAATTCACTAAAATATAGTTGGGTATTTCATGGATTAGAAAATTAATTATTTGCTTCTTAACTTTAATATCTTAATGTGAATGCTAAGGTCAGTGTCTTTATTGATAAGGAATATAAAATGTGGAATAAAGTATGGATTATTTGTTCTTGAATACAATGAGTTAACCTCAGAATGCAATGCTTTTCTGAAAACACACAGTATAATGGAACAACCAAAATGTTTTTCCTAGATGAATGATTATAACATTAATTTGGAAGAAAAAATAAATAAAAACAACAAAACAACAAAAAACACCCTAGAATGTGGAACAGTAATGGGGGGAGCCATTTCATATTTCATGTTTTGTTACACAGCCAAGGCTGTACTTGGATTCCAGCTCCCCTTCAGTCTCCACAGTGCTCACATTAAAGACAGGAGCCACCAGTCCCGGGACACACACCCACTTCTCTCCCAAAGGCCAGTATCTGTCAAGTCCTCCACCAGTGTGGTTCTCTTCAGTCCCCTGCTTAAAACCTTGAGTTTCAGCCAATGTGATGTCCACAGTGGCTTTGAGATTTAGGAACAAAAGTGGAATTGAGGTCTCAGGGGAATTTGCTCCCATCAATACTATTTCAAGTATATATTTTAAGATGTTTCAGAGTTTTCCTGCGATTGTCTAGAAACTAGGTAATGATTAATGATCAATATTTACACAATTTTATTGAAAATGTGGTCATAATTATGAAGAGGTTATTGGAAAATAGCTGCTTCATAGGCCTCTACTCAGCACCCGATAAGAGTGAGCCCTAAAGTGGACTTCGTGAGGCTAAGGAGGAACCAGCTTGCCTTTCTCACAGTGCTCCCCGGTCCACCCCAGGCCACAGGCGCAGCTTCCGTCCTCGGGATTACAGAGTCCATCATTTCTACACGCACATTTGAGCCCACAGTTGGCGCCATATTTAGTCTGGGGACAACCTAAAGGAAAACATTTTTAAGTATTATGTTCAATGACTATGTCATGAGCCAACAATATTTTTTTTTCTCCTTTGAGACAGTTTCCACACAAAGACAGCAAAAGCAGCAGAAAATCTTCAGATGAAAACAGCCCCCTGGATGTCACAAGCACAGCACTGCCATAGGCTCACTCAGTTCACAGTCACTCCACAAACATATTGGGCTGGTCCTGTGTGCCTAGGACATTGGCACCTAGAGCTTGCCTATGGAACAGTGAGCAGTAATTTGGGCCAGGAAGTGTGATGGTTAATGCTGACTTCAGGGGGATCTGGAAAGCAATAGGCATGCCTGAGGGATTATTTAGTTTAGGTTGGCCTCTGTACATGCCGGTGACTCGCTTGGTTAGGCTAATTGATTAGGGTGCCATCACTCTCTTGGTTTGGGTCCTGGATTGCGTGGGAAGCAAGCAAACTGAATAGCAGCAACCGTTGTTCCCTGCCCTTGACCACAGAGCACTGTGACCAGCTCCACGAAGCTCCTGCCATCATGGCTTCTCCCTTCAGGTAGGACTGTCCCCCAGAACTGAGGGCCAAAGTAAGCTCTTCTCCTTTAAGTCGCTTTTGTCAGAATATTCTATCATAGCAATAGAGGAAGCAACCAATAGCAGGGAGTAGTTTATACAATGTCTCAGAATTGATAGTGAGGAAAGAGGAGCAGTTCTTTCTTTAATATTCTGGTGCTTCACTGTTCAGCGTAGGAGGGTACTACCCAAACATACTACCAACAGAAGTTAAGACATCAATGAGTGAAGAGAAGTGGGCCGAAGGGCCTTCCTATCCATGCCAGGGGAACATCAGGAAGCACCATCGATGAGAATGAGTGCCCCTGTAAGATGAGGATGATTCTCATATTTAATTAGTTTTGCCATAAAAAATACTGCCATCTAATACAGCCTTTTAGGGAAAACTCACTATCCATATATTACATGAAATTCTCCAATCTTTGAGAGTTGGCAACTAATTAAAATCATTTTATAACAGCATGGAAGGCATATTCTGAAGCCAATTCAAACACATTTGTGGCTAAATTTGGCCAAGAGCCTACCATTTATAACCTCTAGTTTATGGAGTTTTTACATAATGATATTTCACACATGGATTATCTCATTTAATGCCCCCAAACACCCCTGTGATGTGGGTAGCAGTGTTCTTAATTTTTCTCTTGGAAAAACCGAAGCGTGGAGACTGAAGCCTTGTACAGACTTAGACAACCAATAAGACCAGAAGTCAAGACTCAAGTCTGAAACCTCTGACCAAGCCTTTCAATTTCAATAGCAGGAGAGATATTGGAATATCTTTTCTTATTGTTTGTTTTTTTAATTCCAGCTAGCATAAAAATATTTAAAAGGAGAAAAACAAACAAACACACAGAGCCCAATCTGCATGAGATTTCAGCTAATGTAAGGCAGACTGTGTGGCTGAATCCGGTGGAGGCACTTGCCTGTGTATATCTGATAAAGGACCAGTTGTTGCTGGTCAAATAATGAAAGTTTTTTTTCTTTTTATGGGTGCAGGCTGAGGGGAAGTTGGGCACAGGTGAGAGGAGGGGAGGGGGAACTGTGGGTATGCAAATGAAATTTTAAAATTTAAAATTAGAAAGGAAGGTTTTTATTTTGTTGTGCTATTCACATATGTGCTGTTCTTGTGTACTTCTAAGCATGTGTGTGGAGGACAGAGGTCAACCCAAGTATTGACTCTCAGGAGCCATCTTCCCTCTCTCTCTCCCTTTTCAACAAAAACACTTCTATTGATTCTCTAGCAACTCACATCGTACACCCTAATCACACTCACCTCCCAGTCTTTCCAAGTCCACACCCACATGGACCCACGACTCCCCTCCCAGCACAAAATAAAAAAGTCCCCTCCAGAAGCAATCAACCATAGAGTGCTAAGCTTCAGCATCCTATCCCAACTTTTCAAGAGTTCTTTTGAAGGCTTCCCATCTAGGCTGTTACTTTTAGTTTGCACTTTGGGAGGGGTGTGGGGCAGAGTCACATGAGCCTTCAATGCCCCTGTCTCTAACTGTGTGTCTGCAGCCGATATTTCTGCAAAGGTAGTTTCCTTGCTCCTTACAGTTGTCAGGAACATGGATCTTGGGTTTCCACGTGGTTTCTGGGGAAAGCCCAGACCATGGACAAGGCTTCCAGCTGCAGAAGATGGATACAGGATCCAGGCATGGCTCTCAGTGGCAGCATAGCCTTGACACCACCATGGCCTCAGACTGTAGCACGGACCGTGAACATCCTAATGACTTTTGGAGGTCAATGTGGGCCATGTTATCAACACAGACCCTGTCTACAGTAGGACTATGTCTTCTCTCTTAAGATAGGGTTTCTTTTTATCCTGAAAGTCAAGGTTAGGGTAGACTGATTGGCCAGCAATCTCCAGGGATCCCCGTGTACTGCTCTACTGAGATTACATGTGTGCCACCATGCTTGATTATTTTACATTGATTCAAGGTTTCAAAGTAAGTCTAGAGCATCTATCTGTTTATCATCTATCTATCTATCTGTCTATCTATCCATCCATCCATCTATCCATCCATCCATCTATCTTCATCTAGCATCCTCTCTATGTACTTAATTTACAATTGCAAATTTTTTTATTGAGTATCTTTCTGTTGCTATGATCAAACACCATAATCAAAAGCAGCCTATGGAAAAAGGGTTCATTTTGGCCTACAGTTTCAGAGGGATGAGTCCAGCTGAGTGCAACAGAGGCACGTCAGCAAGCCTTGTGCATCGGGGCAGGAGTAGGAAACAGATAAAACTGGAAGTGAGGCAAGTTTTTAAGTTCCCAAAGCCCATCTTCAGCAACATCCTTTCTTCAATAAGACCAGTCTTTCTAAACCACTCCCTAACAATGTCATCTACTGAGGATCAAGTGTCTAAACACTAGAGCCTATAGGAGACAGTTCTCACTTACATCGTCACATACTGTGTAAACCATGATGTTTGAAGTATGTAAATAAATCCTGCCCTAGTTGCCTCATTTTGGCAATAGCACATAATACCTACTCTCTTTATATTACTCAAAATTGTTGTTTATCATCAATCAGTGTATTTACCTACCATATAAGCGACTTTCTAAAAATTAGTCCTTACACCTACCTGTAAGCATGTGCCTTGTGACTAATATAAACCCCTTTTTCACCAAGGAGCCCCTCAATGGAAGAATGGATCAAGAAAGTATGGAATATATACACATTAGAATACTACTCAGCGGTAAAAAACAATGACATCTTGAATTTTGCATGCAAATGGATGGAAATAGAAAACGCTATCCTGAGTGAGGTAACCCAAACCCAGAAAGATGATTATGGTATGTACTCACTCATTAGTGGACCCTAGCCATAAAACAAAGGACACTAAGCTTATAGCTCACAAGCCCAGAGAGGCCGAATAGCAAGGTGAACCCAAAGAAAGCATATACAGATCCTCCTGGAAGTTGGAAGCAAACAAGATCATCAGGCAAAAGTTGGAAGCACGGGGGCGGGGATAGAGGTAGGGGTAGGGGGGTGAGGGTAGGGGAGAGGGGGAAGGAGAAGAGAGAAAGGAAAGTCTGGGGAGAGCTTGGGGGAGTGGGAGGGTGGAGATGGAGGAAAGGTGGATATTGGAGAAGGGAATAAGATATCTACATTAAGGGAGTCATTTTAGGACTGGCAAGATACTTGGCCCGGGAGGGGATCCCAGGTGTGCATGGGGATGTCCCCAGCTATGTATTTGGGCAGCAGAGGAGAGGGTACCGGAACTAGCCTTGTCCCAGAGTCACATTGATGAATATCTTGATCACCACCATAGAAATTTTGTCCGATGGATGGAGGTAGAGACAGAGACCCACATTCACATCAGAGCAATGGACTGAGCTCCCAAGGACTAGTCGAAGGGCAGAAGGTGGGAGAAGAGGAGCAATGAAGTTAGGACCGTGAGGGGCTGGTCCCCCCACTGAGACAGTGTGCCTGAACTAATGGGAGCTCACCACATCCAGCCGGACCAGGACTGAAAGAGCATATGATCAAACCAGACTCTCTGAATGTGGCTGCCAATGGGGGCAGACTGAGAAGCCATCAACAATGACACCAGGACCTATCTCTTCTGCATGTATTATCTTTTTGGGAACCTAGTCTGTTTGGATGCACACCTTCCTAGGCCGGGATGGATGGGGGAGAACCTTGGACTTCCCACAGGGCAGGGCACCATGCCATCTTTTAAGGAAGCAGGGGGAGGGAGGAGGTGTGGGGGGGTGGGAGGGGACTGGGAGAAGGGGAGGAAATGTAAAAATTTTATTTATTTTTTTAATGGAAAAAATAAAAGATTATGGAAAAAAATTAAAAACAAAGACTATTCGTAAGGTAAAAAAAAATAAACCCCTTTTTCTTCCATTCTAGCTACAACCACCTCAGTCCCTGGTAATTATTGTATTTTCTACTTCTGTGAAGCCCATGATTTTATATTCATTTATGAGTCATGTTTTGCATAATTTCTTTTTCTGTACCTTATAGAAAAGTGAGTGTGTGTCATCACTGTGAAATAGAGTCCTATAGTCTGGGGACTGTTTAGAAAGGGCATGCGATGTTAGATAACATGGAACTGTCTTTATTATGCCGGCTCGCCAGTATTGATGGTGATGTAATCAAGACCATTCTATTTTTCTTTTCTCCCAATTTTAGCTGGATAAATCTTAGTCTTAGCTAGGCGGTGGTGGCACACACCTTCAATCCCAGCACTCAGAAGGCAGAGGCAGGTGGATCTCTGTGAGTTTGAGGCCAGCCTGGTCTAGAGTGAGTTTTAGGACAGCCAGGGTTACACAGAAAAAGCCTATCTTGAAAAACAAATAAAAACCAAAATCCAGAACCAAAACAAAAAACAGTCTTATATTTTCAAATACAATAGTCAAAATTCTGGAGTTTTTGATGAAACCCTTAAAATATTTGAGTTTTCAGGCTCACACCACATGTGCTAATAGAGTTTGGTGCCATCTACCCTGTAAGCTTCTGTGAAGGATGGCCTTCTTTCACTTTGTTCTTTCAGTTTATGGATCATCAATGTTTGATGAAATCTCCATATTGTTATAATTTCTAACATCTATGTGCATTGCCATAATGGCTGTGTTGTTTTAAACTTGGCACAAACTAAACTGATTTTAATGTTATTAATTGTCCCGTTACTATATTTTTTCATTATTTATTTTGTTTCTCAGATTTATCTTTTAGTTGTCCCTTAAGAAATTTAAAAATATCATTTTTCCAGGAACATTTTATTTCAAAAAATAGCTGCTGATTTGCCACGATGCTATATTTGAAAAACAGCTTAACTGTGAATAAAATACTTGGATCACATTTTCTCCCCAAGATATGAATACACATTGATTAATCATGTGCTAGCATTGAGCCCTGTTGTGAGGCACAAAAAGTCCTGCTGGTCACACTCACAGTGGCTTCAGACTTCCCTCTTATCCTTAGCAAGTTCCAAGGACAGGGGGTTTTAGTCCATCCTCTTTCATTTCTGAGTCATATATTTGTGCATTTTTCTCTTTCCCATTTTTCTCCCACATCTCCCTTCATTATTTCCACGCTGCTCTCCCATTCCCCTCCCTTTCATCACACTCTCCACGCCTGCGCAGGAGCAGATGAGGCCCTCTGTCCTCCTAGGCCCTGCTGTTAACGGGGCCTTCATTTGCACGGTGTGTGTTTTCTGAGTTCTTCAGTTTAGTGTCTACTTTCTTGTGTTGTTCTGTAATTTATTCTACGAACCCTTGCATCTCTGCCTTACCATCACATTTTATAGGAAACACTCTTCCATCAGGCCCTTGGAATGCTGGGAGAAATTCTGGCTAATACTTTCCTGTGGTCTAAAGTAAAACCTTCATGATCTAGTATCTTTTGTTTTGCCTTTCTGGTTCATCTTCTTCCTTCCTGCAGAATCAACACTAAAAAGCAAACAGAACTCCAACTACTTTTTTTTTTTTGTTTCTAAAGTGGGGGATGTATTCATCGACTAACTTTATGCACTAGCTATTTTCTTTTGGGGGGATATTTAAATTTTATTAATAAGAAATTACTTAATCTTTTTAATAAAATATTATACTTATCCTACAACTCTTTCCAGACCCCCCTCCCAGTGTGTCTCTTTCTTAAACAAGAATACTTTAATGCTGAGCTGGCTAGTTTTTTAAAAATTGTTTTTATTGCGCTATACAGCTTTCTCTGCTCCCTTTCCTTCCTCCCCTCTCCTCTTCTATCCTCTCCCGTGACCTCCATGCTCCCAATTTATTCAGAAAATCTTTCAGGGATTATTTCTACAGTTCTTCACCACCTATTTTATTTAGGGGTAGTGTGGCTTCAAGGCTGAAAAACTAGTACCAACAATCTGGAAGTTTTCTTGGTCTAGAATGAAGTTCATATGTACACGTTGTGGGAAATGCATGTGTACATAAGTGGGTACATATGTATCTGTGTAAGTATGTACAAGAGCATGTATGTATTTGCGTTGTCTGCGTGTTTATATGGTATTTGTGTTCCCATGCCTGCATAAGTGTATGTGTTCACATTATGTATGTGTGTTTGTATGTGTATTTGTGTATACATATGCATATGTTTGTGACTGTCTCTACCAAGGTGCACATATCCTGTATTTGTTTATTTCATGTCTTTTTCTGTAGCATATGATGCCCAGGGAGATTAAGTTTGTTCCTACAGCCCGCCTGTTACACAGCCCTTACCCACACATAATTACAGTTTTCTCCCTCTGTGAACAGCAAGGGAGATTGCTAGCTCAGATGTCACAGCTGAGAGCCACGGCTAGCACTCTCACTATAGCTCCTTGCCTTGAAGACTTGATAGTTCTTCCGTGTTTAAAATTTTAATTATGATAATAATCAATGTTAAGACTTCAGAGAAGTAAGGCTGTAGATTTCAACACAGACTGTATTTGCATGTTTGTCTCCTGTTTTTCTTACAGCGAGACTATGTAGGTTGAAGAGGATGCCAAATTCTTTCATCTTATAATTTAAGTGCTCTAGTTTTCCAAGTGTGGTCACTGGTACCTAAATTGCTCCTCCTAACCAAGAGTATGCATAAATCATTTTCATATCAATTTCTGTAGCCTTCCAAGAGGCTGTTGCCTTAGCAGTGCAACAGGCAAACATGCCGCCATTTGATTAGAGCATTTTGAAGGAAGCATGACAAATCATGCCACAGTTTGAGCACCAGACGTGTGGTCCCAGTTCAGTGTGTTGATTGCTTGGACTGTTAAGGTAAATCTTTAGCAGCCTTTGTTACCTTGCCGACACCTGGATCCCATCAGACCAGGTGGACAATGACACCTTCCTGTCACTGGGTCACACTCTCCTGAGCCGCAGAAACACCGTTGGACACAATCTTGTCCGTAATGACCTTCAGGACAAGCTGGACGAAAGATCAAAATAAAGACATGCAAAGTTTATTTTGCTTATTGAACATCTGTCATTCAAGACTTTTAGACAATTGTCAATATATGGCCCTTTCTTCTAATCCAGTATCTTGCTGACTTCCCTACAGTTTGATTTTCAACCTAAAAGGCTACTTTAAAATAAAAAAAACAAGTAGGAAGTCTCAAGTTGTTGCTTTCTTAGAGCAGTTTTGGCTGGCATGTGGAATACATAAGCCTGCATCTAGTTTCAAAACTCATATCGGATAGATTTCATTTGCAAATTAAAAGCAACAGCTTCTGGGCTGGAGAGATGGTTCAGTGGTTAAGAGCACTGTCTGCTCTTCCAGAGGACCTGAGTTCAATTCCCAGTAACCACATGGCAGCTCCCAACTGTCTGTAACTCCAGTTTCAGAGGATTTGACACTGCCACACAGATATAGATGCAGGCAAAATGCCAATGTACATAAAATAAAAATAAATTGTTAAAACACAAAACAAAACCTAAAACCAACTTCCAGTCTTACTTTAAATACAGGTACGTGTGTGTGTGTGTGTGTGTGTGTGTGTGTGTGTGCATGCCCACACCCACATCACAAACCCACACACACACATGCTCTGAGTGTGTTTGGTGTGTGGGTATGTGAAAGAGAATGTGAGTATGTATGTATGTGTATTTCTGTGCCTGTGTATATGAGTATGTATGTGTATATATGCATTTGTATGGTATTGTTGTGTGCGCATGTGTGTGTGTGTATAGTTGTACTTTCAGTACACACATAAGGTTTTTGCAATATTGAATATTTTTTTTCTCTTAAGTCCTTTCTGGAATCTTACTTTATACTCCTAACCTCAACATAAGATCTATAATACTCATATTTTCAAATATTTATCTATGTCTTTGGATTTACTGATCTATTTTGAATTGTTCCAAAAATGAATTGAGATGAATGCTGAAAACAGATAACACACAAAGATAAAAGAAACATTTGTGAGAACCAGCTGAGATGACTACATGATAACAATGTGAAGGGAAGCATGAGAAGCACTGGGCCTTGCCAGAGGCAGGCTGCACACTTGGCTCTAACCTGCCAATCTGTCAAGGCAAGGAAAATGGCTCCTACAAGATCACAGCTTTCTTAAGACAACGTGTTCAGGAACCATATCCTTTGAACACGCTCTCGCATGGGGACATTTCTCCCACTTACTCTCTTTGAAGAAGGAAGATAAGGGTGCCAGCCAGAACTTTCCTCAGGAAGTGTTTATGGGATGGCTTTCACTCAAAGATCACTTGGTGGTTGGGAACACAGGCACTATCCAGTAGGAATCTATCATCAGCTCTTCGGATTTGAGAGTTTACTAAAATTTTATGATCAGTACTGGGGGCTGCTGTCACAGGACAATTAACAGAGAACAGTGCGTTTATGTAAGTCAGAGGCAGCAGCCGCCTGCCTGGGAAGCACAGGCAAGGAAAGCATCTTCAGCTTACACCAGCTTAATGGCTTGAATTAACAGAAACTTCGCTATTCCTCTTCTAGCAAGACCTTAAATGAAGGGCGTGCTTGCATGCATGTCTCTGAGTGTGTGTGTGTGCACGTACATGGACAAATATATATGTATCTGTCTATGTGTGTGGTATATGTGTGTATATGTACACATGTCTATTTGTACGTGTATATGTTTGTATGTGCATATGTTTCTGTATATGTGTATATATGCATATATGTATGAATGCATATGTGTTTTTATTTTGTATGCATGTGTGTATGCATATATATGTATAGTGTTCTGTGTGTATGCATATGTGGGTATCTGTTTATGTGTGCATGATTTCGTGTGTATATTTTTGTGTCCATGTGTATGGTATGTGTGTATATATGTATCTATTTATGTGTGCATATGTATATTTGTATATATATGTACATGTGAAAGTGCACAATCATGCACACACATGAATGAGAATTAAAGTTATTATTACAGTTCGTCTACTTTTAATTTAAATCTGTATTAATGGTGCTTCTCTCTTTTAATTGTGAAGTTAATGATCACTGGTGATACTATGACCTTAATGAATGACACAAATGTGAATAACCCAATCTCAAGTCCTTTGCCTACAAACTAGATATTTTAGCCCAGCTTCCAGCCTCTCTCTCTCTCTCTTTCAGTCTGTTCTCCTCACCACCTCCTCTATCTTCCGAAAAGATCATTAGTGATCCTGAGTTCAGACACTAGGGTGACATAATTGTCACCACCTGGGCCAGAAGCACCAGAGGGCATGTGTTCAGCTAGTTATTTGGTGGAAGTAGAAACCACCCAGTTATTTAGAAATGGTAGGTCTGACGACAGAAGAAACCCATTTTATAGGCACAGACTCACAGGGCCCAAGCACGTGTATTTTAAAGGTATCTTCAACTTTCTGTCCCTTACACTTGATGCTGATAAATCTTACAATGTAAAGTTAAGGTATTTGTGCTATTTTCCTTTTGAGGAATAGAGAAACTACTTATTGTTGAGACATAAACTTGCTGAGTATAGATAAAATTCTGGAACTTTGGACAAGATTGGCAATATGAACACAAAAAGTCTTATGTTGACCTTGCCCAAAACCCAACAGGCTTTTTTTTGTGTGTGTCCTGACTTGAGTACAATGTTTTGGGTAAAAGGGTTTATTGCAGAAATATTTATTTTGCTAGTTATGACAACTTTAACTCTGAACCCAAATCTGATGTTATTAGTCCTCAACCTAGGATTTAGATCAGCTTGTATTTACTGTCCCTATAATAAATCCCCAAGTATTACCCCACCATTCACCCTCATAACTGCAGTCTTAAGAACTATGATTTAGCATTTTGCTGCACCCTTTGGACACTGGGATAGCTGTCCTCTCTTTCCCATAAGTACAGGGTGAGGCAGTAGGATGGCCACAAGTTCAAAGCCAGCATAAACTACACAAGGACACCAACTGAAAGACCAGGCACAAATAACTTACTTTGACTGCAGTCTGCTCCAACGAAGCCAGGAGGACAGGCACAGGTGCCAAGTGTGCTTTCACATTGACCCCCATTCCGGCACTTACATGTCTCTTGGCAGTTTGGACCATAAGTGTCTTTTGGACACCCTGTCACAGGAGAACAAAATTTTACGTGTTGTTGTAACTTGAAGCATTCAGGTGCTCAAACTCTTTTAACTCAGTATTTTAATTATTTATCATTAATGATTTTAGCTGCCTTCAAACTACTGATTCAAACATGATGGTAGATAGGTAAATACACAGGAAGACAGAGAGATACATAGGCAGAATATTGGATAATAGACACATGACAGTAGCTAATATATACATACAATATACACACACACACATATATATATATACACATATGTATATACAGACAGACAGATTTTATATGATATGCTGTCCCTTGATAAATCATCAGACTTCCTTTGAGCTTCTCTGGCATCACGCTCTGAAGCATTCTTACAGTCTAGGCAAATTCAAATTCATCCCTTCCTTACTAATTAAATATATTTTGTTTTAACCAAAAGGATCTTGGTGTGTTTAATAAATGTAAGAATTCAAAAGGCACCAAGTGTAGAGGATGCCTTTCATTTTTGGTTAGTTTTTGATTTTCTATTTTTTGTCTCAATGCATGCACAGACAATAGCATGTACTGTGGTTTGAAGAAGAAATGTTTCCCATGTGTTCATATATATATATATGAATACTTGGTTCTTAGGTACTGTTTGGGAAGTTATGGGACCTTTTGTAGCTTGGTCTCAATTTCTAGTCTCTGTCTGTCTCTGTCTCTCTTTCTCTCTCTTTTTCTCTCCCTCTCTGTCTTTCTCTCTCATGCATGGATAGAAAGTGTTTACTCTGCTTACTGACAGGCTGCTCTTATGGTGCCACTGAAGACATTCAGAGCCATGATGTACTGTCCTCTTCTGGAACTGTAAGTTAAAATAAATCCTTTTCTTTGCTAAGATGTTTTTTTCAGGATATCTATCACAATAAGAGAAAATAATTAAAGCAGGTGACACCTAATGTAATAATAATGATGACACCATGTAAGAGATTGGTCAGAGGGGGTCTTTTTATCAAAGACACACGTTTTACAAGTTTGGCATGTAGACTGCCTCCAAAACCATAGTTGTTCGCTGGAGACTTAGATTTGACTACAGGCTTAGAAAGCATCTGTATCTCCCCCCTTTTGCCTTCCAGCTTAAAAAACAATAGAATGGCACGTGGTGGGAGCTAAAGCAAACACTGAAGCACTGGGCACACTGAAGGCTGCTGCTCTGTCAGAGCTGCTATCTTGCTCTGCTCCTCCCTGGGCTGGATCCCCTCTGCTGTCCCCTCCTTCCCTTCTAAAATGTATTAGAGAATTGTAAGCACAAAGTTAGTGCAATACGACACATCCTTTCCCTTCTCTTCCATTTATTAAGAGATGAATATTTTCCTGCATGTCTAACTGGGTGTGTCTCATTGAATACGATGTTCATAGTTTTATAAAATCAGTGATTTACAAAAATGTATGATGCGGAGAAATGGTTGGAGGAAAACACACAAGGAAGCTGAGGGTGTACAGACAGAACCAGTGTGGTCAGGTGTGCTCCTCAGGCAGGCTGCTTCCTCAAAGGAGACTGAAGAAGTAGGAGGTATTCTAGAAGTCTCTAGAGTCCTAACTGGGAAGTGAATCATGGTGCAGAGATCTGGGCAAATAAGGGAAAAGAGCTTCACGTTACAAAGAGAGACGTTTTATAAAAATGGACATATAACTGTGGTTACAATTCTGAGTATAAAGAAGCATCGCATCCATTGAACAGGAAGAATGGCCTAGTGTGAATGTCCCATGGAGTTAAGTGTCTAAGAGACGCAAAGTGCAGATTTTAAGATACTTTACTAGTGAGTTGAAGCTATAGGACAGCCATTTTCCCCCGGGACATACGCCACTGCAGCCATCTTATCCCTGCCTTGTACTTATTAAAATCACTATTGCTTCTTTTTTGTCATCAATAGAAAAAAAGCACATTATTTTATCCTTCAGTATAATTATGCTTCTTAAATCAGTACACTATATCTGATTTAAAGAATATGTCATCTATCAAAAGACAATATATGCATAAATCTATGGGTCACTGATTCATTAAATTTAAATGCCAAGTGTGGTGTGTGGTTTATAGAAGTTGTGGTAATCTTTTTTCCAAGAATTAATTATTTTGTGGACAATCCCACTTTCATGTTCACTTTTGTGGCACATGCAAGTGAGAATTCTTGATTTGTGAGCACATCTCAGAGGGTCACTAAACTAACAAGACACACTGTGGACGTAATGATTTTACTAAGCTTGTCATAATAAAGGTAAGGCCCCCTTATTTCCTAACCTTCTGTTTTCAGCGTAGTACCACCTTTGCTACATTCTTCCTGGGAATGTCATCTTCCTAGCAAGGGTTGTTGGGTTCTTTTCCATTACAAAACCATTTTCCCCCTCCACAAGAAAACTTTCCTTCTTTGACTCTAATGAAAAAAAAAACAACTCAATTTGGAATTTACTGTTCTTATTTGTTTAAATATTGAAGGCTTGGTGGCAGGCCCCTTTGCCATTGCACACTGTGATCATGTGAATGGCATTTCACTTCGGCAAACAAGGCTGCTTCTGTATCTCAAGGCACATAGTTCCCAAACAAATGACAGCATTAATCTGTATTCCCCAGTCCATTTGCCTAGTATTTGAAAAGGTTACACACATATGGGCAAGGCATTGTGACACAATTTGGCTTTATTCTGGAAAAGGAGAAACTAAAATCTTCTCGTAATGAATGTTTATGACCATGGGCAATGTCATCTGTGGATGCCTTCATACCCTTTTGACCCGGCAAAGCTGTTCTCAGCACGTTTCCCAAAGCATCTATTTGAAGCACGGGGCCATTTTACAAAACTGACTAGTTACTGAGAGCTCAAATGAGCACGATTCTAAATGGCAGGCAGAGAGAGGAGTGTAAGGTTTCCAAGGTCTACAGTAGTGTAGGACCTCTCATTGGTCATGGAATTCATAAGACCGTGAGTCCACACTCTCTGGCCCTTGCTGCTCTTCTATGTAAGAGCCACACGCTCAGGTTGAGCACCCCGAGCAGCTCGGAGAAGAAGCTGGGAGATGCTCAGTGTGTTTGTCTGCTCCCTCTGGCCTCTGCTGAAAGAAAAGTTTGATTCTCCCCTCTGAACTTGAGAACACGAAAGCCCAGTTGTTCTTGGCTGCTGAAGTTTTGCTTTGGAGCCAGCTACACCTTTTATGGTTATTTTCTTGAATCTTTCTTCACAGTCTTGTAATTACAGTGGATGCTGCCAAGGAACCCTTGCAGCCGTATCCAACCACGTGTTGCTTGGAGCTAAGCCCACTTGACAGCCAGGGAGCTACTCCTGGCTCAGCCAGCTCCACTTTAACAAGGTGAGGCTACCTCCCTTAACCCAAGGTAGCTCATCTTTGGAAATGAAAATACAGCCAAGTTATATGTAACCTGATATTATTTTCTTAACAAATAATATCTTTGAGTCCAGGAAAGAAATTCTTTTGAGATATATAACAATACTTTCTAAGACAAGATGCTTGAGATTGATCATAGCCATAAGCTAAGAGAAATTTTGTTTTAGTTATTAATTTTCAACTGGAATGACTATACTATTTATGGATCTAAAAAGAATTAATTGAAACAATTTTTTCACATTTAATTTTTTTATTATTGCATTATAAATAGTACCATTCAAAATTTCCACCTCCTCCGCTCCTCCCATTTCCCTCCCGCTCCCCCACTCCCCCTCCCCTTTTCCCCTCCAGTCCTAAGAGAGGGCAGGTTACCCTGCCCTGTGGGAAGCCCAAGGCCCTCTCGACTCCATTTTCATATATGTTTAGCTGTGGCTTTAGTTGTCGATGTTTAAAATGTATTAGTGATATTTGAAAAATACTGTCTATGGCTTTTAGAAAATTTGGGTGATTTAGAAAAAATGGTACTTAGAAAAAATGACTGGCGTGATAGAGAAAGGAGTAGCGGTGGCCAACTTGGGGGAACAAATGACACTGAGGCCAAATCATTTTATTCTTACACCTATAAAATCTGCAGTAAAAATAATTACAAGCTTAAAATTAAATAGTTGATTGAACATTTTTACATGCTCCTTGGGACTTTTTTAGTGTGTTCTTTCTTCTATAACCATTTTTTGATGTTAATATAAAGTTCTGAGTTTAGGGAGGGTGCTGTCACACTACTGGACCAGGAGCAACTGGTATTTTGTCACTTAACCAAGTCACTGCTTTCATTACAGAATAACGATTCACTTAAGTTTTGAATCAGGCCTGGGATCAACTTACATTCGAATCTCTTTAAATATGTTGCTGTTTGTTCTCGGTAGATACATAATGATAAGCACATAATTTCAGATATTTTTTCTTTGTCTCTTTTCTTATTGGATACTTGTGAAGAGTTTGGAAAAAAATTGATCATGAAAGACCAAAAGAGAGATGGAGAAGGGGGAAGCAGAGAGAGACTGGAAGATAATGCTTTCTAGTATTCAAGTAAAATATCCCACCGAGTTTGTCATAGCGATGAAGCTTCCATTCACCTGCGCCCTTTACTGTGAACGATGGTCTGTCCTACTGGTAACTCCTCAGAAAATCCCACTTCTGCACAGACTGTACTTACGGAACTGACAGTGGTTTCCATGGTAGCCAGGCAGACAGGTACATCTCCCAGTGACTGGATGACACTCTTCATTCTTTGCCGAACACTGGCACACCTGGTTACAGTCTTCCCCGTACGTGCCTGGTGGGCAGACTGAGGGGGAGAGGAGAAGCCAACCCCAATGAATTGAATTTGTCTGTGTAAATACGGTCCTAAAAGTGAAAGCAGGGGCCACTTATTAAATAAGACCATTGCCTACAGAAGTGCGCAGCCCTTCGGGATTTAGGTTTCATTAAATTTGCTTGTGGATTACTTCACTGTTTGATTTTGTTTTGTTCAGTCAATTTGTGATTGACTGTCAAGGGTTGGCTGCAATTTTCTTGTCATGGGAAAAAAAATCACAGTGTGATGTCAGGGAAAATCAGCTAAAATATTACTATAGTTCATACAGAACCACATATCTGGATAAAGATATTATTTCTGGGGAAGCTGTTTTAAAGTCTCAAGGCGGTTTCTCCCAGCGCCTTAGCAGGTGCTGTGTTTGTGTCGCCAGTCAGTCCCTTGGCTGTGTTCTGCTGTTTCTTTATGTAGTCTCAACAGTGAAATCCCCACCTCCAACTTTCAAATCACATCAAGGCATTTTTTTTTCTTTTGGGGAAAAAGGAAAAGGGGATATGGGTATTTTTCAGCACAGAACATGGAATCAAGTAGGCAGTTTTGGTTTCATGGTTATGGATACACGGCAATTCAAACAAATTCAGCGGAAAAGAAAGCAGACAAGTTGGCTATTAGGTCCTATAGACCTAAAACAGTCTAGCAATGCCTCCAGCAACATTTGACAGACTCTGCTGTGGGTATAGACACTCTTTGTTTCAGCTATACTAATTGCTCAAATATCAGTTCACGGAACATTCATCCTGGATCTGCCATATACTCAGAAAGACACATTTGGCACTATGGTCAGCAACCTTATTGGCTTGACTGATTAGCTCTAAGGGAGAAGAGCCAACCAGGCTGGGGGTAGATGTGGGCGACCTTCCTGCTTTATCCACTTCATCGTCAGCGAACTGGGAGCAGTCTTTCCACCCTACTGTGATATGATATGAACTTTTTAAGGGGAGGTATCTACACAGGAGGCTGACAATCAACTAACACAATAATTTGTCTTCATTAAAGTCTTACAAAAGTTTTATAAAGTCAAAGTTGAATTGATAACACATTCTTCCTAGCTTTTGTGATCTATGCCTGCTGTGACAGTTACATGTTGATATCTTCCCATAGAAAACATGCCCCTAGCACACTGTGATGAACAATTCTGAGAGGTGCAAAGGGGGATTCTGAATACTAGGATCTGGGTAATAAATTATAGAAGCTCAACCTATTTGCCTGTTTTCCATTTTGAAGTGTTGAGCCTAATGGCACAGAGAAATCTGAGCTGGTGTGATTTGAATGAGCCCTCAAAAAATTATGCTGAGCAAAAGTTCCTGGTGACGGTGCAGTCTAGGGAGACTGTGACCACCTGGATCAAGGGGGCAGACCACTGTCACTGCGCTATCTGGGGCCTTAAAGAACTTGCTCTACATAAATCCCTCGAACCAAATTTCCTTCTTATGGAAAGATGACTAGAATCTATGCCCAGATTGTTATGAGGAACACATGTACAGGTAGCACTAACTGGATCCAGTGGGCTACCAAGACGGAGGAGAAGTGAATGGGAGAAGGGAGGAGAAGGGAAAGAATAATAAGAAATAATGAACTTTGGAGAGACTTATTGGGGAGCTAGGTGATAAATGAATGGAGTAAATGGGGGGTTGGATATATTCCAGTGAAATTCTCAAGAATAAAAAGAAGTTTTTACGATACTTGAATTTAAAACCAATTTAAATAAAAGTGGCATGTATGTGCAAACTATGTAGAAAATATAGCATAATTATTGGGAGAAATCATCTACTATTTAAGGACCATTTGTACGTATTTCTACTACTCATGAAAATTTACTTTTTCAAAAAAAGTACTGAGGGGTAGGGAAATAGCTCAGTAGGCAAAGGTGCTCTCTATGAAATCATTGGAACCTGAATTTGACCCCTAGAACCCACATTTCAAAACTTCTGAGAAGGTTACATGCACAGCTGTAATCCCAGAGCTGAAAACAAGATAAAACTTGACCCTGAGGGTTGCCATGGCCCACATAGTTTTGTTGTTGAGTACCAGGGCAGTGAGAGCCCGTTTTAATAAGCCAAGGCGGACTGTGCTTAAGAAATGACCCCCAAGGTGACTTCTGATCTCTTCATACATGTGCATACAGATGCTCATGCACCCACACACATGTTCTTCTGTATGTACACAAACACACAAAGCATTGAAATTGGCTGAAACACATATAAATAGAAACTAACCATATCATGTTTATTTCCTTCTTTGGGGTCTTAATGAGACTATGCAAAAGCGCTACCCATTTCTCCATCCTAAGGGAACCCAGTATAGCATTAGCTTTGACGCGAAAATCAGAGAATCCAAAATAATATAAGTTATAAATGCCCTGCTCAAGAAACTCTGGATTTCTTAGTGGTCTTATGACCAGTTCTCCAGCACTAAAATTAAAATGGAAATAGAAATAAGGCAAAAACAAAGAGTCCCAAATGCTACACAGAAAGAGTATTTTAGAAACCGCATACCATTTTCTCTGTTACCCATTCAGCACACAGCAATTTTTATCAGTTGTCCCTCAGAAAGAGAAGTGGTGACTGTACCCAGGACTTCAGAAGCGTGTGACTTACTGCAAAGTCTGGTAGGTTCACTTTCTCTGCGAGCAAAGGTGGAAAGCAGAGACACAAGCTCATCTGTTGCCTTTCTTGTGCTTCCAAACGAACGGCACCATGTCACCAGCTCAGCCCACCACGGGAGACCTGCAGAATTCTGAGGATTCTTAACCCACCAAGAAGCTGCTTGTGTATGCCACTAGGCACCAGGTCCACAAAAGTGGGCAAAGATCAGGCTTGTGTACTTATCAAGTTGATAGTAGTGAGAAGATAAACATGACCACACAACCGTCCAAAACAAATACCAAATGCCAGCTGGGATGAAGGTGCAGGTGTGAGAAGGGGAGGAACTGTAGGGCCATGTTAGCATTGGCAGGTGTGGGATGGCAGTGCACAGCTCCAGATGTTCTTTGTGAAGGGGGCACTATGCAGCGGAGCTGTTAAAACATCACGGCCAGTGTATGTCGATCAAGGGAAGGAGGACAGAGGAAAGTATGGAGTATGAGTGGCTGAGAGAATTCTTAAGGAGTACGATAACGAAGTTGCATTTATGAATTATTGACTCAATCACAGATTTATTATCACTAATTATGGGAGCCAGGAGGCAAAAGGCAAAATGCTCTTTCTTGAAGCTAGAAGAAAGATGGATTTAATTGCTTCTTAGTTTCTAGAAACTACTTACAATCCTTGATTTTGTGGTTCATGTCCTTAACAAACAACTTAGCATCTTGAGTTCTGATCTTACAATCATTTTTATGATTTCATTAAGTCCACTCAAGTAATCCAAAACTTGAGTTGCTCAGTTTAATGACATCTACAAAATTCCTTTTGCTTCATAAAAAGTCACATAATCACAGGTTCCAAGAATTAGGGCACGACATCTTTGAGGGAATCTTTATTCAGCCTATTACAACTTCTGCATCCCTTAATGATGCATATTACTCTGAACTTATTCCTTAGGGGTCATGTAGTTTTATATGGTCAAGCTCTACTAGCAGCCCATAGTTCAACCTCCTTATGAGTAGATGCTAATATCATACTTAACCATATAATGTCAAAATATGTGGAAAAACTAGGCTAATAATTTAAAGATACTTTCATTTAGTGAATTGATCTAAAAGATATCATTTAATATGCCATATTGAGAATGACTTGAGATTCTTCCAAGGTCAAGACCCAGGAAAGAGTAAAAGCAGCTAGGGATTCCAGCAGATCTTTAAATACCTATATTTAAAGGGGAAGAGCTATGAGAGAAGAACTCCGAGGGTGGACACTCAGATGAGAGTCTCCTGGACCATGAACGGCTTCTCACCCTAGTGTTCTGTACAGTCTCCTTTAAAACCATTTAAAGCTATTGTGCACACAGTTATTCATGTGACTGGATGGTGTGATAACTGAGCATTGAAACCAGGAGCAACTTAGAGTGTTCTCAGGATAAGCTCAGGGTTCCTGCCTCTACATACACACACTGTCATTCTGTCTCTCTTGGTGTCTGTCTCTCTGCCTGATTCTTTCTGTCTCTGTGTGTGTCTTTGTCTCTCTCTGTATCTCTGTCCTTCTGTTTCTGTTGTCTCTGTCTTCCTGTCTCCCCCCTCTCGGTTTCAGAGAAAGTAAGACATAGTTTTATGGTTTAACATCCAAAAACTTTGAAGGCATCATGAAGACAAATGGAATAACCTTGGCTATCAACCTAAAACATCTTTACACTAAAATGTTCTTGTTCCTGTTTTATTCATCACACAGGCTGGGGAAACTACTGGTCAGTCTCATTTGAACAGATGGAGGTGATTCCTCTCCCAGATGACATCATTCTGGATGACAGAACAACTACAAAACCTCTATTGTGTGGCTTCCCTAAGGATGCTAGCTACATTTTGTTCTTTGAATTGACCAGTGAAAATAGTTTTTAAAAATGAATTAACAATGGCTTTTTGAATTAGAGATAACAACATATTTTGCTTGTGAATCTATAATCTGGGTAAAATAAATGCCCAAACCATTGTGAAGGAGAAGTCCTGGTTTTGTCTTGCTGATTTTGGCAGTATCCCAGATTTTTATTAAAAGTTAGGAGGTAAACTTTGGTAAGATTCAGATCGGAACAAAATCAATTAGAGAGACAGTTTAGTAAATCTCAGGGCTTCATGAACCTTCTTGCTCTAGCTGTGTTGTAGTGCATTTTTTACTATTTATTGCCTTACGTCTTTAATAAGAAAGAACTCTCTCATTTAAGATGACTTCTAGAAGTAATTCCACACTTTTCTCCTGAAACAGAAAGTCAAGTGAGACCCCGTAAGGACTTTAAAGAATTTGTCCTTATTCAGTTACTTTGCTTGGATTGGCAAACACTTTCTAAGATGGCATACAGAAACAAAACTTGTAAGAGACTGCAATGTGTTGTCTTTGCATTTGCTCAGTCGTTGTCCTTAGCATTCAGCACAATACATAGCTGCTTCCTCAGGAAGATCGGTCTAACCTGCAAGATCATTTGTAGCCTCAGTCCTTTCACTGTGACTCGCGCAAATTTCTTGGTCCTGTATTGAATCTCAGTGTTTCCAACAAGCTAAATATGCTCTCTCTCTCTCTCTCTCTCTCTCTCTCTCTCTCTCTCTCTCTCTCTCTCTCTCTCTTTCTGGATTACAGAATGAAGTATCCTCCACCATGTCAACCTTTAAAATTCCAAATTCTCCCTTAAACATTGGTTTTCCCAGATTGAGACTGAGCTCAGTGCCTCATGCAGCATCTTTCGCTCAGGTCTCTATCAGAAGCTCCGAGCCACCCGATGATGGATCAGCTGTCACCTACAGTTCCTCGGAATGTCTTTGTATTAAACTAATGGTGCAGTGGAACAGCCAGCCTGACAGGAGGGTTATTGATTTGCAATCTGGTAAAAGAACTGACAACTTCATTGTTTTAATTGTTCATTTTTCATAGGTTGATGCGTGATCTCACCCAGACCTTTTTTGCCTCATTCAGAGAATAAATATATGGGAGTCAGGACATCTGAACAACTGGGTCCCTCTTAAAGTTCAAGAACACAAGGGTAGCCTTGGTGCCGCTGCCTGGGATCACCAGCAGTCCTTTAGTATGTGGAGACTTGCTGAGGGGTGGTTCTTATCTGTGTTCCACATCTCTTTCCTCTTTCTCAGGAAGACCTATGATGTCAACTGATCTGATTGTTCCTTGAAACAATGTTCTTAGTTCTCACAGTCCATTAAAGGAGAGAGGAGAGAGTAGGCTGAGAGTCACCGGAGTTTAGTCTGGGTGGGGACCTGCCAGACACTGTCCTGGTATCACAAAGGTCCAGAGACCTCCTGTATCATGAACTGTTGGGAACAGATGTGGCTCAGAGCTCAGAATAGTGGGGATGTTTAAACATAGACCCCAGTTCCCTTGAGAGATTCAAATTCAGTGAATTTGGAATGAGAACTACACATATATAATAGTGTGTTAACATATATACTACATATACATAGGAAGAAGAGGAGTAGAAGAAGGATAGATAACACTATGGATATTTGAAAAAGCCATATATAGAATCCTACTATTATATAAGCTTCCTAAAGATGCATATATGTTTAAGTTTAATTGAAGTTACCCTACATGGAGAAATGATGCTTCCCCAGAAACACATGGTGCTACACAAAAGCCCAGTGTTAGGCACTGGATATGTACTAAGGAGTTGTTGTTCAGGGGAGGTCCTAGAGAACCCCCTAGATAATACCATTGCACATGCCTTTGATGGTAAGAAACTTTTTGACAAAGACACTATACATCATAATGACAAAACAGAGAAATCAAGCTGGTGCTGGTGTGGGAACATTCTCCCTGATAGTTTGCACAGTGTTGGATGGTACAGTGCAGTCCTCAACTACAGTAATGCCTGGCCTGACAAAATATGCTCACTGGTGCAACAGTGATATAGGGGTAACCAACCGTTTTCTAATTGGACTCAAGGTACACTCTATAGAAGGGAACCTGTGCTTCATGCTAGAAATCTGTCCAAGAATCCTTGGCTGGGGAGATAATCAGCCTTGCTGCAATTATTTTTTTTAAAAGAGATACAGTATCAAACTGCATCCTAAATATGTGTCCTTTACACCCATAGACTAGTGAAGCTCCCATCTCTCATCAGAGAAGCCTCTTTATGTAGAGCATGGTGGTTCACACAGATACTCGCAACTGGTCACAGGGGAGAGGATAGGTGATTGGGAAGTACCCAGTCCTAAACTGGACCTGGCTATTACCACCCTGACTACCAGACCCATCCCTGAGGTTCACGGACCACTGTGGCACAGGAGGTGGAAAGACTGTTAGATCTGGTGGTTGAGGAAGACTGTCTTCTGGACGGTTATGAGCTCACAGTGGGTCTGTTTACCAGCAAAAGCCTGAGCAAGATCAAGGCAATCACCACTTGAGCACAGGAAGGAGGGGGTCCAGAAGCCCCACTCCCAGCTGAGAAGCTACTGGTGGGTGATAGATGGTGAGAAGGACAGCTGCTTTTCTCCCTTGCAGTTTTCCCATGCCCCAGGCGACGGTGCCTTACATCCACGCGTATGCAGCAACACTGATTCTATTCGATACATTATAAAAAGAGGAATATAGGGAGATATCTAAGGAGGGTAGAGTTTGCGAAGGGAAGAATATGATCAAAAAGTATTTTGTTCACAAAATATATTTTGTGAACTAGCAAACTAGCAGGGAGAATGGTCCCAGACAAGCACCAGCTTGATTTCTCTGTTTGGTGATTATGATGTATAATGCCTTTGTCAAAAAGTTTCTTACCGTCAAAGTCATCTGCGATGGTATTGTCTAGAGGGTTCTCTGGGACCTCCCCTGAACAAACAATTCAACAACTCATGCTGACAAAAGTCATTCCAGTATATATATATATATATATATATATGAGAGAGAGAGAGAGAGAGTCTTAGCATTGCATCTCTCCAGGTCATCCTCCACAGAAGCTTTCTACTTTGTATATGTGTGAGCCTCTTGTGGGGATCAGGGTGGGCAGAAGAGTAAGTCAGCAGGAACAACTTGAGTGAGAAATTTTTTATTCAAAGTAATAGTTATATTTTTCTTCTTGGCTGGAAGACAGAAGCTGGGGACAAACTGGAAAACTGAAATGGTTTTTGTAAGTGGGAGTTTCACGCCAATCATGCTGCGCATTTAATCTTATCCTGATGACAGTCTGCGTGTGGCTATGGAAGGTGGGAGTCTTTTTGTGTGGGACTGCAGGCATCCCGGCTAGAGATACCAAGATCTGGGCTGCCTTTCTGAAAGGCAAAGAGATGGTGCATAACCAAAATATATTTATAAGGTAGAACAGAATCTAATGGGTGAGAGATTCCCCATGTAACCAAAGGAGACTCTATGGGTTCTTTATTTCATTGTTTGTACTATTTGATTTCACTCTGTATCATCTCACTTTCAAAACAACCTAATATACTACATTCTGGAACTGTAGAGAGATGTTCAGGAGGAAAGGGAGGTGAGGAATGAAGGGCTTATACATTTAAGGTCAGGGGCCTGAGAAGGCAACAGCAAATGAGGAATTCTTAGGAAGCCTGCAGATATTCCTTGGTTGTTGGAGCAAAGGCTACAAGAGCCCCAAACAGGATAGAGGCGCCGAAAGAGCAGCTGACTGTTTAAGCTCAGCATTTGGGAGCAACTTAAGGCCATGGGTCTGAACAAAGCCACACCTAAAGCAATGTATTTGACAAAGGTTCAGAAAACAAGCCAACCTGGTCCATTCCTTTTCAACTTGTTATGTGATAACAGGCGCACCCAGGGCACAAACTCCAGGTCAACAAGCACAGTGTTTCCTGTCTCTGAGTTCAGAGATAAGTTCTTTTCTGCACTGAACTACCCGAATACCAGTGTTAGCATGGTGTCTCCCTGGGTCGTCATCCACGGTGGCTCTCCACTTTGTAGAACTTAGTGGCTGCCATTTTTCAGATATGTGGCCAGTACTAACAGACACCTAGCATCAGCATCAAGATTTAGTCTTCATTAGTGCTGCAGATAAAATACAAACAAAGGATCCCAACTTCACAGCACTCACAATAGACTCCGTGGATATGACAACACTTTCAGAAGTCAAATATCTCCTCGGGGGGGGGACAAGGCTCAATTAGTTATAGCTGATGTCTCATCTTCTCCTTTGAGCTGGGGTTTCTTTGGTAATAAAATATAAAAATGAGAAATACAGTTAAAGTATTGTGGTTTGGGGACCAGAGAGATGGTTCAGCAATTAAGAGAGCTTGCTATACAATCATAAGGACCAGAGTTCAGATCCTAGTATCCAGGTAATCACTTAAAACTTTGAGAGATCTGATACCCGCTTCTAGCACATAATTGCACACACATACATTAGTCATTCACAAATGCTGTGGTTAGAAGACAGACACTCTCTGTAGCTGTTCAGAGTAAGAAGCACAGGGAGCCCATGGAAACACAAGAGGAGGTCCCGATGGACTGCCGGTGATATGCCAAACACTTGTTCTAAGTACCGCTCCTGCACTCTTTCATTAGAAAATCAAGGCCACCCCATGGGAGCAGCTATTGTTTTTATTTTTTGTAGAATCTATGGAATCGACGTGCAGTCATTTCGCCAAATCACCATTCTGAGTCAAGCCATCAGCCTGATTCCTGGAAATTAGCTGCACAGCTGGGGAGGTATGGACACATCCCATAGACATCAGGGCAATTCCTCCCCTCTCCTCACAGAATCAGGATATCTCACTGGAGATACCTGAACTGTGATTTTCAAATTACTCATTCGTACACATGCTAACTTACAGAAAGTCATCTTCTGGAATCCAGCATCAGATCTTGCATTAAAGTCTCATATTTCAATTTTTATTATGAAAATGATCAGTGGAGTGTTTCTAATAACTGGAATCTGGTACATACTACCATAGTACAATAAAATGGCTGTGTTATATTTAAAATCATAGTAACTGAAAATCAGACTCAATCTTATAATAATTCTCTGATCCTTTATAAAACAGGCAATAAGATACTATGCTGCTAATGCTGGCTTTCTGTGGGAGCTGAAGGATTTAAATGACAGGACTTGCACACAGGAAAAGCACACCCTCGTGCAATGTCCCAGGTTTGTGCATTGTGCCAGTATTGCCTGATGCAAGAGCTCTCCTTTGTTGATAATGAGAACTGACAGATGACAGACAGATGGAAGAGCGCTGTGGCAGTGGGACCAGTATGGCACAACCTAGAAGGGAGCTCTACACGTAGTAGGCAAGAAACCTCAAAACCCAAAATGTGTAGGTGGTGTGCTTCTTCTCCCGTGGACTGGCACACCTTAAGTGGACATCCAGGATATTTCTGGACTACAGACAGTAAGAGCAGCAGAACTCATCGCAATCACTTCATTTTTCCCAACTACTGTCAAAAACATGGAAACTTCAGTTTCTATTGTTAGCAACATGTACGAATTTTGACTATTCAAACTAAATGATCTTTCAGAAAATATTCCTTCAAATCAACATTAAAGTCAATAAATGATAAGCCAACATAACTTTTTATCTTGATGACCACCATACAGCCTTTTATTTTTCTTTTCCCATGGGTGTTTTTTACTCATATAACTAGGAGAATCAAATGTTGACTATGATGGTCAAATCCATAAAGTGAAGGGGTCATGGGAGGAAAACACGTTTTTGGTTTACAATATTATTGTAAGATGTGTTATGTATATATTACTAAGATGTAGGATTTCCTAGCCGATACATCCCTGTAGTCTTCCTAAATTCAGTTGATTGACAGATACATTGAAACCAGGGTCATCCAGACCTTCTTGGTGATCCTTGTTGGCTGAGTGTTATCTGTAGACTCATTGTTCAACAGTTGTATGGATCATGCCAGTAAATATCTCCACAGACAATTGCATGTCATGACTCTAACATGTAAAATTTCATGTTGTGATGCATACCAAGACCACAGATCAAGGGTACCAATATATTAGGTGACTTTACAAATGACAGAGACCCCTCTGCTTAATGGGAAGCTCTCAGTTCTCTCTCCCATTCCATCAGTCACAGAGCACATTTTAGCCTTGATTTAATCAAACAGCACATATGAATAATCAGGTTCTCCATTTTCTTTTATGGGATTCTCTATTATATTTTGAAGAAAGAAAAAGAAATTAAGAAGTTGTTTTCAGTCAAGTCACAATGTCACAACCCACCATCCCCCCATCTACCCACACCCTTCCTGGAAACACAGAAACAATCCTTGATCAGCCTACATTCTTACATCAAAAGTCTGTGTCCATTAGCCAGCCTGAGCAGTGCCCTTTTATCACTGCACACAAATGAGCAGCAGCAGTGGAAAAATACAAATAGTTAGGAAATGCAAGAAAGACTAGGGAGATGGCTCAGGGAACCATGAGTGTGAGGAACCATGTCTAGATTTAGCACTCACATTAGAAAACATCAAAAAGTTGGGTGTGGCAGTGTACACCTGAAATCTCAGCACTGGAGAATGGAAATAAATGGACCCTCCGAGCTATTTAGTCAAGCTGAAATGGTGGGTGGGTTCCTTGTTCAATGAGAGACCCTGAATCAAAGCCTAAGATGGAGAAGCAATTGAGGAAGACATTCAAATGCCAGCCTCTAGCCTACACATGCACTGATGTGAAAAAGGACAACCTCTACAAACACACACACACACATATACACACATACGAATAGGTGCTTAAGTTAGAAAAGTTTTAGTTTTTGATGCAATACAGTCAAATACCTATAAGAAAGTAAACGGGATTTTGGCAATTCAAAGTATAGAATGATTTTTTAAATTTTATTCTACTCCTAATGAAACGGAATGCTCTTTTCTTTTTAAAATATTTTAAATAGTTACTCAAAATCATCCACTATCGGCACATGCACTCATTTCATAAATACGAAGCCAATGCTAACTCTGTGACAGGCACTAAGGTTATTTGGGAAAATCTCAAAGTGGAGCCAACATCTGTATTTTCTTTATTTCAATCACTATTTGTTCTGAATTTCTAAGGATCGGAACAACAGAATACTTAAAAAAAATGTTGGCTTCTAAGTTTATGAATTACTCGTCTTAATTCCAGTTACTTGAACTGCCAATACTTCAAAACAAACTCTAATGCAATTAGTAATAAAACATTGTGTCTCTCCTTGAAGCCCCATCCTTTACTAAGCTCAACTCACTTGGCCGAGGAAGTGGAAACAAACCACTTCATTTTATAAACGCTCTTCTTACAGATTGTCCTGAATAAGTCACATTCTTCCTTAATGACTGGAAAGCATTTTAAATTGTGCCCTCGGAAGGACTAGAGGAGCTTTTAATATTATGAAATCTAGATCAAATCAATTCAGTCCAAACTGGGCATGGTACTAACATATCTTAACCACACCCACTTCCCACCAATTATTCACCCCAGAGTTGGTGATCGCATCAGGGAATCCTTGACATCTGTGACCAGAAGTTCCAGACACAGGCCAATTTCATACATTCTGCTGACAACCTTTGAACCAAGCTGCCCAGTCGAAGCTTACTATGCAGTCTTAGCATCCAAATGGTGATTCATCACTTGCAAACAGGGACAGATTAGTATTGTTAACCTGACCTCAGCCTCTAACTCAGGCAAAGAGGCTTGAGGACCTGGGCATCTTAACTAGGATGAGACATAAATCAAACTACCTTCAGCACCACAAGGACATCAACATCCGGCATCTTATGAACTCCGAAGCACCATAGGGTTTCCCTTGGAAGATGAAGGTGAACTTGATTACAAAAGTCTTCATTATTTAATTGCGTTTAATAAAATATAGAGGGACCAGCTTCGCCATGGGCTAACAGAGTTTGATGAATAAATAGCTTCACTTTGAGGGTTCACCAAATACAAAGCTCTTAGGAGCAAAGGTCTTTTGAGATTATGAGAATGAGAAAGGAGCGTGGATAATATCTCAGTCTTTCGGCTGCAACCAAATCAAATGAGTGAGCTACTCTTCAACAGGTCCACCTGCAAGATTCAAAAAGGAAAAGACAAAAGAGCAAGAGAGACTAAAAAGACGGCTGTGTGGAGGACACAGGAAAGGGACTTGGTCCAGAGAGAAAGACACAAACTTGGGTCAAATATTATCATGGAATAAGAATTTAAGGGCACGGTAAACCTCCTCATGTTGTGAGTTAGACTGTGATTTTATTAAATGTTGGTTGGGCTGAATTCAAGCAGCGTGGATCCACAGTTAAGGGGAAATAAAAAGACTTGCGAGTTTAGGAAATGACAGGTCATGTTTTTCTTGGTCTGTAATACCTACTCTTCTGTTCCCCTGCATTTCCATTAGAAAAGAAAAACTAAACTGTCTCTGTGTGCGCGCGTGTGCATGCGCGTGATTAACTCATCAGTTCTGAAACCAAGCAAAATCAAAGTTAAACGTTTTAAAAAATATGAGCCTTGACAAGGGATAGCACCAGTCCTAATAGTTTTCACTTATATTTATAGTTTTGCTTTCCTGCTTCAAATCTGGAAAGTGTTGAACTCCTTGTCATCAGTTTGGAAATACAATAACTCAATATTGCTGCTCTTGATGTCTCCATAAAACCATTGGTTTTGCAAATCAAATCTTTTTGGAAATTGTTCTAGAAAGAAAAAAAATCACTTTTCTACACAAAGAGCAAATAAGCTCTCGGGAGGGTTCTTCCCAGAGGGCTTTGTGGTCACGTGTTTCTAAAAAATGTTGACATATCCCAGAAATACTATGGACATTTATTTTTTAATAGTCTGCCACACTTTAAGTTATTAGAAATCCAAAGATCCTAAGTGTGGCAGCAGTGGGCTATGACAAAACAGACAAATATTTTGGAGTTGGGATCTCTGAGGAATATAACTTAACAGGAAGTGGCATTCAAGGACATCAAAAGATCCAAATGGTGTGTGTGTATACCCCAGGATACAAGTAACTCCCACTACACTCTGCGACTGGTACATCCATATGTGCCTAGCTGGGACTAAGCAACACCCTGTCAACGTGCTGATGGAAATGAAAATGTTAATATTGTGTCTGTTTTGCCTGTGCTCCCCAGGCCTGACTTTTCATCTTCTAAGTTATTTTGTTGATCAAAACTTGTATCATTTCCAAAGACTGGACATTTACAGTTCCTTTGCCCATGCCACAGTAGGAAGATATTTTCAAGTGGGCACTTGCAAGATGATTACAGAATAAAACAACCTTTGAGTGTAGGTTACTGAAACTGTAACGTCTCTGAAAAATAAAACTGGGGAGTGAGTGAACACTGGAGACCTACAAATGCACACACTCGTGTCCCTAAAGCATGGTCACAGGTTTCTCCCTCCACCTTCATTGTCTTTGCTAGCTTCAGCATAGGCAGGGAAGCCTGGGACACTGTGCACTCATGGAGATTCAGTCAATCCGGATGAAAAATGGAAAATAACAATGTCACCCTCTCTTTTCCTCTTCTCTCTCCCCCTTCTTTCTGTGTCCTGTTCTAATGTCTAGAAAATAAATTAACTCTGTATTTAGGTTTCTGGACATAAGCTTTTCAAGCACAAGGAAACATTGCATTTTCAGTCAGGTTTAAAGTCATTTGACCCCTGTAAAGGCACTTGTGTTCTCTGTGATGTGGAACATGGGGGACTTCATGGACAATATGTATTAGGAAGATTATGCACTAATGAAAAGTTTTGTTTTGTATGTGGTGTGTGTATATGCATGTGGGGGATGCACTCATCTGTGTATGCATGTGTGGAAACCCAGAGGTCCGTTGCAGGCTTCTTTCTCTGTTGCTCTCTACTTTGTTTTTGAGACAGGGTTTCACACTGAATCTGGAGCTTGTCAGTTTAGCTAAACCAACAGGCCAGCAAAACCCAGCTTCTGCATGCCCTTACTCTGTAACTCCAGGACCAGAGTTACAAGCCTGTAACTTACCTGGATTCTTGGATCGGAATGAGATCCTTTTGTTTGTGCAAGTGCTTTACTAGTGAAATGGTCCCCACAGGCCTGATTTATTAATTTTAAAGCAACAAATCCAAATGTTGTTTTACAGAACTAATAAGAAATTATAATCTAACAAAACTTTATAATCCCAATTCATACTTCCAACACAAAAAAATATGGTACAAGGCAGGTTCAAATGCAAAATTATCTACATGAATCTTTTTTCTTTTTATATTGTGTAAGTATGGTTTTTATTAAATTGCTATGTTATGCAACAGTCATTCTCAGGAATTGATCATGTCTACAGAGCCTGTTTTCCACACATCACTGTGAGTCTGCGTGTACGTTCCTTCTGAACAGTACCCTATGCCTTAGAAGCTAGAGAACCATACCCTGTGTTTATCCAGAAGCTGGAGAACAGTACCTTACGCTTAGATCGGGATCTGGTGTTGAATAACAACACTGTCTCTTTCCTTCACTCCAAACTCAACAGTTATCTAAAAACTGGAACTCAACAAAGGGCAACCTACTCTTTCATAGCACTCAGGGCACACTGGTCCTCACTCTGCTTGGTGTAGGGGACAGAGGAGAAAGGGGTTACTTTAGCCAGAGATGAACAAAATCCCTCTACCCATAAAAGTTGGAATATGGATTTAAAGCAAACTCTTCCACAGCTTGAAGTATTTGTGGCAATAAAACAGAAGAATGACACCAAAGCATTCAGAGGAAAAGAAGTAACCTGTCATGTTAAAGGAAATAGTGATACCCCACTCCTTTGTTTACACCCCTGAGCTGCTAATCCAATCTGGCGGACCCTGCACATTAACAGGCACGGAGTCCAGCAACAAGGCAGCCTGCAAAGGCAGAGCTCCTGCTTCCCATTCTCTCAGTCTCCCTTGAGTCTCTCAGTCTCCCTTGAGTCTCTCAGTCTCCCTCTTCATATTTTGTTAATTCAACAGCAAGCAAGGGAGCTGAGAACATCTTCCTCTCTGCGGGGACTCCTGGGCAAAGGGCAAAGCTGAACACAGTAGCCGATGGGCAGGTAGAAGGAGACCATGGGAACCAGATGGCAGTCATGCTGTGGCTGTGGAGGGTATCAGGAGAGAAGTCTTGCCTGCTTCACATTTTTCAAAATAGTTCCATCCTTGATGGGTAATTTTGGTGCATGTAGGATACATATGGCTATCACTAAAGAAGCAGGTTTTCCTTAAAGAAAAATGAATGAAGCTATTGCATCCCTACCAACTTTTGTTGTGCTACTTCCAGCCTGTGACTTTTGGTGGCTATTAAACCCAGTAATAAAATGCTTTAATTTGTTTTGGAGGCATTTTGATGTTGTTGTTGTTCAAAGTTCGAAGCGAAGGCTGGTGTCAGGGCACCATGCCCTCTTTCAAGGAAGAAGGGGGAGGGAGGAGGGGTGGGGGGGTAGTGGGAGGGGACCGGGAGAAGGGGAAGAAAGGAAAAAAAAATTATTTCTTTAATTATGTTCTTGAATGGAAAAAATAAAACAAAACAATGTATGAAAAAAAAAGGATATTTGGCCAAATGAAGAAAAAAAAAAAAGAATAGACAAACTGTGACAGCTTCTTTGGAGAAAGGGAGAAAGAGGCCGAGAAAGGTAAGTGACATTCAGATTTGAAGCATGTTAAACTGATAATCAAAGGGAAGCCCAAAGCATCGTCTCATATGTAAGCTGATTTTGATTTAGGGGTTCACAATAAACAGAAACATCTAGATGACATGAAGGTATTAGGGAATGTAGTAAGCATTTTTTTAGATGTCCAAGTGGGTGTGTTATCATTGACTTGTGTAGGTCACATTCATTTACCTAATGAAGAATTTTCATGAGCCTACTTGCATGTCCTGGCAAAATTTGTAAAACATTTCTTTTTGTAAGTTAACAAGATTATCCCGAAGAGCAAGTTCAGTAGTTGTTATTTTTATAGGCTGAGGAACTTTCAGAACTGGGACCACAATAGTTTGACATGCCCCATGTTTGTCAAGGTCAGGCCTCACAGGCCCAACCTCACACACCTATTGTGTGTGTAAACTGGTGAGACCTTCTGTTTGGAGCACAGGCACAATTTATAATAATGATTATAGTTACTAATTAATTATAGCTAATATAATAAATTTTAGTTAACAAACCTTTTAACTCTGAGTGCAGGGAATTTAATTTACAAAAATTGTCATTAGAAATCTATGAGAATATTCACTGCCATGCTATTGAGAATAGAAAAACTCTGAGCAAGTCCTGAACGCTCTGTGTAATTGGTTTCTGAAGCAAACCGCCTCAGAGACATGCAGTAGAAAGTGGGGAAGGCATCTTGGTAGACCGATATAACATGTGTATGCATAGTTTAATGAATGATAAGCAGCCTGGAGAGGGTTTGGCACAACTGCAATTACATGGAAGTGTACTGTGCTTACATGTGGGAGGGTGACGCTGTGTCTGGGGCTTGGGGTGAGAAAACCCAGAGAAGCTTCTCTTTATGCCACACAATCCTGGAAAGATCATTTGAGATACTTCTCATTATTTTTTCTTACAATATGTTCTGCAATATAAGTGTGCCTATATGATTTAATAAAAACGAGGTTTCTTTTGAAACTTTGGTCCAAACTCACATTAAGTGAGGGAGCCTCTGCCCTCTAGCGGGCAACTTTAGCAATGCCTTTTCCTGAAAAGTGCTTTTCCCCACGTTCTGGAAAAGCCTCAGCTTTGCCATTTGTTCATAGGTGGATAGAACCAACTCAGATTTTATATTAGGCAGCATCACAATCATACACACAATCAGCCACACCGGCTGCATGTCTTAGTTTAGACGTCCTGGGAACATCTTGGCAAATTTGAACTCGTAATGCATTCTCAACACCTAGTGAATTTTTTGCTGTGTGAGTCTATTTTCTAGCCCAGATCTGGCAAGGGCTGACACTTAAAAATCGCACAAGCTCCTTGCTAACAGACAACAGTAATAGTCACACAAGTCTCTAAACTGGAATGCACGGAGGCCTTTGCCACCTCAAAACGGAATCATTTCCCTGAGTAATGAAGGCGCTGGTGTTCATGGTCTGATCTAAAACATTTCCAAAGAGAACAAATATTTCAGAACTATATATGGCCATGTCAACCGCCAATTTCTCAGTCCAGCTGAAGGCGTGCAGAGCTTCCTGTGAACTTGCTCCCTGATGCAGAACAGTCTCCAAGCCCACAGCGGAGGGAGGTTTGCTCTCTATTAACTATTGGCTACCTTGGAAATGTACCGTCTCTCATTGCAAAACTCCCCAAAGGGCAATTCAAATCACATTTAGAATTTCCTATTTACATTGCAATGGCCATGGCAGAAGTTTGAATGTCGCCATACAAATCTGGTACCAAATGCAGGGCATGGTCAGCAGATTTGGTTTCAGAATTCACTTCACATGAACATATTTTCATGGTGAAAGGGGGAGGGAGTGTCAAGGGATAAAGCTGTGCTATGAACTTGGAACTTAACCCTTTACGCTCTTGAATGAATGAACTCATGTTTTTACAGAGGCAAAAGAAAATCTATTGAAAAATTTAAGCAGTAACCCTGGTTTGCATTCCTGTGCCGATGTGTTATTGAGTGAGAAAGGCCCCTACTACTTCCAGTGGAACTTCCAAGCTCAAGAAGAAGAAATTTAGTTACATTAGCCTAGGAAGTAGAGACAATGTAAATAAGTTTCCATACCAGTCATAGTCTAATAACATAGCTAATCCTGTGTGTGTCTTTATTAGGCTATGCCTGCCTGAGGGGCTGAATATTAGGATGTACATGTTCTCTTCTTGAGTTTTCTAATAGATGAATTTATGGTTGCAGATAAACACAGGATTTTTAACAAATTTATCTCATCTGCCCTGCCTTGCTTTGGTTACAGTGAATGATCATCAAACAGGAAATGTTATTTCCACTGGACATGGTCACAAATTAATAACATTCGAATCTCTAGATTCCTTTGGTTCATGCAACTGAGGTGAAATTGAAATTGCCCATGCAGACAAAGCTGCAGGCCTGGCTCGGAGCAGATTGCTTGGGTTCCCTGTTACAGACGCACAGATGTAGACCATTCACGGCACACAGTGGCACATTAACTGATGTGTCAGAATTGGACATTGAAATAATTTATCTTGACCTTGTTCAAGCAAACTGTACCTACAGGCTAAACATAATTACCCTGAACCCCAAGGCCCAGGAAAAAGACAACTCCTATCACTTGTACTTTACATAGTTGTAAAAAGAAAAGTAACAGTTGCCATTGAACCAAGTGTGCCTTTGAACAATCCTGAATTCTGAGATTCAAATTGTTGCCTTAGTTTTCCAGATGATAAACTCACGTGGAGCTTGAACCCTGTGTGTTACCTTCTAATGGAGATGAGTACAGGAATGTCTGAAGAGAGCAGGCCTACCAGCACATGGTATCTTCTTAAAATCAGATAGAAGAAAGTTGCTTGCCATTAAAAACCCACAGGGAGCTGGGGAGGTCACTCAGTGGATCCCCAGATTCTTTAAATGGCAGGTGAGCATAAGAGCCCACTTATTATTTCAAATCTCAGAAGGAAGAGGTCAGCAATCCCCAACATGAACTGGCTAGCTAGGGTAGCTCTAGATTTCACGTGAGAGACCCCGCTTCAGTGAATAGCACGGAGAGCAACTGAGGAAACCTCCCAACACCAACTTCAGGCCTCCACTTGAACACACACGAGCGCATGCACACATGCACGTGTGAATATTCACACACACATACACACACACACCCATACACACAGATACACAGATTTCTTAAATTAAAAATTAATTATGGTAGAAATTACTTTCTTTTCTAAATTTCAAATTTCTTAGACTATGGGGACTCTCTATCCATTTCTGCTAGTTTTGGGTGTTAAGTTACCTTGTTAGTTTACTACATCAAATTAAAACTCACAGTTAAGAAAAGTATTTTGGAGACACATAACTCATTTCATACATTTTGTTTAATTTATCAAACCAAGTAGGAAAGGAGGATAGTAGTTCTCCTCACAAGCCAGCTTCAAATATAAAGAAGGCCAGGAAGGTAAGAGAATCCTCAACACTTCAAGAGGCGCTACTCTAAGAATGCTCAGCTCGGCCTTCTGCGGTTCTCAGCGGTGTCTGGTTAAAGCGTGTTTCAATCTTCACCGACAGCCCCCCTACAGGGTAGGCACCAGAGTGTAATGAAACACTCAGGAGCCAGGAGAGATCTGGTTTCTATCCGACTTCTGCAAAATGAACAAGACTTACCACTCATCGTGTCGTCGGGCATCAAAGACGAGGCTCGCACGACAGCTGGGTCAGAGCCTGGCAGAGACCTGGCCAAAGGAGCTGTTTTAGTTTTGAGAGACTAGTGAGTCAGCTAAGGCACAAAGAACAAAGGTGGGCGAGCAGCAGGACCCAAAGGAAATATAGAAAACCCATGACCAGAACTCATCCTGCATATCCAAGCGCCAAGTCTGACTGTTCATCCAGGCACTATTCCCAGCCTTCTAATTGCTGTAACCAGCGCTCTCAAAAGACAGACTTAGCCAAGGTGGTCATTGCCAAGAAGCCACTGCCCATATGCAGCTCGTGGGAGCAATAGTGTCATAACATTGTCCCTGTCCTCTGCTTGGATCCCTTCAGCACCTTTCACTCGGTGGAAGCCTGCTTCACAGTACCCCGCTAAGTCCCCAGGACAGGTCCTCCCTCAGCTTTTCTCATTTCATCTCCATAAACGTCTTTGCCCGGGCCCTACTGCTGGCCCTGGCTCTTGTTCTTAGTCTCTCCCTGTGACTCCCATCTTGCCTTTTCAACAATGCCTGCCTTAACCAGTCTGCTTACTAAGTGAAGCGTGGTGCCTGCTCTGCATGCCTGATCCCACCTATTGTTGTCTGTAGTTCCTTCTACTTTGTCCATTTCTGAGGGCAGTTACCTCCCAGCAGGCTCTAATGTACTTGATATGTTTCTTGTTTGTGGCGTGTTTATTCTAGGTAGAACATAAACACTAACAATACGGGGCTCTCTGATTTGCTCATGGGTAGAACCCAACCGATTTCAAGATTAGTACTTGGCATATAGAAAGCATACACTATTAATAAGCAACCCACGGAATTAAGTATATTGGAAGAGAATCTTTGAAAAGATATACAACTTTACAGCAATCAGAAAATTAGAAATATTTCCTTTAGAACCCGACACAAATTAAGACAATGAAGCAATATATATTTAATGCTCAAATAACTGGTTTGGTAACTTTGGGGAGCAATTTGGTATTATTTACAAGGCCAATGGAAAATATCATAGTCTTTTACCCAACAAGTAGCTCATTAATGCAACCATAAAGAAACCTTGCCTCATTTGTACAAGGAGATGTGTAGAAGGCTAAGTGCTGAAACACTGTGCTGGTAGGAAAAGCTGGGAAACAGCTTATAATCAGTCCTTCTCTCAGGAGAATGAAAAACTAGTGTCCTGACCACTCACACAACTCAGCTTTTCACCCATAAGAGATGGGCGCAGCCAACATTAATCAGTACAAAATGGTTTCCAAAGCAGTGTTGAGCAAAAACCCAAGTTGTCAGTTGCGATCACAAAATGAAGCTATTTGTTAATCAGTGATTATAAGCATGTAGAATAACAGTCCAGCTTGTGAACTGAATATATCGCTTGCTCTTTGCTGTCTAACACTCTGGGTCCCTAAGTAGTTCCTCAAACTGTAGCTTCCCAAACACTGTCCCTCATTGTCAAGTCAACTGCTTCACCTGTTTCCTGACACTGCTCCAGATCTGGGCTAAGTTCAATGATTTGTGCCCCAGATACAGATAACTGTAAGCTGTGCTTCAGAACTCTTTCCACATTGGTTTCATGTCAACAGACGTGCATTCATTGACTGCGAGGAAAGCTGCCCCTGATCGCCAGAGTCACACACAATGTTTGCATTAAGCGATCTAGGTCCTTAGAGTTCAGCCATGACTTTCCCGAAGCGCTGTTTTCATAGGCTTTATCTTGTTTCACATGACCTATCCCCAGCAACAGCCATTTCAGTTGTTATTTGCAGATACCAACCCCGCCCTCAGTCTTTGTGGAGACAGAACCATTCCCTGGTTCCCAAACACTAGATTATCAGGTAGATAGCAACATTTTCAGATACAATCTAAATTTGTGGAACATTAAGTATATAAACAGTTAAGAAGTTAACTCATACATTCCAAAACGCCAGAAGCTTCATTTGTTATTTGAAACATACATATATATATACACACATAATGTTTTGATATATATATATATATATATATATATATATATATATATATATATCAGTTTCTGAATGGTCATGGAATACTTTGTTTCTGCTTTTGAAACTTTCCAATTTTTCAATAAATGCTTTACTTAGGATGGAAATGACCTAGAAAATGCCTGGCTGGCAGAATGAATTCTTCTTTGTGAGTGTGGGTACGTCTCTTTCATAGCAAACACTGACAATATGAGATTAGGGTGGTCCTGAACAAACTGCTCAGGAGGGATTGTATGTATTCCTTAACTTTGTCTAAAAGTCCTGCTGGCTATATTCCTATTGCCAGCCGCGCTCATTTAGCTTTGTTTAAGTTAGTTGTTAGCCAGCTTCATTTCTGCGGTTACTAGCCTGAGACCACGAGTCTGGGATCCCTCTGGAAGAGTTAGCAGAAATGAATGTGAAGATACATTTTTCCTAGGGAGAATTTGTGCAGTTTTGTTTGCTTGCTTTAAAAACATCCTCTAAAATTCTGAGAGTCCTGAAAATGTTTTAAAACTTGAAAGGCTAAAGGAGTGTTTTCTCGGAGCTCAGATGGGGCTGGTTTCTTGGCTCGGTCCCATGCCATTCTGATTCAGCATTCCGTGCTCCAGATTCAGGAGCAGTCTCTTAGTACGATTTGGCGCACAAGGCACATTGCTCTATGTCGAAGCAGCATTTTTGGTGTCGGTTTGAAGATCTTTGTCCCTGGCCAGTCTTTCCAGTCTGATTTATTCAAACACCCACACTGTCCCACTGATGGGCACACAAACCATTCTGCAGTGTTTTATTTATTTTGCATTTTGACAAGACATCACACCAGGACTTCGCTTATGATAGGAAAACATCATTCTACAGAGCTACAGATCCACCTCCTCATCATTTCCTATTGAATTTGAATAGTAGTTCATTGAATTCATTACAGTGACCAGTTACTAGGTTTCAAATAAATGAGTTGACATATACTCTAGTCAGAATAATAAACTACATTAGTACACCAGTATCCAAAGTTTTGCTTTCTGTGGTCTATGCTACCACCTGCCAGCCGTGGTCTGAGATAGTAAATGAAACATGTTTGGAATAAAAAAATTAGAATAAGGTTTAATACAGTATATTAATGCTCCAATTTGTTTTAATTATTATTGTTAACTTCCTATTGTGCACACACATGAATTATGCTTTATCATGGATATGTATATACATGTATAGGGTTTGGTAGTTTCTACATGTGCAGGCTTTAACTGAAGCTCTCCGAACTTATTCACTTTGGATAAAGAGAAACTATTGTAGAGCTTCTCTGAGACTCCTTATCCAATCATCTTTTTTTTTAATCACCAGATAAGAGGATATTAATCTCAGGAGACTCAGTACAAATGTCACCTTTTACGTGCAGCCATTTGTGGTCCCTTGGGACAGACTTCTCTGTGTCCTTTGCTTCTCTGTGGACCTCAAGCACTATTTTTATACCCAGTGAATGCCATGAAATGCTCTCTCTCTCTCTCTGTCTGTCTCTCTAACTCTCTTTCTCTCTCCCTCCCTCTCTCCTACCCTCTCTCTCTCAATGTAGAACTTTATGAATACTAAATAGATGGAGGAGCATTGAGCTCTAGCCGCAGATTTTTGGTCCACATTTTATTTTTGCGATAGGGTCTTAGTACCAGAAGGAGGTGAGACACCACTGACACTATTTGGGTTGCTTCTTTGGGTTTTCTGGTGTCTGGCCTCCTCTTGGAAAGGAACCATGTGCAAGATTCCACCAAGCTGCCTCCTGTCCCAGTGCCACCAGATAAGGGAATCCTGCTGGGTTTATCCCTACCAAAATAACTATGCATTTTAATGAAACAATTCTGAAACTCAGGTGCATTAAGAAGAAAAATGAAATATTCTCATGCAGTGCCACAAACACAATGGCAAGTTACAGGATAAGATACCTTGGTCAGGTCTTGCCCTTACATTTGACAACCTGTCTGAAGTATCCCTCAGACCTCAATTGCACAGAGGGATGGGCCCCCTGGTGGCCAGAATCATGTTTGGCTCTGTGTGAATATAGGAACTTAAGCCAGTGATCTTTCTCATCACCTCACCTCAAGGATAAGTCAACAGTGCAGCCACATGGATTTTTTTATTAGTTTTGGAAGGAAGACATAAAGACCCTGCCTTACGTCATAGAATAGAATAGTCCAGCTCCATTAATTTTCCTGATAATTTCATTTTTTATTAGGACCTAATTAAATTCCATGGCGTATATGCACAACATTTCCATTTTGCTTCTATCAGTTTATGGACATTTGTACAGACTCCATTTATTAGCTCTTACAAATAGAACAGCAAATAACATGGATGAGCAGATAGCTCTGCGGAGGGATTATAGGGTCCTCTGGGAAAATGCCCAAGAATGGTAGAGAAAGATAGACACAGCATGTTCTTGCTCATGTATTGATCTCAGCTTCTATTTTATATGTTTGTATTTAAGTGGAGGTGATATGTACAGTGGAGATGGAAGGAGACCCAAGAGAGGAGTTTGGGAACTGCAGCAGAGCACCTGCTACTGACCTTGAAAGGGGAGATTGTGTGCGGACAGGCGTGAGCAGGCATAGGGAGCAGAAAAGGGTCAGGGTCGGACAGAATACAAAACTAAGGGTGTATAGAAATATCATAAAAAACTCTTACGAATGTAGAAAATCTCTACAAACGTATTAGATCTGGAGTGTGGCTCAGTGGCAGAACACTTTCCTGAAAATGTACAAGAAAAATAAAATAAGTCACAGAGAAACCTAAGAGTGGATCTGCAGCTGATTTGCTCCTAAAGTCCTTCTAGCTAACCGACATGTGTGGATACAGTGAGCCAGCCCCTTATCCTGAATGCAGCCAGAATAGTGAGGGCCAGTCACTGAAAACAGGCTTAGCAAAGATAATCACTTGAGGGATACTCTTCCTATCAACACACCAGCTATTCAATAACCATTTCTATCAAAGTTAGGATGAAAAATAATTAATGATGTTTTGTTAAAAAAAAATAAGTACCTTAAATTTATGCCTGGGTCTAGTACTTTCATTCTTAGAATTTGCTATTTTCTATTTAGTATTTTGTATGTCACTAAGCATAGGCAACATGATAAGAAGTTTGTATGTAACCTTAGTACTTTTATGCTGTGTATGTTGTGTTTGTAAGATTTTAAAACATGAATGTATGTTTCATCTGCAGTGGTTAATACTGAGGTCAACTTGTCAAGCATTACAGTCATCTAGGTGACAAGTCGCTGGACATGTCTGTGACGCAGGACACCCACCCTCCATTAGCTGCCTCTAGCATTTCATGATCTGAGGTCCCCGGTGGAAATAAAAAGAAGAAATGGATCGGAACAATTGCCTTCGTCCTCCTCTGCTTCCTGTCTGCAGATGCACCGTGACCAGCTGCTTTACACCCTGCCACCATGCCTTGCCCACCACGACGGACTGCATCCTCAAACTGTGATCAGAACACATCTTTCCTTCCTGAGGTTTATTTTATCACAGAAAAGTAGCTAAGGCACAACATTAGAAAGATGGAGCTTTTTCTTGCTCCCGTATGATGCTTTGGGGATGTGCTTTTGAATTCTTCACTCCAGCTGCATTTAAAGCAAGCATTGCTAAGGATAATAATTTCCCTCTGTGATGTGGTGCTGGGTTCCCATGCTTTGCAAGAATATATTTGCAGAGACACATGAAAATATGTTAAGACAAATCGCTTCAACAGAAGCCCTACACCAATAATGGTGTTGCAGTGTTGCCCATGACTTTTACTAGCTGCCTATCTGAAAAAGGACAGTCCAGATTCAGTGACTAGACTTAAAAGACAATGAGTCTCCATTCATTTGATTCAACATATCCTTAAAATCAAACCCACACAATAAATAGAAGGTTCCATTTTAAATCTTTAGGTTTGGTTCTTTGTTTTGGAGATGTCAGAATTTCTGCTGACATGAGCACTTTTGCTGCACGTTACTGTTGAGTTAGTTAGGAAGCAGGTTAGCAGGTCTGCACATTCATACCATCCTGGTTTTCTTTCTTAGAGCCTCCAGGTCTTTTACACTTAGGTTCCCTTCATGAAACTGTGATTTCAGTGTCTAAGCAATGGCCTGATTATAAAACACCCACTCACAATTGACTTGTGGTCCACTAGTCCCAAGAGGTTAATAGATTTACTCCAGGTTGGCCACTGCAAATCCTGGTGGCATTAGAGAGGGAAGGAATATGTTAGTCAATGATTGCAAGGGACACATGTGCACCTGTTCTGCCTCCTCCTCAGGCAGACCTTCATGGCGCTGGGTGACCAACCTGACAGAAAGCACAATGACTCCTGTTGTCCATATCCGTGTAGCCTCTTTTAGAGACTTTGGAGTAAGCAGTTCAATTTAATAGTGCGTAAAATAAAAGCTATGTCAATATACTCCAGAAGAAGTGAGGTTTTTTTATTGATTGGAAAGCTAGAATCATGGGAAAGTGTGTGTGTGTGTGTGTGTGTGTGTGTGTGTGTGTGTGTGTAAGTGTGTGTGTGTGTGTGTGTATGTGTGTGTGTGTGCGTGCATACACACACACACATGCATGTTTGTGGGTGGGGACCAGAAGACAATCTTAGTCCACAGACACTGTCCACCTTGTGTTCCAAGGCATGGTCTCTCACAGACTGAATGTCACTGAGGAGGTTAGCCTAACCGAGACCCCTGCCCATCTCCACCTTCCATCACTGGGTAACTAGCATGCACCAGCATTCCTGGTCCTTTCACTCTTGCTCTGGGGATTGAATTCAGATCCTCATGCTTGCAAGGCAAGCATTCCACCTACTGAGACATTTTCTCAGCCCCAAGAACTTTTGAAATCCAGATTTCTGGTCTCTTTCTTCAGAGTTTTTCATTCAGTACTGGAGGTAGAGCAAGAATGTTAAAGTCTCTAATGTCATGGGTAGGGAACACATTAGGAGTCAAATGACCCTTTCACAGGGGTCACCTAATCATGGGAAAACACAGATATTTACATTATGATTCAGAACAATGGCAAAATAACAGTTTTGAAGTAACACCAAAACAATTTTAGGGCTAGGGGTCAGCACAACACGAGGAACTGTACTAAAGGGTCACAGCATTAGGGTCACAGGTCTAGAATGATGCTGTGGGTGCTTCTGATTTGAGAGGGTCAGCCTAAGGAACACCTATCTGTGGAGATTTATAGTGAAATTCTGTGATTCTTCTGGGCAGCAGCTAGACTATGCTGGCCAGGTGGCCAGTGTGCTCTTGCTAGCAAAGGTACCAGGTACTCCCTGGGTAGAAGATGGATTTGTGCAGAATTGTGCCGAACTAATTGTCTCCACCTCCCCCTTCACATTGCCGCTCCCTAACTGTACACCTTCATTACTCCATACAACTATCTAAAGGGCAAGCAAAGATAAATGAACACCAAAATCATTGAAAGTAGCTAGATAATTTTTTTTTAAATTGTCCCTTGGCTTAGCAGGCCATGTTTTAGTTGAGAGAGCTCCTTAAACCACACGGTGGCAGTGTAATCACGTGAGTGACAGTCTCGGCGCATCAGGCGATGGCTCTGAAGCCGTGATAAATTAAGAGATGATTCTGAAAGCTATGCATCTGGGATTCTGATAACAATCAATGGTCCATAAAGTGAAAATGACAAACTATGGTCACATTCGGGAAGTTTCAGGCGGAGCCTTCAATGTGCTTACAATGGTCTACTGTTTCATAGTGTGAGAACAGATCACTCGCACAAGCAACAGATCTTTCTGTGCATAAGCTATGGGGCAAGTTCATGCCAGAATGACTCGCGCTTCAGCTTAGCAGGTCCCTTAGAAGGCTTCACTTCTGTGTTTGCGTCACGTTGAGGAGCACCTTTCTCTAGCATTAATTCGGTTTTTTCATGTCTCCAGCCTTCTTACAAAGAGATTAAACATGTTGATGTGTTTGTTATATCGTCTTCTCAGTCTTCCCATCAGAACTGAAGGTGCTTTTGTTTTTGTTTATTTTTCCCCAAGACAGGGTTTCCCTGCAGCTTTGGAGCCTGTCCTGGAACCTGTAGACCAGGCTGGCCTCGAACTCACAAAGACTGAAGTTTTAAGGTGGACTGTAGCCTTTATGCTTTCTGACTCAATGGGTGACTACTGGTCTCTACCCCATCCTCCAAGCAATCTATATCAAGAAGAGGCACAGAATTCTTAGGAGCTTAGGGATGTTATCTGAGTAAAATATAGACCCATTTCTGTTCCTGTCCTGTAGCAAAACTCTCAGTACTACAGAAGCTTTTCAAAAGTGGATGGGTTGCCTAGAGGTTAAAATTCTGACAATGTCCCTTATTTATATTGTGATACTGTGTGTCTGATTACTAGCAATATGGAAACAGCTAAGTAAAATCAAATGTAATAGATGCAGCATAAAAAGAAAAGATAAGGTATTTGCTGACAAGGTATACTTTTTCTCAAGATGATGGGACCTAAAAGTGCCAACAGCCAGTCTCAACCAAAGTGAGGGACATAAAATGTCCTCATCTACACCTGCGAATACATGCAGATTTCCCACACCTGTGTAGACATCTGGTTCAGATTCTGCCTACCAAATTTGCAGTTTGGATCAAAGATTTCTTCTGGGTATTCTGAGTTCACATGGCAAAACTCTCTCTGGGATCTGTTGAGGAAAATGTCCTCACCTGGTAAAATATAAGACCCAAGGCCTAAAGTCATCCTCTCCAACATCAATTAGAGATACTATTATGATGCCATTTTGAGAAGGTAACTAAACTATTGTGGTGTTATAGGTAGCGTGTGCTGCATGTTATTGGCATGTGAGTTAGGTGCAACAGAAATGAGAGCCTGCAAGCACTGGAGTGTATTACAGCAGAGAAACTGCCTCCACAATTGCAGAGGTTATAACTCCCCAGGTTCCCATCACAAATGATGGTCTGCACACAGTGTTCTGAATTGTTCATTTGCCCCATATCACTGGGGCTTTTCACCTGCTCTCTAGCTGAGATATTGCATATTCAATCTGCCTGCTTCATATAGGTGTCCAAATGCCAAATGTCAAAAATAATCACAAAAACGGTACCAAATTTTAGAAAAACTGCTCTGCAGAAAAGCATGTATTTTCATTTATGTACATATCTGTATCTACAGACCAGTCCCTGTGAACTGGGTATTATGATATGAATTGAGATCTTTTAATTACATTTTATTTTATATGTATGGTATATTGTTTGCATGAATTTTGTGCACTATGTGTGTGTCTGGTGCCTGAAAAGCCAAAAGAGGGCACTCGATCTCTGGAACTAGAGTTACATATGGCTGTGTGCTACTGTATGGGTGCTGTGAATTGAACCCAGGTCCTCTGGAAGAGCAGCAAGTGCTCTTAACCACTGAGCCATCTCTCCAGGCCAAAGTGATCGAGTTGTAAGAAAGACATAGATAACTAGTCTAAGATGACACAGTCATTACTGTCAGAACTGGGAATCCAATGTAGATAGATCTAACAGCTCTAAAGCCAAAACCCAGAACCACTAACAGGGTGCACACTTGTTTCCTGCCTTGAATGCCCCCACCTTCAAGTCAATAATTTTCTACATATTCCTTCCATATGAGCAAGATAGTTCAATTGCCAGACTATTTTCCTTAAAGAAGAAATTACCTATTGTCTGAGTATATATTACAAGAAATTTATGAAAAGTAGGTTCTTCTCTGTGTGCATGCAATACTGTTACTTTTGATACTGACACATACGTTAACTTTTAAAGAACATCTTATATAATATTTATACCTGCAATATGTATTAGCAAGAAGATGTTGGACAGTTGTAATTTTATCAAAGTATAATTACTGGGATTGCTCTATGAGCTATAATTCTTTTTGACAATTCAGTCAAGCTTCAAATATTCAAGTGAAGTTTAACTTGCCTCATTGATTGATTTATTCATTACTTATACTCTACCTATTTCAAAGAGTGATCCAAAATATCTTACACAAAAAGGAGAGACCCACAAAACAGAATCATTAAGGCAAGGCTGAGAGAACAGTTGCCATCAAACACAAGGGAAAACAAAGCCAGGCCAGAAACTTTAGATTAAAGAAAATTACTGTAATCAGACATGGTGAAGAAGTTAGCCTCTAGACAGAAAACCAAAACCGATTTCACTAATAAAATATAATTCCCTAACTGAGAAAAGCATGCTAATTATTTAGAATAGGTATTTATTTTGAGCAATTAAAGTGTTTTGGTATGTGTGCAGCAAGCATCTAAGTCTCAAGAGTCATCTCTTTTCTGTGTGTGTAACTACTCACTGGATCCAGATTCATCATCTTTTGAAGACACCACAACCCACATCTTTTACTGTTGGTGCCATCTTAAATCTACCGTAAGTCAATTTTCTGATGGTGGTGATGAGGATAATTATGTTCCGTGGTCTGTCTGGCTCTGTTTGGTCCAATAACAGGTTAGCTAATGTTACAGCTCTCTGTCGTAGTAAAAGTTCTGCCGTTCAGTTCTCACCCTTCAAGACTGCCCTAGATTTTCTTCAGTCTTTTCTCTTTCATTTACAGCAAGCTTTATGATTGCAAAAACCTGCAGGTCTTTAAGTTGTATTTGAGCTAGATCTATAAATCACTTTGGATCATACTTTCCAATAGCTGTGATATATGTTTCCGTATCCTTAGCTTCTTGTGCTTTTAACTTAGAGCATTACACATCTTGCATGTAAGTTATTTTATTTGTGTGTGCATACTCATACTTATGCACAGGTCTGTGTTGGGGATGGGGGTACATACGCATGGACATGAGGACGCCGGTCAACATCCGCATTATTTTTTGAGATGGGATCTCTCACTGAATGTGGAGTTTGCAGATTTAGTTAGACAGGTGGACAGCAAGACCCAGGAATACTTTTATATCTGCTTCAGTAGTGTTAGTGTTATAAGCATGCCTGCCGGCTATAACTAGTTTTTAATGAGAATTGAGGATCTGAACTCAGGACCTTATGCTTGCACGGCTAGCTATTTACTGATGGAGTCATCTCGTCAGTCCCTTAATTTATTTTTTTTATAGTCAGTGTACCCTAATTGATTGTGACTTGTGTCTTTAAAACTTCATTTTCTTTAGTTTCTGATATCTTTTCTATGTATGGAAAGGATGTCCTATGACCTTGTTAACATTATATATCAAGTTCACTAAGTTATGGAACCTCTTAAATTTCTTAGAGATTAAGGAGAACAGTGGCAGTTTTATACCTCTCTTTCCAATAAGCCTTCTTTGTGATTTATTGGACTGAAGAGGCCTCCAGGACAATGTGGGAAAGGTGGAAAGTAACAGGACCTTTGTTTGTCCTGTGTTCCCCACCTCAAGGGAAGGTTCTGTCATTTTATCAAAGAGAATAGTGTTTGCTCTATGCATGCGTATAGATTAGTTTAAAAGATCACATGATTCTCCCTCCAACAACTTTTAAAAAAATCATCCTAAATTTTGTGAAGTTCATCCATAAGTATCAGTTTAAGTTCTATTCTTAGATTTCAAAATGAATATATATTTAAAAATGTATGGTGTTATTATATTGAATATTGGACGCTATCATGTTTTTCTGCATCTATTAATATAATCATATAATTTTTGTCCAATTTATGTAGTAATATGGTATATTACATTGACTGTAAAATCTCATTTGAATTCCTATTACAAATCCTCTTATGGAAGGCTTGTTATCCTCTGTATACATTGTTAGGTAGCTCATAAACTTAAATATGAAATATGAAGTAATGAAACTTCTAGAAAAACAATGTAATGAAAGGTTCTTAACAGAGATTAAAAACTTTAAATACCTAAAAAACTGATACATTAGACCATATTATAACCACGAACCTCTGTTTATCACATGATGCTATTAACCAAGTGGAAATGTGTGAAATAATGGCATTGAAGCTCTCTGTAACATGCACATCCCACAGAGGACCATGGCTGGAACATGGGAAGAACAGCTAGAGACCAACACTAAGCATCACACACCTTCCTTAAAAATTAGTACAATGCAATAGGAATTAAAGAAAGATAATCTAAACAAGGTAAAGTAAATACTATTATGAACCTGAGAAGGTGTCCTTCTGGATATTTAGTTAGTTTGTGTCAACTTAAAACAAGCTAATGTCGTTTGAGAAAAGGAAACCTCAGTTGGTGAAATGTCCTTGCAGATTAACCTTCGAAGTACATGTTTAGTTAATGATTGATCTAGGAGGACTCAATTCACTGTGGGCAGGGCCACTCCAAGGCAGGTAGTCCAGGCTGAGTAGGTCATGGAAAGCAATCCAGTAACCAGAAACTACTCCATAGCTCTCTGTTTCAGCTTCTTTCCTTGAAATCTTGTCCTGACCTCCCTCAGTCATAGACTGTGGTCAGGAATCGAAAACTAACGTCAATACTTTCTTCTCCAGATCACTTTTGGTCATGGCATTTGACCACAGCAATAGAAACCTAACTAAACACAAGGAACACTGAAAATCACAATGACATATGTTTATAAACCCTCACATCCCCGGACTAACTAATGTGAAAATTACATAATATCAAGGGTAGGACCAAAGAAGTCTTGCTTATGAGAGTATACATTTCTGAAGTACTATGGAAAGCCTTTTCTTGGCATCTTAATAGTTGCAAATGTCTCTAAGGCATATGAGGCAGGGATTTTACAATTAGGCATGCACCTAACAGACATGCACAGCTCACTTATGAAATGTATATAAATGAATATTGCAAGCGGTGCTATTTATATCAGTCGCAAGCTGAAAATACTCCACAAGGGGAAGCAATAGCTAGCTGCCAAATTAGGAGTGGTCCTAGGAAGAGGTTTCAGTGTGAACTGAGGCATCCTACTCAAAGCTACAGGAGTAAAGCATCCTGCATCCAGCCAAGGCTTCAAAGACCTGGCCTAGTAGGCATCTTCACAGATTACCAAAAGAGAATGCAGTGTGTTGTGATAAGTAAAAGTAAGTCGTTGAGTTTGATAGGGAGGAACTGTGTTGTGTGTTTGTTCGTGGTCCTTGGAACATCATAAACTATGGTTTCATGATTCATTAAAAGGGTAAGTTCATATATGTATTGCAGAGGCATAACCCTCTGCTCAGAGAGTGACTCAATAGCACCGACAAAGAGCTGCACACACGCACTTCTAAGAGAAGGTCACTGACACTGCTCCCAAAACACAGGAATAAAGCTACACATACATACCCAAGACAAGCCTTGATAAGTACTTTTCTTCCCCAATTCGAAATAGAGAGCAAAATGTAACTGCAACTTTTTCCTTAACTTCACTCAAGATGGGGGTAAACAACAAGGAAAGCTTGATTGCAAACACTTGTATGCTAAAATCCTTAGAAGATGAAATGATATGAGTAAAAAGTCTCGCACTTAGCTGATTCTGTAAGATTTTATATCCGTGCACAATATGCACCTGTTGGGTAATGCTGTGAGCATCCCCTGTGCCTATATCATGAAACTGCAATCTAAATAGTTTACTTGGAATCCACAAGCAACAATAAACATGCCTCACAAAGAAAGAGGCAACAGATTTTGGCAAGGTTGCATTGGTTCTTTGAACTTTCTGTGGTGCTATGTCATGTTTTCCACTCCACTTTCAGTATCTTTCCTTGGCTGTGAGTATGACTACCTCAAAATGTGTGATTCTGGCTTAAAGGACAGGAAGGGCAGCAACTCCCAAAGGCACATCTAATGACCTGTTTTCATGCAAACATACATACAACAAGTAAAGTCGATAGAAAGAAATCCTGAAGACATAAGATAGACAGGCAAAATTATTTATAAACTGCTTTTTTCCCCTGAAACTACCTAAGAGCTATCAGCATGTCTTTAAGGGCCCCTCATGATCTCTGATATAAATACTGCTGAAAATAACACACAGCAGTAATAAACCATGGGTAACTAGAGAAACAGGCATGCCATTGACTTTACCAAACAGGGTTTATTTTTTCTCTCTTGTCTCTTCTTAATACAAGATCCAAAGTGAATTCTGTGTCTAGATTTATGAAGTAAGATTGGGCAGGTCCCAGTTCTTCATAAACACCAGCATCTCTGCAATCATGTAACAGCTTGCTGGGCAGAGGATGTGATATGTCTGTGTTCTGCACATTAGTAAGGCTTGCTGCTGTTCATTAAAGTCTTAATGGAAATGACAGCTCTGTAGCTGATGGAGAATTATCAACTCAGCCACTCCAGGTGCTAAATTATGGGCCATATTTTGTGACCCCCTGTTGCTGAACCCGTGGATTTTCGATCAGAATGAGCACATGGAAGGAGGCATAAACCTGTTTCTTAACATTCCCACCTAGATTTCTCCTGTATAGAATAGGCTGTTAGTCCCAGGGAGAGAGGCACTATCTTGTCCTCTGAGCAGTCATTTATAGAGTAATCAGCAGCAACAACAAAGTGGTCCATCAGAGCATCAAAAGTAACAAAAGCATCAGCATGCTGTCAGAAGCAAATGATTAAACATAATATATATACATATGAATACATGTATTCATATATATACATGTATGTATGTATATTATATATGTATATATGCATATATATAGACAGACATAAACACTCACTATCTATGACTCTATGAGAGAAAGGAGAAAAAACATGTTCAGAATTTTAAAAATCCATTAAACAGGGTAACCAAATCTTTATTGATCTAAATATAGAAATGTCATAACTAGCAAACAACAATATAAAGTTGTTTAGTTAGATCACAGAGAGGCAGCATTTAAAGTACCACATATCATTTGGACCTAAGGAATTTACCATAGGGAGTTGACATCACCTAGCATACGGGGGTAGAGTGTGGAGGGTCCCATAATGATTTAGGAAGGCAATATGGATAGACAGATTCCAAAGCTGGCCCAGATCCTCTACCTGGCCCATATCTTCTTCTTCTGCAGAGTACAGTTTAGCTTCTTTTGGAAGCATTGCATCCTATTTCCCTCTTAGTGGAATCTGGGCTTGCCGTCAGCTTATGTTTGTCAGTAGACAGCAGCAGAAGTGGGGATCTGCCAATTCTGACCTTAAGTTTTTCAGGAGACCACCTTGGACTTGCCAGTTCCAGATGACCTGCCAGGTGACTGCAGGCATGAACGAACCCAACTCTCTAAGCCTAAATCCACACAACTGCCTAGTATATCTATGGCCTCTTGAGAAATAACATAGTCATTGCTTCATGAAATTACATTTAGGGGGGTCTATGTATGCACACTAGTAGCTGCACAGTCTTGCTTAACATTAGGTCAAAGAAGTTACCACTGAAAAGGCTATTATTTATATTCCTTTTTTGATCCTAGATTACAGTTGTTACTACCACTTTTTGCTATCTCATATCAGATAGAGCTCTTTGTACTCTCTGCAACCATGATAAAGAATGGCCTTAGAATGCAGAATGCGGACATCTATTTCAGCACTTTAACTAAATTGGAGATCTGTTTCTAGTTATGGAGATAGAAGTTTCCTGACATTGACCGCCAGTATTTGAAAAAGTAGTTCAAGGAGGAGCAGCCAAAAGCAGTGAGAAGATTAACAGGGATGAGGGTGTGGGCTTCAGATGAAAAGTGGGTTTCATGAATAGGCAAACCCCACTAAGTGGGTACTTGGAAGAGAGATCAACCTCAAAAGCTCAAAATAAAATGCATTCAGAAAAATGACAAGGCTCTTGAAATCATCAGGTCAGGTACCAACTGTGACCCTGGATCCCATGATGGAAAAGAACAGTGACAAACATTTAATATTCCTTCTTCTCAAATACTGATCTTAATTTCTGAGCAGATCTTCTACCAACAAAGGAATCTGAAAATATCCTGGCATCCAGTTTCTCATATTTGAATTTAAATGATAAAAGAAACCACATAATGTGAACCATGGACTCTCTAAAAACACATATATGTATATATTTGCAGCATATTGGAAAAATCTACAAATTAGAAGATTGTAAAATATCATGAAGACATCAAAATAAATGTGTTTCACGTCTCCTATAGATTGGTTGCTTTTGTCAAGGGCGATTCTCCTTGAGTCCCTCTCAGATTTGTCAGTGAAGTGGAGAGTGTTCCCACAGGTTGGGACTCTTCGCCACTGCCACACACCTCTCCACAGCCCAGGCCACAAACACCAGCTTCCCTACTTGCAAAGAAACATGAATGTAAATGAGGATGGATTTCACACTTGAGGCAGCAAGCAGCTTTACATTTGGAACTGACATTCAGAGCTGTGTAAAAACACTACTTTGCATGCAGATTATAGGATGCTTTCCTTGGAAACCAGTTCCTGTGCTGCCAGTGCTCCAGGACCAAGGGAAGCAGGCAATGCTGACTTGCAGACTCCTAACTCAAGTTCTAGAATTCCCAGGAGTTAGAATTTCTCCCAAAGGAACTTTTTTTGTTTGTTTGTTTTTTCAGTATGAAGAAAGGAAACCAATAAATCTTTAGGGGTTGATTTACAGGTATCTACAAAGAGAAAAAAAATCCATTGAAAGACAAGGAAACTGTAATTTCCCCTAACATGGGAATGAAAAAATACTATAGGAATTTTCATTATCATGTTAAGTAATGTGGCATGATTTGCTGGACTATCTTTTTCTTAAGACTTAAAGATCTTGAAATTTTCAAAATCCCCATTTCCCCCTTACACCCACGTGTGTATTTGCCAAAGGAGGATTGGGTGTTTTGTCAGTAGCTTTCACCTCCATTTGGAAACAGGGTCTCTCACTGAACTTGAGCAGGTTGAGTAGGTGAGGCTGACACCTGGCAAAGCCCCAGTACTGGAGTTAAGGACCCACAATGTCATGCTTGGATTTTAGGTGAATGTTGGGGTTCAAACTCAGTACTCATGGTTGCACAATATGCATTTTGCCAACTGTTATCTCTTTATCCACTGCTTAGTTATTTTTTTATTTATTCTAACAATCCAAGTCCCTCTGCTTAAATTAATTTTATAGTCAGACTCAATGAGAACAACACATAGGTTTATATAGTGCAGGTGCATAGCAGACACCACCTCCAGTTGACCCTTGGCTATCAAGTTAAGCTGCATTGGTTAAGAAGTTAATCTGCCTTCCCCCAGGACACACCTCCTTATCACAGCTCCTTCTCTGCATGCACACTGCTAGGACCCTCTCATTTACTTATGAAAGACCATTGAGTTCATGTTTCTATGTTTGCATTTCCATAAACAAGGGGTTTGAATTAGCAAGGGAGGCAGAGAAACTTGTACTCTGGAGTCCTTTCAGAAGTGATACATCTTAACCCCAATGACTAAAATCACTCAAACTCCTTGACCTGCTGACATGCCATTAACCATTAATGACTTATTAATATTCTTTGCAAAGTTTTAAAGGCCTTGCCAGGGACTAATAAATTTGTTAAAATTTGAAAAATTATCCCTGAGCAGATAAGTGGGATATTTTACTATCTTGTCAAGTAGATAAGGCCTTTGCATATTAAGTGTGTGGTACTATTCCACTTTACAGAGGGTGCGGGTGGCACTCCTGAAATTATTCAGGATATAATGCACAACTTTCTGTGTTTTTAGAAAGATTTATATTACTTTTAGCTTCTAAATATCCAGAACAGAAGAAGAAAAAAATGTATAAATTTCAAGATAGTGAAACATAAGACTGTACAATAGTTACTAATTCAAATTTGATTTAAAAAATAACAATAAGATGACTATGTAGCTGGAATTCACTTCCTGTATAAAATTAAATAATTTAATTAATTAATTAATTGTCAACCTGATCACAGTTTTCCTCCTCTCTCTCCTCTCCTTCCAGCCCCTCCCCCAACAGTCCCCTCCTCCCAGTTCACTCCTTCTCCTTTCTCTTCAGAAAATGGCAGGCCTCCCATGTGTATCAGTCAGCCATGGCAGATCAAGGTGCAGGTAGTCTAGGCATCTCCTCTCCTCTTAAGGCTGCAGGGCTGCAGGAGGCAACCTGGTAGGAAGTCCCAAAAGCTGGTAACGGAGTCAGAGACAGCCCCTGCTCCCTCTGTTAGGATTCCCAAGGGGAGACCAAGCTACACAATGTGATATAAGTGCCTAGGTCAGTCGTATGCAAAAGAACTCACTTCTTTACACTTCACTCAGACTATGACATTGATGTGAATGCTTTTCTTAGAAAAACTTTCAAATTTAAACAAGATACTAAATATGGCAATATTTAGTAATGAACAAAGTGCTAAATTTTTATCCTGATGTCATTATAGATATATAAATTAGACTGTTTTCTCTAATGTTTCATGATTGTCTACATAACAGACATTCTTTGTGAAATACAAATTTCTATGTATTCTGTATGTGAACATGCTGATACGCTAATAGTACCACTTACGTTCTCTTAAAGGTAAGTTAAAACGTAGAAATAAAAAGTTAATTCATATGACAGAATATACTTTAATTTAGTCACCAGCAAACGTTATCCTTGAGGAAATGCACAAGCAGTTTCAAGACTGTCATGGAGTCATTGCTCTAGCATGGAAAAGTTTCAAGGGAGTCTTCCAGAACATGATGATTCTGGAAGTCTGGGCTCCTGGCTGCTGTGCAGGGGTGAGGCACACTGACTGGGCCTGCAGCCTCCTTCCTTTTCTTCTCCTTATTCAGACAGTTGATTAATGATGGCACAGAAACACAGTTAGTTAGATCCACAGCATCTTAAAATAGCAGAAGGGATTTTTTTTTCCAGCTTTGCGGGCCTGTCATTTTTATTGCAAAAGAAAGAAGCAAATACAGATATCTCAGGCCGAGTTTCACTGTTATCTCCAAAGCCAAGAGGCAGTTATTTATTCCTACTTGGAAATAACAATGATGATCAATCAGGCATTTAAAATGGGGCCACTTCAAACTGTTTGAAATTGATTAAATACATATATTTATTCTGATTTTCCTTTCACATTCTAGCTCCCTCTGTGCCTAAGAGACAGAAATTATTTGTAATACAGTCCCAGATATGTTAGAAAATCACAAGCACACACAGTTATATGTTGTCATGTTACCAGGTTTAAGACATTCCTACATTTTTAAAAGATTTATTTTTATTTTTAATCTTGTGCATATGTGTGTGGGTATGTGTGAACGCACTTGCCTACGGAGGTTAGAAGAGACCATCAGATCCCCTGGAGCTGGGCATATAGGTGGTTGGAACTGCCTGATGTGGGTGAATGGAATGAACTCAGATCTTCTACGAGAGCAGCAAGTGCTCTTAACTGTTGTGCAATATCTGCAGCATCAGATGTTTGAAGAGTCATTATAATGAAAAAAAGTATGACTTAGAAAATATAATAAAATGTGGGATGTATTAGGAGTATAGACAAACTAAACTTCATAATAAGAAGTTTATTCAGTTTAAAGAGTTACTTCTAGAACTATCTACCAACACATTTCAACGTATTTTTTCAAATCTGATGTCAAAACAAAATTTCCAAATTTTTGCCTGATTTTATCCAGTAACTTTTATGATTTCGGAGTCTCTCTTGCTATGGAGGGCTGGACCTCAGCTTCTGGAGCAGAAGGGGAGGAGACTGAACAACTAGTCAACAGAGAAATGGCATTGGCAGATGTCCAGGAGAGGTAACGCATCTTGCATATGCAAAGAAGATTTTAAGCCTCCTGCTGTCAGAGGAAAAGGGTGTGTCAGTCATTCTTTATAAACATAAACATATTTTCTGAAAGGTTAGTCTAGTGCTATATTATTTGTGTTTTAATAAATAAAGCTTGCCTGAAGATCAGAGTGTAAAACTAGCCACACTAGTCAGCCATACAGGCCAAGCAGTGGTGGCACACACCTTTAATCTCAGTAGTCACACTAGTCAGCCATACAGGCCAGGCAGTGGTGGCAGACGCCTTTAATCCCAGCAGCCACACTAGTCAGCCATAGAGGTCATGTGTTGTGGTGCACGCCTTTAATTCCAGCACTAGAGAGAAATGTAAGGCCAGATGAGACAGGAACTCGCTCTCTTTTCAGTCTGAAGATTCCACAGAGGTAAGAGCTCTCTAGTGATTGGCTGCTTTGCTTCTCTAATCTTTCAGGTTGAACCACAATATCTGTCTCTGGGTTTTTATAAGTTGTGCTACAGGCTAGTCTATAGGTGCTGCTTTTAACTTATTAATTCCTTATCTATAGGTCCTGTTTTTTAACTTACTAATTTCTTATTTGTTTTTTTTTCACTCCAACCTGAATTCCATAATCATCAACATTACCACATTGCAAATCCTCCATGTCTCCTTTTCTTTTTGTAAACAGTATATGAGATTACAATTATCCCTTTTTCCTTTTGAAAGACATTCTTTTCTGAATCATTTCTCTGAGCATTCCTATTTCTTTTTCTTTTTCACATGCTTTAAACCAAGTGCCTCAAACAGAGGTTTCTGAAACCATGCAACTCATGCAAGAGAGGAGCAGGTAAGAACTGGCCAGATGAATCCTCAGAGAACTACATGGTATAAACCAACTGCATAGTATCTGCCTCACCTGAGAAATTAGGAACTCATAAAAATAGTGATGTATTCCCACATAGGAGCAGGAGTCAGTACTCATATGTATTCTGACCTTTAAAGTGTGGAATTGTGCAGTTTTAAAAACATTTGTCAATCATTCACACGAAGGGTGAGACTTCGTGTCCACTTCCCGACTTCTTGGTGCTAGGATTTTGTTCAGGTTCGAACTGTGCAGGTTTTATGCGTGCTCTTGCAGTCTGTGAGTTCATATGTGTATCAGTTCTGTTTTGTCTAGAAGATGCTATTTCACAGGCCACATTTAGCTCTAAATTTGTCAGACTTTCCCCTTTACTAAGTCAATCTGAGTCTTGCTCATTGGGTTCCCCTTCTGTATACCCTGGCCAATAGCTGGCCCTCATTGGATTCCATGTCAGTGGTTATCCTATACAAACTTCTTTCTGTAAAATTTTATCCAAGATTTTTGTTTCAGGGAATGTATTATGATCATATTCTTCCCCTCCCCCAGCTCTTTCTGGATCCTGTACACCTCCCCTCTCATATAACTACACAACCCCTATCTCTCTAAAAACAAAAACAAATAAAAAACAACAGCAAGAAACAAGATCCCCAAAATTGTAAATCAAACAGACAAGAAAGAAAGAAGGAAGGAAGGAAAGAAAGGGAAAGAGAAAGAAAGAAAGGAAGGGAAGGGAAGGGAAGGGAAAGGAAGGGAAGGGAAAGGGAAGGGAAAAATAAGAAAAAAAAGAGCACACATAAAACAAAAAAACAGCATGGGCCCCACTTCACACTGGCCAACTACTACTGGATGTGAATCCTTCCCTGGAATGTGCCTAACACATCCAGTGACACTGATGCTCCACGGGAGAAAACGATCACCTCCCTCACAGCAGGCAGCCACTGCGAACACCTCTTAGTTAAGGGTGAGACTTCGTGTCCACTTCCCGACTTCTTGGTGCTAGGATTTTGTTCAGGTTCGAACTGTGCAGGTTTTATGCGTGCTCTTGCAGTCTGTGAGTTCATATGTGTATCAGTTCTGTTTTGTCTAGAAGATGCTATTTCACTGGAGACAAACACCATCCCTGGCATTTCAAATCTTTTTGCCTCCTCTTCCACATAGATCACTAGCCTTGAGGGGACGTGCTTAATGAAGACATCCCATTTAGGGTTGAGTACTCCAAAGTCTCTCACTCTTTACACATTATCCAGTCGGGGATCTCTTTGTTAATTACTGTCTATCGCAAGAGGCTTATCTCAGAGGGTTGAGTGTTACTCTACTCTGTGAGTACAGCAATATGCCATCAAGAGTAATTTTATTGCTATTTTTGTTGCAATGTTCCTTTAGCAGAATGATAGTACTAGGTCTCCCCTAGGACAATGGCCAATCCAGTCTCAGATTCTTGGCCACTTTAGCACTGTTAGGTATAGGCTTCAACTCAGGAAGTGGAACTTAAATCCAAAAAAAAGTAGCTGGTTACTCCTATAACACTGTGCCACTATTTACCAGCATATCTTGCAAGCTAGTCTCTTTAGTGGGTTACAGAGTTTGTAGTTGAATAAAATTGGTAATTGTTTTTCTTTTCTGGTAGTATGCAAAGTATCTTCCAGGGGTGCAGCTTCTAGTTGAACACCATCTCAAGTACTCCATGTTTGATGTCACAGTGAGTGCTGTCTTCAGCAACAGGGCCTTACATCAGGTTTTGGACAGTTCTCAATAGCCTTTGCAATAGCTTGTGAGATATGGGGGTGGAGGCTATGGGATCCCTTTGGTCAAGGACTCACCAACCTATACCCCATTCCCAGCACTTGAGGTTTTACTTGGTGGCATAAGATGTCTAGTTGAAACACTGTCCATGCCATTATATGGTGACTCCATTTAAATTATTTTTATGTATATATTTTAGAAAGCTTCTATAGCAGTGGGTTTCCATACAGCTTTTCAAAAGACTTTCCGTGTCAGGTATCCTTTCCAATATTCCCTGCTTCACCTTGCCCCCTCGTGCCTCTCCTCATTTAATCCTCCTAATCTAGTTTCTGCATTGTCTCTGTGTACTACTCTATTCTAGTTCTTCTTCCTTGGACCATCTTCTCCTCCCTCCTGGCCCTTTGCTAGCTACCTAGCCTCTGTGGTCATTTGGATTGAAACCCACATATCTAAAGTTTAAAAGCTAACATCCACATATGAGAGAAAACATGTAAAATTTGTCTTTTAGGGTCAGGGTTTACCTCACTCAGGATGATTGTTTCTAGCTTCATCTATTTGCCAGAAATCTGCATTTCTTTTAGCTGATGAATATAATTCTCTTGTGTAAATTTAAACCATCAAAATTCTGACATATTTTTTCACAGAATTTGATTTGACTAAACAGTTTTCAACTTTCCATGGAAACATACATACATACATACATATGCATAATGGATACATACAAACCATAGTAGCTAAAAAAATCCTGAATAATAATAGCATAACTACTGAAGGTACCACCATCCCAGATTTCAAGTTATATTACAGAGTTATAGTAATTAAAACAGCAAGGTATTGTCATAAAAAATCAGACACATTGTTCAATGGAACAGAATTGAAGGTCAAGATACAGTTCTACACATCTACAAACATCAAGTTTTTGGCACAGAAGTAAAAATAACACACTGGAAAAAAAGATAGCATCTTTAACAAATAGTACTGGTTAACTCAATAGCTGCATGTAGAAGGAAAACATATCTATGTCTATCATACTGCACAAAAATCAATATGAATCAAGGATGTTGGCATACATGTAGATGCCATGAACCCAATATAAGAAAAAGTAAGGAACAGCCTTGAACTCACTGGACAGAAAAGAACATTCTGAAAAGGACACCAATAACACAGATATTAAGACTAATAACTAATAAATGGGACCAAATTAATCCCACAAGCTCTGTACAGAAAAGGACTCCACCATTCAAAAATAGTGGCTGCCTACAAAAATGGGAAAAAATTCTTACGAATTATACATCTGATAGAGGATTCATATATAGAATATATATTTAAAAATTGAACATCAAGAAAGCAAATAACCTAATTAAAATAGTGTATAGAATTAAACAGAGTTCACAAAAATAAACACAAATGGCTGAGAAACACTTAAAATACGGGAAACATCTTTAGCTACCAAGGAAACACAAACTAAAATTACTTTGAGATTCCTTCTTACCCAGTCAGAATGGTCAAGATTAACAACGCAAATCACATTACATGCTGGCGGGCATATGGGGAAGGAGATCCTTTATTAATTGCTTGTGGGAGTGTAAACTGGTCCAGCCCCTGTGGAAGTCACTGTGGAAGTTCCCCAGAAAGCTGAAAACTACCGCAAGATCCAGCTATAGCACTCTTAGGAACAGACCCAAAGAACTCTCCATCTTACTACAAAGATGCTTGCTCATCCATGTTCATTGCTGTCCAACTTATAATAGCAGGAATTGGAAATAGTCATATCTAAACTTAAATTCCTCATTTTCTTTTGAATTCTAATGATGGATTTTTTTCCAAGAAGTTATTGTTCATGCATGTCTGCCCATCATAACTCAAGCTATACACACTGTGCACGTATGTACAAAGCATTGATCCACAGTGTCAGCTTCTCAGTTTCCTGTGCTGCTTAAATCCTTCATCAACTTTCATCTCCACATTGATTCAGGAAAATCTCATCCTTCAGACAGTGCTTCACAGTGGTCAAAGTCAGCCAGTGGTATTACACTATCCATAGCTCAGTTTTGACTTCTTCAGTTACACCACGGCCCAGGGCAATGTTGCTTTACTTTTCTATACCTCAGTTTCCCTGCCCAAAAGTGATAATAGCAATGGTTCCCTCTTCACAAGACTACTGCAAGGATTTAAAAGTTTTTGTTAGGTAATAAGACACAAAATGAAATCTTTCATGGGTCCATAATTAGACAATAGATCTCAACTCAATTTGTCAACCCCACTTTGTCATTCTTAGCTCTGGGAGCATTTGTTTTAGGATTTATAATTATTTTTAATATGCCATGTTTTTCCAAGGGTATAACATATTTTAACACAGTTAGTATTCATCAGACTCTGATTTTATGATATGGGGGTTCTTTATTGGTTCAATTTTATGCGTAAGAGGAATAGGTCAAATTAAGCACTTACCCAGTGAACCAGAAAGCCCCAGTGTAATAGCCTGGGTAAGGAGCTTACAGTCCGGTTTGGAGCTGCAGGTGCTCACTGCCGTGCTAAGTGGTACCTTTGCAGGTGAGGTGAGACTCCTCTCTCCTCCTCTGATATCCATGGAGTAGCTCCTCATACCTGAAACCGGCTGTAGAAGCCTCAAGCAAACACTCTCAGAGCTCTGTGTGGGTCTTCAGAAACCTGGCTGATCTGCAAGCTTATATGATATCTGTGTTTGAAGATGAGAGAGTGCAGGGTGATGCTTCAGCACCTGCGCAATAAAGGAGTCTGTTTCCTATTGATGGGCGCCTACCTACCATGTTGTGGTTTTAAGGGTAGAAGGTAAAAGTAGGATGGACACACAGAGAGGAAGCACAGCACTTCTGTCTCCTTCACAGCTGAGCTTGAGATGGAACAGACAAGAGAATAAACTTTAAATTAGTTTAAGAATTCAAGTTTGATAAGGCAGAGCTATTCTTTTAAGTTAATGTTCAATAATTTTATAATGGTAGTAGTAATGACTACATTCAATAAAATTAATAATGACTATAAAAGCCTTTCTGTTTCTTTGGATCAATATTCAGAATTAAAGGGAAATAGGGACTATGACAGAGCATTTGTAAGATATTGTGCTACACAACAGCCAAACTCATATTTAAGCCATCCTCCAAACAGATTCTCTGGGCTGAAGAGATGATGACTCAGCCACTAAAGTTCTCGTGAGCATGAGGGTCTGAGTTTAGATCCTCAGCATCCGTTCCAAAATTCAGGCATGGTACAGCAAGAGTCTGACACTTAAGCGACAGTGGCAAGCAGAACTAGGTGGGTTTATGGAATTTATTTCCCAGAAAGTCTACTCAATCATAGAGCTTTTGGTTCAAGGAGAAACCCTGTCTCAAAAAGTAAGGTGCTGAGCAATGGGGAGAGACACCCAATGCTGGCCACTGGCTCTATGAGCGCGTGAGTATGCATACTTAAAGGAATGTGCTCATCATATACCCCGCCTATGCCCTGGTCACACACACAAGTAATACAAATTCCTCCATTTTGCTTATTACTCCCGAGAGGAAACCAAGGTCTAAACTGACGAATGCAGCATCTTGCCACTTTGCTAACTGATCCTTTTCCTTTTCTTTCCTCTCTCATCACATTCAGACTCAAATCCAGTTACTCTCTCCACGACCACATCATTTCACTTCATTGGACTTTTGCTAATTAGCAGCCCTGACTAACATGCAAATTCTACATCCAGCATTTATCCAGCTGATTTATCCGGTTTAGATTGATAAATCTTCCTCATCAAGGAAGCCTTCAGGATGCTACCCCAAACGGATAAAACACAGCTATTATATTTTCTTTTTTTTACATATAATTGATTTACACACCATTCTTACTCAATGAATTGTATATGAATTCCTTGATAGTAAGATGGTATCTTTCCTTGTTTATTATTCCAAAACAGCACTTAATAATTGAATTGTAAAAAGAAGTCTCATTGGAGGATGAGAATAAGGCTTAATTGGTATTACGTCCAGACCAGTCATTAACCTTAGGTGAACTGAACAAAATTCCTAGTATAATCTACAGTCTTAGGAACTTTTTGAATTGTTTTGTTTTTAAAAATAAAATAAAATGAACAATATTTAAATACAGTAGGATAAAAATAAATACATTTTTCTAAAAAATTTTTATATGTCAAGCCGGTCCTTGTATTTTCATAGTAGGATTTTATAGTTCAAGAATAAATGCATGCAAGGTAAGAGAAATACCCAGTCTTAAGTAAATAAAAATTGCAAGCTGCATAGTCCATGATCTCCATGGAAAATATAATCTCTGTGCCCAGTTTCTTGAAAATTGTATGTTTATTAGAGAGTAAAACTTCTGGATGGCTCACTTCGTGGGAAGAGGCGTTTGTTTTGTGCTCTGCCAGATACTCAATTCAGGAATAATCATGGATTGGTGGAGACAGCTAGCCAGCTATCCTTACCAACGGACAGGGAATTTTAAACACAGTTAGGATTGGGAAGCCCCGTGCAAACAAAGAGAACTTGAACATCGAGCAGCGGCAGAAGGTGGAGGCAAGCCAGGCTATTTCCACTAGATGAGGTACAGCATTTGCAGTCGGCTGTGGAAGTAGAGGCTCTGGCAGAGATTGAGTCCAGTTGGGCGGGCTGACCTCGGTGTCCCACTGATATCTGTCATTGCTCTGTGTGGTAGTCAGCAGCTCAGGCCGTGGAACATGTTGCAGACAGACAAACAAAAAGCAGCATTCATTCATCATTGAGTGGAGCATGGGTTATTGTGATAGTGAACAACTCTGTCACACTCCCAGATGTGTTAGTCAATCTTTTTTTGCAATGTATAGGTGGGCTCAAAACAGAAAAATATAACTTCTTTTATTTGTTGGTTATTCTATGAAATCCTCTCCATGGAACAAAATTTCTTTATTTTTTTGGCTATGATATTAAACATTATTTTATTGAATAAATCCACATTATTTTTGGAATAAATCTTCCATGCTTATTACTTATTATCTGGAAGTGAATTATAAGTTACTTAAGTTTAGATATGTTTCTTATCTCTTACTAGATTTGGTTTTCTTGTTCATAAGTCAAGTGTTCTGGTTAGACTTTTTGTCTATCAATTCTCTCCTTTTCCATCTTAATGAGTCTCACAGTTCAGTAGAGCTTATTCAGTCCAAGTCACTGGGTGCTTCTTAGTCCCATCAATTCTGTGTTTATCATGTCTCCTTTCACCCAATTGACTATTTCTATGAAACTTTAATCCTGAACTTCTTTACGGAGTTGTCAAGGGAGTTGCATAATTGAAGCTAGAAAGCCTTTCATGAGCACCCCTGGTACGTCCAGAGCTGGGGTGTGAAAGTGAGTGATAGACCTAACCATTGGCAAGCAGACAACTCATTGTAACACATGAGCCATAATATATGAAGAGAAAAGACCTTGTGGTTTATTTGTTTACCTATAGTGAAAGACGAAATCCTTGATTTCTAACTACATATACAGGGGCCAGCAAGATGGCTCCAAGGGTAAAAGCATTTCATACAAGCGTAAGGGCCTGAGTTGTATCACTGTATCCCATAAGATGGCAGAAGAGAACCAACTTCAAGAAGGTTGTGTGATATACATCCTTGCATGTGTATACTCATAACACACACACACACACACACACACACACACACAAGGACATATTTATTAGAAAGAAAAGCAATGAAGAATGATACCATGTTTAGGGATTTTGAAGGAGGGGTTGAATGACTGAAGTGAGTTACATGTGAAGCAAACATAGTAGGTCATAAGAGAGCAAAACATTAGAGAAGGTAAATGTGATGATATGAGGGTGGAGACTAAGTTGCCATAGGAACCCCAAGTTGCTCAGTGCTAGAAACACAGGGTGAGTGCAAAAGAGAAACTGTGTGTGATGCTCATGACATGGACCGTTGTAAGACTGTTGGAACTCCCTTCAGGATGCCATGTGCCCAAAGCATCAAACGTGCAATTGCAGAATTTAATCTTTGCCCTCCTAGCCTTATGGGTTTGTTTTGTTTAAACTTCTTTTGGTCCAACTTGCCACACCCCTACTGTTCTCTTTTTAAACAAGAACATTATTCTGTGCTTCTTAAATAAGACACCAGGTGCTCACAGCTAAGTATGATGTTTGAAGAGACTTGGAACTCTGGACTTTTAAACAGTATCAGAACTGTGAAGAGTTGGGAGACTCTCAAACTGAGAGTGAAACTAAAGACTTCCTCCCTTCAGTTGCAGTTTTGAAACACTCGGTCTCAGTGGTAGGAAAATTAATGAATACAATGAAGTTTTAGTGTCGTAGAGTTTCGACTTCATCTTATACTGATACTGTTATCAGTATAAGAGGTCACTGAGGTTTAGAAAGTAATAAAAAGATTTATTTTTATTTTTAATCGATCCACAGACATTATAAAGGTGACTGTGTAGGGGAGTTACTGGGGTTCCATTCACAGGGACTATGTTTAAAAACGTGAAAGCTAATGACAATACTAGCTTCTTCAGACCGCGGGTGTGAGATCCAGTCCACGGAAGTCCAGTCTGACCACCGCAGAGCTTCATGACTGTACATGGGATGCACTGTATCCCTTTGTTCCTTCTGACCGTGGGGGGATGAACGTGAGGGAATGGCATAGCCATCACTTGTCCGCCCCGTTTCTAGTTTAAAGCTGAATTTGCAACAACAGCTTTGGAAAGGCCTGTCACTGCATCTGTGTTGCCTCTGTCACACTTCGCTGTGGGAGCTGACATTTTGCTGATACTTCATCAGGCTGGACCACCTGCTGAGAACCAGATTGGTAAGGGAAATGCATCTCACCGCAGGGAGGGGTAAGTAATGTATTATTTAAATACAATTTATTTTACAGCAACTTTAAAAAAAATCAGATCTACGGTCGCTTTGGAGGAATCATCTGACATCTTTGCATTTGCTGATTCTCAAGACGCTGAATTGTACTAAATGCTTTTAGTCATCTGGATGTTTTGTTTTGCTTCATATTTCTTTTTTCCTTCTACTTTCAATGCCTATACTTTTTTCTTTAATAAAGATATTTTAGAAAGTGTGTAATAAAATGCCCGCCCTGGCTGAAATGAGCAAGGTGGAAGCTGTTGGAAAGCGGCTCATAATAGGAACAAAAGGTCCCTCTAAATGAGAATCCTCCATGAATTCCAGAATAGAAGCCCAAAGAGGCTGTTACACGTAAGACAATATTTTCTGTTTTGCATTGTTGAATCTTGAATTATTTCAGACAAATAATTGTTTTTATTTTTAATGGTCTCATTAATTCTTTAAGGATTTTACAGTGTATTTTTATCTCAGCCATCCAAAGTCTCCCTTGAACTTCTCCTCTCTACCTGGACATCCCCACATCCCTGAAACCTTTTGTCCTCTTATTTACTACTTTTTTTGTTTTAGACCGGTTCAAAACTATTTGCTGACTAATTCTACCAAAAAGGTCAAACTGGTTGTTTGTTTAGAAACCACTCTGAAAAGCAGTGCAGAATAAAAGGGGAGGGTGGGGAAGCCTGTGGAGAACACAGCCTTGTGAGCCGGTGGCGCGCTGACCTCATGGCTGCAGCCTGGAACTGCCCATTGCCAAAGGTCCAGAGATTTTTCAGAACCATTTGACATCACACTGGTGTTTGCAGTCATCACAGTGGGAGCATTGCAAGCTGCACAGCTCAGGTCTCTAGTATCTCACTCATCCCGTTAATAAACATTTACCAGCTTTCCACAGGCACAGGAGTAGGCCAGTGGCCAGGATGACATTCCTGGGGCTTCATCAAATGATGCTCAATGCATGGGTATATTTGGGATGTGCATCTTCATCCTCACATCTCTCCCCTCGTTTCTCACTGGCATCCCCTTTCAGTATTAAGGAAACCTAATGTGGTTTGCTTCAAAAAACACATGGCAGAAATCTGAAATACAGTAACCAAATTATTAAGATTTCTAAAGAAGGGGAAGTTGACCATTCAGAGGCAATATTACTAGCTTTTTTTTTCTTTTTAAAGGCTTGTGCTTTTTTCAGTTTTGGTAGTGTATTGATGGATTAAACTCAACAGGACAAAAAGGGGAAGGAGTCTCAATTACAAGGAACAATCAGTACAGCAGCAAGATTAAAGGGAAAAAGGTTGCTCTAATTGTGACTCAGTTTCCATCTGGAGTCCATTCTGACTTACAAGTCATTTGAGTTCAAGCTTGCCTGCTCCTCCTTTTCCAATAAACTTGAGAGCTGTGAGAGACTTCTGATTTAGCCTGTGAGAAAAGAACACTCTATCTAGTAAACAGTATCCTGCTGACGACAAACCTCAGGAACCTCAAGATAGAAAGTAAAGCTGCTTCCGAGCAGCAAGCACATGTTGGAGAGGAGGCTACTCACTCAAGGACAGACATAACCATGTCTGTTAGACACTGACTGAAGCCTGTGCTGTGCTTTGTTCTGCTTTTGTATATATGCAAACTCTGAAATTAACTCTGGCTGTTTTGGTTGCTTCAGCATGACCAGACAGACCTCCTGATTCTATTCTGTCTACTGTTTCTTTTGTCTGACTTTTCTTTGGCCTCGAGGATCCCCTATCCAGGAACCAGAGCTGACTTTGTAGGAGTGTGCTCCTACATCTAATAGAGTTACTAAGCAACCACATGTTGCCTTAAGAATAGATAATTAGCATGCATAGATATTTAGTCAAAGAATTTTTAAAGGTGATACCATACACTACCCTACCTACGATTAAAGGAAAACAAAGTAGTAAACGTAGAAAATCAACAACTAGATAAAAGAGAAAATCACTCCTTTATCGTCCTGCCACATGGATCTGGCCACAGCTTCAGTCAGCAAGCGTTGCCTTTCTACCATTTGTCCCCCACACAAATAGGAACATTTACAATTTTTAGTCATTTTTTATTCATGGTATTCAATGTCAGCTCCCCAGATACTATGCATTCATTCAAACCATGAACCCCAACATAGTCAGAGGTGTCACAACTGTGTTATATAATTGAGTTAATTATACCCCTCCCCTCCGCAGTAGACAATTTATCTTTGTTTGTGCTTTGGCTCTGGAAATAGTGGTCTGATAAGCATAAATCTGGGACAACTTAGATTATTCACTGACAGGCCTGACACAATTCTAAACTTCCTTTACTTAGGTAGCTTTATTTTTTTAACTGATATAAAAAGTATTTTTTAGTCATCAAAATCTTATTAGCATATACTTATTGCTCATAATAGTGGTCTTTAGTATCATATTTTCATACATGCCTGTAGCTGTGGATTTGTCATTCCAGCCTCTACATGCTGTCTAGATATAAAACTAGAAATAAATAATCCATACAGCCCCTGCAATACAAACAAATGCCATACACACACACACACACACACTCACACACATGCACACAGCTCAACTCATCACAGACACATACATACACACAACCCAACTCATCACACACACATCCATACACACACACGCATACAACCCAACTCATCATCATCCAGAGGATTTTCTTACACTGAAATAAAGTTTTCATAAAGAAAAAATTTTCAAATATGTGCATTTATATTTTCCAAACAATGGGGTCTATATAAATAAGGCCAATATCTTTCCAATTAGACTTTGGGAGAATGCTTAACTGGTAAAGAGGACCTTAGTTTGAATCTCCAGAAGTCACACCCTAAATATGTCATATAAGGCCTAGGGAACACTGTGAAAGAGGGTATAAATAACAGAATGACTGAGAACTAGGGAGAAGGACTGTGCAATGCTATCTAAGCATGCCTAGGCCGTGACAATGAAGAACTCTCAGCAGCTATGGGCACTGGTACTGGACCCACACATATCAGGTCCGTATAGCAATCAGCTGTGGATGAGAAGGAATTCACAGAACCCTTCTATTTGCTATTGAACCATTGGCAACTAATAGATTCTGAGTGAGGCAAGGCCTAGTGTTCGGTATCCGGGGTGAGCCTGTTTGGTTAAATGCATCACCTCAGTTCCCTGGCACCCCTTTGTACAAAGAGTCTGGATTGTTTAGTCAAGGGGCTTCACCCCAGCTCTTGGCATAAGTGCCCTCCCCTGGGAGTTGCTTCAGTCCAAACTCCACCTCAGAGAAAACCTGCCTAATTGTGACGCCCCCTCCCCAGGGAACGAACACATGGTCTCCCCTTTTCCCTCTTTCCTTCTCCATGTTTTCCGGAGCCACTCAGAAGTGCTGACAGCCATTAAACATGGGCGTCTTTTAATTTGGTCTGATTTGGTCTGATTGGGATTATTTGTGTCGGTGGAGAGGTTTGTCGGTTAAGAAAAATATTTAACAGAGCCTACCAGTCTCTAGTTGACAGTTTCAAATCCATGATCATATAGATGACCTTAGTTAAACTCTGTAGAACACAAGACAAAAACTCAAGAATATAAGGAAAAAGTGATGGCACAGAGGGAAGAAGACAAAACGAAGGGAGAAAGAGAGGAACCAGAATGTTTTATATGTGTATAAAATTGTCAAAGAACAGCACTTATTTACAGAAGAAAATGTTTGAACTATTACTTTTAAGTCAAGCAAAATGATACATATCTCTAATTACAGTGATGGTGGCAGTAGGGGTAGATATTTGGAAGGTCACTGGCCAGCCAACCCAGCTGAAGCGATGGGATATAGGTTCAGTGAGAGACCCTGCCTCAGGAAATAAAGTGGAGGATAACTGAACAACACTGCTGACAACCTCCACATGAAAGTGCACGGGCCCATGAGTGCCCACAGACATATGTTCACATGGTAAATCACACACACGGGCACAAAGAAATGAGGTTTGGGTCTATCCATGAGAGCCTATAACAGCTTGACAGTTCATTAGTTCAAGTAGCAAAGTTTCAAAATTTCATGAGTACCACCTCGAGTATTTACAGAAATGCTGTATGCTTTTCTTCAAGTGTAAGCCTTTAAAAATGCACTCTTTGATAAGCAAGTGTGGAGTGTCTTTGTGAGTTCTCTCTTGTAGGCTCATCCATCTTTTCATTGTAGTGGTTTTATAATTTGTGTTTGTGTGTCTCAGTGTAAAATCTAACTGCTCTTGAGAGTGATGGAGTATTTTTCTCTGTTTCATTTAATACATGAATTATAATCTAGTTAATAAAATTTAAGTCAAGATTACTCTCCATCAGACACTTCATAGGGCCATCATGAGGCATTTCCTAGAGGTAGAAATCCCAGTGTGAAAGAATTGTTGTGCAGCTATTAAAAACAGTATCTGAAAGACTAAAGAGCTTGCCTTTTTCAACAGATTTTTTTCACCTATCTATTTATATCATCTGGCAAGTGAAAGAGTGTAAACTTGATTACGCTCTGCTTAACAATTACTCCATTAAGGTTGAGTTAGATGAGGGGAATGCCCCTTCACTGTGGAAACAGCAAATGAAAAGTAGCTACCTTCTGAATATGTAAATTCTTACCTTTAAGTCCAACCCCTCCCACACCTTTCCCTAAAGCAAACAAGTATGTTCGTATGCTTGACTGTTATTCTGGCAACCTTCTTTATTGAAATAATGGTCAACAGTGCTAGGAGGATGGTCTCGAAATAAAAACTACCTCATTATAACTGAAACTTGCCAGACAAAGACCTTGCCCTGTCCCTTTTGTTTGAGGGTTATCCTTGGGGACAACAGTGTATTCCCCCGAATACCTGGATGATTAGCCTGCTGCTCAATGCCATCCTGGGAGTGTTCACTTGCAGCTGCTTGGGAATTTGCACAAAGTCCTAAGCACGGGATGCTAATTCACATCACTACGCCCACTCAGGAAACAATAGACAGGCAAAACCCACAGCTGCCCATAGCTTTACAGAGAGAGGCTCGCAGGCCATTGTGCTTCCCTGTGCACAGAGCAGAGCAGATAGTGCAAGTGGGCTTGGCCCATGACTCCATGAACACCATCACCTGCAGGGAACAAGGGAGGCAGTGGTCTACTGACTTTCTCAAGCAGCTTCAATTTAATATATCATTTCTTTTTAGCTCCCTTCAATCTCCTTTATTCCTATAGAAATGGTAATTCTAGTCTAAAATCTCTTAAAGTGCCTTTTGAAAAAAAAAAGCTCTAAATTTGTGACATTGGTTTCCACAGTGGCAGTAACAGTATCTCCTGACTTGCAAGTCTTTGGCAGTGAAATTTTGCAACTCTTCCAAACAGAGAGTAGAATCTCTTTGTCTACCTCACCAACTCTGGCTCGCCTCGGGATGCATCATAACCAACAGGAAGAGGTAGGAATGGCAAGTGGTGTCTTCTGAGACTAGGTTTTGGCCCACTCGTGTTAATTTTGGAGACTTCTTGGAAAGCTATTCTGACACTGTTGTGCTGTGGAACCAGGGCAGATCTCGAGGCATGCCGCACAGGGACGTACAGGATGGAAAGCAGAGATGCTCAACCAAGTCCAGACAAATGACCTCTCTTGCTCCAAGAGCTTTCTGAGCAACACCAGTGGCGCAGAGTAGAACAGCCTCGTCAGCCCACAGAACTGTGACAAACAATAAATCATCCTTTATCGTTACCAAATCCTGGGAATGTTTCAACAACAGCTAGTCAACTAGTCTCTAGAAGTATACTGAGCAGCAGTTCAGGAGACAAAGCCTTTATATAGATAACAATTTGTTGACTTTATTCTTCATCCTGTCTGGGTTTATTACTTACACACGGCACAGGATTTTCCTGTGTAACCAGGGGCACAGTTGCAGTTTCCAGACTCTCCATTGCAATGACCTCCATTTTCACAGAGTCCACAGGAAAACTGGCATTCTGGTCCCCAGAGGCCGTCAGGGCAGGCTTGTAAAATAAAAACGAAAAGAAAGATGGCTCCAGATTTCACGTTCACTGTCGCCTAAGTGAGATGTCAAATTGTATGTGTGTTTGTGTGTGTGGGTGGGGGGCTGTGTTTTGCAAAGAGAAAAGTGTTCGCTAGCCTCTGAAGATTTATAGCTCCTCCAAAAAGCATTCCTGAAAGAAATCAACACAATGCTGTGTCTGTCACTTTGGAAACACAGATATAGTAATTGTCGTTTTTCTTTTCTCTCCTTTTTTTTTTTTTTGCTGAAAGTGTGTGTGTGTGTGTGTGTGTGTGTGTGTGTGTGTGAGAGAGAGAGAGAGAGAGAGAGAGAGAGAGAGAGAGAGAGAGTTTCAGGCAGTAACAATGAAATCCATTTTGATTTATCTTTGGAGGCACTTGAACAGAACAAACACGAGACGGGAGTGTAATTTGTGAAAAGCATCCCAGAAGACTGCCTCCAAACGCTAGCTGCACATCTACTTCCTCATCAATGCTTCCTTCTCTAAGCCTAGCCAAGGCAGGGATCTGTGGTTTGTGTTCTTTATGGGATGTACACTGTCTAAGGTGGCTAAAGAGAAACTGGGTGCTGTCCTGTTGAATGTCCTTTTAACTATTGATGGAAAGGGACAAGCAGTAGATACTACTGGCACACGGACCCTTTAGAGACAGCGTATGATCCACTGTCTAAACCCTGCAAGTAGAAACCTGGGAGAAATTATCTTATGAACACAGAGGAAACAGTGAAACTTCCTTAAATGCTTGACAATGGTTGAAAGTTACAGTGCACTTTGCCCATCTGCGATGTGTCTTTTGTGCTGGGCAGAGTCTCTGAATAGCAGAATCACCATATTTTCTGAGGTGTCATACCAGATCTATAGCCATATCCTTATATAATTACATTATATTTTAAAAAATTCAGCCAATCACAACTTTATCCTGTACTAAATGAGGCTTGGAGAGGCGGTGTACCTGCTGTCATAAAGCTGTGGGCAGCTAAGTTGAAATTGAATCCTATATCTTTCAGTCTGGGGCTCTAGCGCTCCTGTCGCGCTGCGTGGCGCTGACCACTCAGAGGCACTCAAGTCGTCTGCTGTGCTCTGAGAGACCCACTGTGGTTTTGAATTTTGAGTTTGCCATCGGTGGGACGATTTAAATCCAGATTTGGTTTTCCTGCAACGGTACAGGGGCTGCACAGCCTTCCTAAAATGGGTTTATGGGGTCACTGGACCACTGGGTTCCCCACACTGAAAAATCTGCCTGTAGTTGGGGTTCCAAACACCCATGGTACAAACTTTTACCCAGGATACACAGGCAGCTTTTAGGTGGTTTTTCTTCCCTCTGTCACAGGTTACTGGAGGAAAGTTACTTCGCTGTTTGGAGAAGCTGCAGCTGCTAAGCTAACTGAGGCTGGTGTTGATTGTTCAGGGCGCTGCTCCCCAGTACCGATGAAACAATCCTTAACCGACTAGTCACGTGCAATTCTGACGCAGGCCTGGAGGTAAGATTCCTAAAGCTGTGTCTGGCCCTGAGAGCGCTGGGTCCACTCCAGGGCTTGAGACACAGAAAACCAACAGGGCTGGTTTTCACCATGCTGGACTCTTCAAGTGCTCTTCTTGCCTTAATTTCAGCTGCCAATCATGGTAAGCTCACCCCCGTGCTCCAGTCTAATTCATAATTTCATTTTGTGGTTAAACAAAACTATCAGGATTGGACAAAGCTATCTGATTGAAAAATAATATGTTTTCTAGAGATTATGGTGACCTCTCTATTTTGCTGATTTACATATACTTTCAACTCATTTTCTTTCACAGTGGGGATCTCAGAAGCCTTTCCCAATAAAGTATATTCAGCAGCTGCTTTAAGGAAATGTTGTCAGAATAAATTAAATTTACCCAGGTGTATGTACATGGTATTATATCCTTGTGCATTGACTTCCAGAACATGCCATCTCAGAAGGGACACGAAGAGAAAGCTAACATCAGGTTTAAAATCAGGGCAGAGATTGAGTGACGTGAGACCTATTCTTGTGTCATATTAAACACATTTGCTTGAGATTGGACTTCCGTTTCCTCAAGTTCCTTTCTTCATTACTTAGGTAGTTACAATGCAGCCACCACAACAGCCCACTGGGCTGGCTCATAAGCATATAAGGTTTCTAGTTGCAGAACAGGATGATGTCCTTCCCTAAACCAGTGCATAAGGGATTCTAAGACAAGTTTCAATTCCCCGGCTTCTGTGAGTGAACTCAACACTGTGCTGTCTTCCATCGGAGCCCAGTATCCTTTTCTGGTTGCAAAGTCCTGCTCATTTGGTTTGGCCTAGGTGTGCAGTTCTTATGAAAGAGCAAAAGGGCCATGACAGTTTTCTTTTCTTAAATAAGAATCCCTAGTGCTCAATGAAAATATATAAATAATAAGCATGATCCTACATACTACATGTTGATTTAAGAAAAGATTTACTGACTAGTGGTCGCAGGAGTGAGGGAATACACAGAAAAATAAAACAGAGAGCCTGTCCATGTGGAACCCAGATTCTATCAAGAGATTGATCATCCCTATCAAATATAACAGTAATAGGTGAATAAATTAGAGTAGAAGAGGAGAAATACTATAGAGCAGCCAAATAAAAAAGACAAAAACAAAACAACAACAACAACAACAAAAAACTCCAAGAAAAGTGCAAGGCACATTCTTAAGAAATGGTATGAATGACATTCATTGACAAGCGACCAGACATCAAAACCATGAGCACCCCAGAGTCTACAAGCCAGGGATGGCATTCCTGACAGGCTGAAATACCATTTCCTCAATTTTTTCATGCAACTGCAACATGTCTACACTTTATTTATGATTGGCATCATAACTTACTGTCTATAGATTGGTCTAAAAATTATGTGATATCTATATAGCTGACAAGTGACAGTACTGGTATGCATATTTAAATTCTCCTGGTTAAGGAACTGTTAATAAATGTATTTGCATGATTGTTTTTTATATGAAAGAGTGTGGTCTTTCATTCTGGAAGAGAGCAGGTCCTTGGTTGATGCGTCAATGTTGTCTATCTTTAATTGTTTTCAGATATAATTTTAACCAGTGTGATCCTTGTCTCCTTTGCTCAGGCTGAAAAAGGGACTGCCAACAGCAGTGGCCAAGAAGACAAAGTTAAATAATTGTATTGCCCCGTCTCAGTTTCCTCACCAGCAACGGGGGATCAATAAAACATTCCCACCCCCCGAGGACACTGGTGTGGATTACCTCATTAATAAACACATGCTGAACAAAGGCTGATCATTTGTTACTAAAGAAGCCCCAAAATCCATCATTGGATTGTACCTTCCTGGCATCTGTTTCCTTGGTAACCAGATTTGCAGGTGCAACTACCATTTTTGGCACTGCATTCCAGGGTGTTCTCCTCCACACACTGACATTCCAAAGAACAGGCAGCTCCATACATCCCCCTGGGACAACCTGCAAGCAGAGTAAAGCAGGCTGGTCACCTGAAAGCTATGCTTTGTTTATTTGAAATTGTTAGTGCACAGGCATGACATTCTTTGAGACCTGATTATAAGGAGAATAGGGGGATCATCATGACTGCCAAACAAAAAAAATGAGGCAACAAATGTCTTTCAAATCAGGCAATTCATTCGCTTTTTGGCAACTGGACATGAACAGTGAAGGCTGAATTACTTAAAAGGCCGCGGTGATGCTGGGAGAGAGATTGCTTCTCAAATGTGCTCTATTGCTGCCTGGACTTAATATTCTCCAAGGACTGCTTTGGCTGCCAGGCCCCTCATCAACCAGCGGAAGCCTGGAGATGATGGACAAGCACTTATGTGAAGGTTGGCCATTGTCCTTACTCCCCCTGATTATATGGCAATCAGAAATAATTTTACATCTCACAGATTACACAAAGCTTCCATTGTGACAGCGATATTATCTTGACCACTTCTGTGGCAAGTGCTGCTTGCCCTGTCTTCTTTGTTTTCCCCAGGCCATTGAGTTTTAGAGATGATGCAATCAGGACTGAAATTCTAACTTGAAAACATCCTGCCCTTGTGTTTAGGACAGCATACCATAGTTCATGCATTCTCTCTCTTCCTCTTTTCAACTGCTTCTGCTGAGTTCTTAGAACAGCTCAATTCCCTTTCCAAAACATATCTCTGACAATTATTTTGTTTCCCGGTTATCAATGTTCAAGAAACTTCTCAAATGAAATCTGTTTTAAGGTTCTGCTGAGATCAAAGTAATTGTTTGGTGTGCCCTGACAGGCTTTGCTGTGGAATGTTGCCTGCAGAAAAGGCAATGAATTGTGGTTCTTCCCTGGGGGACCGAAAGTGACATTAATGGAGTTCATTCTGTGTGGTGATTATGATGGTTCCTAATGAATCCCACTCTGGTTGCCAGGGAGAGCACAAATATCTTGAAAGGCAGACAATCAACAGAGCCATGTGGATGCTTCAGTAATGGGTCCAGTTCTGGTAACAAGTGATCGTTTTCATGACCACCAAGTTCCATAGAGAGCATCAGCGTCACCAAGACTGGGGGCTGCTTCAATCTAGGTTCTTCTACTTATTCCAGAATACATACTTGGTAATGAGTTTTGATAAAGAAAAAGTGGAAAGGATATCCATGGGTAATCCAGTATTTACTCAGGGTTTGTTAGGCATCGAGATAGAACACCCAGGATTCGAATTTGGAAGTCCTGAGAATCGGGACCTAAAAATGTGACTTTACTTCTGAATACATTAAGGATATAATGTTTTAAGACAAGGATGTATTGGGATAGATAAGTTTCTAATTCAATACACATAATGAGCTTACAGACTGAGGGGTTTGCCAGAGACCTGCACGTAGTGATAGCACCAGTGAAGGGCAGTATGACACCATAGAAGGAATTTCCTACGGCAGGAAGAGGCCTGAACAGATCCTTCAGTAACATCATCAGATGGACTAGAAAACTTGAAATTGAGCTCCCAGCTTCCAGAACTGTCAGACAATGGGTTTATGTTTTGAGATACTCAGTTTGTGGCACTTGGTGTGGTTAGAAAAGTAATGCTGTAGGACTTGAGGTCCTTGGGGTTAGTCAAGTGACATTCATAAGTAAATCCAGAAGAACTACGATGTGTGCATTCTTCCTAAAGATTGTGGCATTTAAAATGTTAATCATCACTACTACAACCCCCACCATCACCACCACCAACACTTCTACAGCCACCGCCACCAGCAGCATCCCCACCATTACCACAGTTACCACCATCATCACCATTATCACTACCACCACCAGCAGCAGCACCCCCAAGCCCCCTACCATCACATCTTGTTTGCTGGTATTCTCTTTACAGTTGGCAAGTGAGCCTGTTATTGAAATCCTAAGAATGCCAATTTTGTTACTGAAAAGTCAGCTTCCCAAACTTTTTGACAAGATGTATTGATTTGATTTTTGTGCTCAAACATCTGCATTAACATATAAAATATTCAGAGGTTATTATTTCATATTGGAGATATCTTGCTACAATTCAAGACCCATAACAGAAATGATACAAGCTTTGTTTCTAGCCAGGTTTTCTTCTCTAGGAATGCCTTAGGAGACAAAAGATATTCTAAAATGTACCCTCCGTACCTCTGCTTTTCAGTTATTGGTGGCTCTCTCCATTCTCTCCTTTATTTACCTAAGCCTAATCTTTGCTCATGATCCACCATCCATATACTATGATGCCTTCACGTGATCTCTTATTGGCTCTTTCACAGTCTACTATGTTTTTCCCAGGGACATCCCTTCTTTTAAGTATGTAAGTTCTATTGAAATTAAACTAAAGATAAATTCTAAATTATAGAAGGTCATAGTACCTTGATGACAGCAGTGTGAATGGTATTGTCCTCCTAAAATGGTTATGATAGAATCTTATCCCCTTTGGAGAATGCTATTCAGAGGAGGGACTTTAGGAACATTATTAGGTAGGGAGGTAGGGTATTTATGTGTGAGATTAGTGCTTTAGTAATAAGGTCTAAGAGTACATTTGCTTGTCCTCCCAATAGGAGGATGTACTGCCAGGAACTATCTAGGAATCGCAAAGTCAGCTTTCATAAGGGAACTTATGCAGATTTCTCAGATTGTAGAATTAAATACATTTCTTATAATCTATCCATTTTATGGTATTCAGTCATAGCAAGCTAACCAGACCAAGACACCAGTATTCATTAGGAGAAAACTTCAGAGGACCCCGTTGTTCCATAACAAGATAAGGGAAGGACAGTAGGACAAGGAGCAGGAAGAACTGAGGTCACTTCTGGGAGGCCTGCAGTCACTTCCGATTCACAGACTTTAGCGTCACTGTTGGAGGAAAGCTCTTCCACGTCACTCCAGGGAGAAACTGTGAAAGTTACAGCTGGGCTTACAGACTCAGATATTTGGGGCATCGTTTGAAAACTGTGCATGGTCAGTGTAACGCAAGCAGAAGAGCTGTTCTGAATTTTAATGTTCTAGTGCTTTGTGCTAGACAGAGAGACATGGTCTAGGCCCCTCACAATCAGCGTCTAGAACGTGACAGGTGTTTACTTAATATCCAACAATCCTTACTTGATAGCTAAGAAAAGCAGGAGATAGAAAAATTTGGAAATTATTTTTATTCATCAAAATCTAGATTCCATAATTTAAAGAGCCCAAAGAACATAATAAAATCTTTACCTCTATGAGGAGGTTTTGTCCTTTCTAACTTTGTCTGATCTGTCCCCACACTATTCTAAGCCACTGTGCTTCACCCAGAGACAAATCACAGCTGTGACTTACGGAGATGACAGAATCTTCCATAGCGCCCTAGGTCACATATGCAGGCACCATACACCCTGTGGCAAAGGCCGTTGTTGGCACAGTGACATTTTCTTTTGCAGTTCTTCCCAAAGAACCCTTTTGGGCATCCTGCAAGGTATAGAAGAGAAGGAAATATTAGCTCACACTCAGAAATTTCTACGACCTTTGTTTATAAAACACAAATCCTGAGTTTCCACCCCTACCCGAGGAGCTATAGGCAGTTGATGGATTGACGGAGAGACAGTCACTGTCCTTTGGGGAGCTGGCCAATGGCAAGTGTTCATGTCCCGGCAGAAGATCACATGCACACACGGGCAGCACTACATGTATCCATAGTAAGACATGAACTTGGGGGGCAGAGAAGGTGTGATGCTGTAGGGAGAGCTGGAGTGAGGAAGTGGTGGGTAGATGTGCTCAATATGCATTGTATAAATGTATGAAACTTTAAAAAATAAATCTTTTTAATAGTACTTGAGAATTTCTTACAATGCATTTTAATCACATTCACACCATCTCTTGCTACTCTTCCAAAATCCATCTAACTTCCCTTCATAACCAGCTTTGTATCTTCTTCTTTTTCCTTTTCTTTTACACACATCAAGTTTAATTTGTGATGCTCATGAATTCCTGGATGTGGGGTCTTCCCCTGGATTGTGGTAGATCTAGTAGGGGCCACACTCTTACAGAAAACCGATTCTCCCAGCAGTTATCAATTGCTAATGGCTCCTCAGCTAGGGGTGGGACTTCATGACCACTTCTTTCCATGCTGGGATTATGTGAGGCTTGTACACTCTGTCTCAATGGCTATGAGTTCATATGTCCCGCTGCCTTGCTGTGTCTGGAAGATATTTTCTTTGTAGTCATCCACTTCTCTGGCTTTTAATTATACACACACACACACACACACACACACACACACACACACACACACACACACATATATAACATTATGTATTATAGTACATCTATTTAGGAAGTCATAGTGGAAGACAATAACTCAGCAGGTAAAGTGGGTGTGGTACAAATGTGAGGACATGAGCCCATTGACCAGAAGCAGATTTTTGTGTGTTTGAAGCCAACCTGGTCTACATAATGAGTTCCATGTCAGCTAGGTCTACATAGTGAGATCCTTTCTAAAAACAAACTGAAACAAAAACCAAGACTTAAAACCCAAGGTGCTCAGCGTCCTGAGTAATGATACTGGAGGTTGACTTCTGGTGTCCACACAGACCTGCACAATGTGTACTTGCAATACACGCAGGCCCAAAGTTGTCATTCTGCTTACATGGAGACTAATGAGTGCTTTTTTTTAATTGCTTTTTTGGCAGATGTGCATTCATGATTTTTATCCTCTGCTTGAAATCCTACTGTGACTTGTCAATGCTACAAGCTAAAAGCTCCACACTAAGGACCTGGGCCACAGCCCTAGCAGAATTCCTACTGTACTGCCAGCTCCCCGCTCATCTTTGCTGCTGTGTCTGAGGCATTCCACACAGCTTCCCACCTTGTTCAGGAATGTCCCTCATGCTGTCTGCCTCACTTCATCTCTCTTGATTTATCTCTCTATAAGTCTCTCCTTATCGTAATGTGAATTGTACTGTGGTCTTACTTCTAACCATGCATCAGTATTTAATTTGCAACACCTACCGACCTTTGTAATCTATGTTTGTCAAACCAGCTCACAACTTCCATAGTGATCAGTTTGTTTGTTTGTTTTTCTGTAACAGAGTCATCGTTCCTGGCAGACCTCATTGCAACCATTTAGTGTGTGTTTAAAAAAATAATAGCTGAATATTTCTCACAGGGAAGAAGTTGGACGGCCATTAGGAGCCTTCCTACATTCCAGAAAGGAAAGAAAATTTGATTTTCATGTTCCCATGGACTGTGGGAACCTAACAAACTTCCCAGTGAATTCTAGCAGACTTTAATTAATTTCTGCCTTCAGCAACTGAGCTCTGTCAAACCAGTGGAAGAAATATGGCCTTTTCATTGGTTTCCATAAAGAATCTGTGCATGGCTGTCACTGGCATTTGTGAACTCTCTATCCTTAATTTCTCTTCTCCCGTTCTCCCTTTCTCTTGCTCTCTGATTTCAATTTTCTCCTACTTTTGCCACGTGGGCCTTCTTTTCCTTTTGTTCTGCAGGAAACATAAGCTCTCCCCAGATCCTCTGTCTGGAGCCACATCCAAAACCCAACTTTTTCTTGAGAAGGAAAGAAAATTCTTGAGTCAGGATTCATCCTGCTTGCATCACAGCCAGCCAAGTATCATAGCTACTGTTCTATTACTGCGAAGAGACACCATGACCAAAGCAACTTCTGAAACAGACATTTAACTGGGGGCTTGCTTGAAGTTTCAGAGGTTAAGTTCGTGAGCATCTTGGTGGGAAGCACAACAGTACGCTGGCAGACAAGGTTCTGTAGCAGTAACTGAAAGTTTACATCTCATCCTAAACATGAAGGGTGATACTGGACCTGGCATAGACTTTGAAACCTCAAAGCCCACCCCCAGTGTCATACCTCCTTCGACAAAGCTACACATTCTCGTCCTTCCTAAATAGTCCATTTTACCATCTGCACTACTATGTGTACTCTGGTACTACGCCTGTAGTGCGGTGCCTGCACTACAGGACCATTCCTGAGCTGGGCAAGAGCCTGGAGATTTAAACACACACATACACACAGACAGAGACACGGGTCATCCTTGAAACAAGAAGGCCCCCTATATTGTGTACCAGAGCCACTTATATATGGATCCTTAACTGATAGCCACTCCACAACCAAACCCACCAGAAACCACTCCCCTGCTATCAGGAACTCCTGAGGGTCTCATGCTCAGAGTAAAAACAAGTTGTTTTGCTCAGAGCAGCTGCAAGCATAACAGGTTGTTTGCAGGGAATTCAGGGTCTGGGTTCACACCCCCCCAACAGTCCATCAGCAAGGGAGCAAGCATTCAAATATATGAGCATTTAGGGTTTAATCTCTTTCAAACCCCCACACCAACTGTCTCTTATTTTGTTCTATTATGCTCACCATGACTAAAGCAACTATATTCTTGCTCACGTAGACACAGCCTTTGATTTCTGTTCATTCTGTTGGAATCCCTATCCTCCCCCCCCAAAAAAAAAGTTAACAAAAGGCTCATCTTACTAACAGGACATTCCTATCTTCACAAATTTTCTCATAAATCCCTGGGGGGCATTAGCACCGTCTAGTCTGAGGATCACTGGTGCCTCCGTTCTGACAAGTGCAGATGCCCCTGTACTCCCTTCTTCTGGCCTCTGTGGAACAAGCTGTGAGTCAATTAGGAAAGGCTAGTGTGCAACATTGTATCCATTGCAACTGGAGCCGGAAGAGGAGATGAGAAGGAGAGGTGCTCTTTCTATGAGGATGGCTACCAAGCAATTAAACTCTTAGTACCTTGCAGACCCAGGGTAAAACTCTGACCTAGTCCCAGTTCCTATGATTCAGGGGAGTTCTGCCCTCAGCAGGGGAGTTCCAGATGGTACACCTGGTTAAAATACTGATGAAACAATGAAGTAAGGAAATCCTAACAAAGTTCAAATAAAACCATCATTACTCCTTAAACTCCTTGTGGTCTCAACACTACCCAAACACCTTTGCCAAATAAATTTAACCAACCTCAATGAGAAACAAACTACCTTTTTCTCTGAAAAATGTGAAGAAAACTCAGAGAAAAAAATGTCATATTTTAAAACCAGCAGCTAGAGTTCTCTTGGGGGCACCCAAGGTATTTTACCTTCACAGAATTTGATGAAGTTAAGCAAATGACAATATTCTCTGGTTTGTTGATTCTTTTGAAGTACTAGGTATTCAAAAATGTATACCAAAGAAATTGTGACTTTCTTTAATATGAGTACATTTAACTCTTGAGATAATTTTATTAGCTATTTTAGTTGATAATTTCTCATAAGTTTTATTCATAAAGCTATATTTATGATGTCTCCTACAGTAACTCCTTCCATTATATGAAACAGTTCATATTCATCTATTTTCTCAATGTGTTTATTGATCTTTCTTCATCTCCTTCTCCTCCTTTCTTCCCTTTATAATTGAGACAAGGTCTATTCAAGATTGACCTTGAACTCACAATGACTTTAAACTTCTAATCCTCCTTCTTCTACCTCTTAAGTGCTTGATTATAGGCATGCTCCAAGATTTTTGCAATGTTAGTATTTGAACTCAAAGCCTTCTGAATGCTAGGTAAGTATACTACAACTGGGCTACCCATTCATTTTTTTTTTAATTTCAAGCTATGAAAGGGCGAATAGAAAGGAAAAAAGGGGAAAGCAAATGAAAAGGAGAAAGAGATTGGGGATGAACAATTGTCAAGTCCTATGTTGTTAATTTATGAGTAATTGCTGTGGGACAATGGTTTTTACCCTGTCAATTGTATTTTAATAAAACACTGATTGGTCAGTAGCCAGGCAGGAAGTAGAGGCAGGACAACCAGGCAGGAAGTAGAGGTGAGCAACAAGAACAGGAGAATTCTGGGAAGAGGAAAACCCAGTCTGCGGTTGTGACCCAGCCACAGAAGAAGTAAGATGAGACTGCCTTGCTGAATAAAGTGCCAAGCTACATGGCTGGCATAGACAAGAATAATGGGCTAATATAAGTTATAAGAGTTAATAAGAATCCTGAGCTAATGGGCCAATCAGTTTATAACTAATGTAGACCTCTGTGTGATTTTTTTTTTGGGGGGGGACTTAACAATTGTGGCAACCGGGCAGGACAGAAACCCCGATAACAAATGGCACCCATGTGGACAACTGCATCCACATAAAGCCTGAGAGAGCTTGGGAAGTTATTCTAGACAAAAAAGAATAGAGTTAAGTACAGCTTATTGATTGCAGCATTTTCTCAGGTAGGCTCTGTGTGCTAGGTCAAAAGCGTCTCATTTAAGTGAGGCTTCCTAACTCAGCTTTAGCTGTAAAACCTTGCAGCTCTTTTAAGAGGCCCTGCCATGAAACTCTTAAATGGTGTTGATGAAAAGCTGACCACATGCTTTTTGGTTTTCAGCAGTAGCAGGAGAAAAGGTGAACCACTTTAAAATGACTGACTCTTTCAAGCAGGAGGTCCAGCTACAGAGCATCTGAGTGTGGTTTGTGAGCAGACTGCTGCAGCTTGCTTGCTGGCAGGGACCTTGAAATGTCATAGAGTTGAGGCAATAAACATGGCTACAAACAGTACCTCTGCCATTAGGCTGGAATCTCAGAAAGCTAAGAAATGGGCTAGATTCAGCCGCCAAAGCCATGTTTTTAACCTTAGCCATATCACCTAGCAAATTAAAGACTCATGTGGTCAGAAAAAGAGAGATATACAGTAAAGAGAGAGTCAAAGACGAAGAAAACCTCTAAATTAACAAATAATATAACTTTGAATTCTCCCAGCATCTATAGAAGAGACAGTTTTTTAAAAAATAAAATAAAGAATTCTAAGTGGGTTATAGTATGTCATTTGCATAGCTGATAAATGGGGTTCTCTGGCTCCAGGCGACAAAGTAGAATATAACCAATATAAGGATTTCCAAAATATGTTTTCAGCATAATGTATAATAAAGGTCTTAGAGGAGAAATTGTTAGCAGGAGCATATCCTAACATGGAACTGGAAGACTTGCAGGCATCACAAGCTGTCCTGTCCATGGAGCAATCCATGCCCTTGGGAGTAACTTCTTTTTCATTTACACTAGGAAATAAAACAATGTTCCATGATTTCAACATGGGATTTTTCTAAATGAGATGTGGTTCTAAACAATGCTGCTATCAAAATTAAATAGTACACAGTGATACTTAAATAATTTCCTTATAATTTACTGAACAAATTCCTGAGAAGTTTCAGTAGATACTGTCATAGAAGACCAAAAAAGATACTGGGATAGTCATCTACTCAGTGGGGAGGGTTAGGTTTAGGGTTGGGAGCCCCACTTTCCTGATTCCTACTCAATTTTATTTTTAATTTCCTGGGTTGCATTTTAAAATATCTATCATCTTTTAAATATGTAATTTATATGGATTTTAAAGGTTATCAACACTCCCTTTTGATTGAAGAATTTAGTCAAAAGCTCTGAGTTTTTTGGGTTGTTCTGTCTTTATTCTCAGACTGTGTCTTCTGAAACAGACTCTCCCAGAAAGGCACTGGTGAACACTCAGACATCTGCAAGGTTTTCCAGGAATGATGATGTGGACATCTTGCCCTTTTATCACCTGGCTCCCTTTGATCTCTCAGTGTGAAATTCGGATCAGTGATGCTTTCCTCCGATGCTTCAGAAGTAGATTGTCTAGTTTTGTTTCTCATGCTACCATGTCAAGGACCATGTATTCAAGCCACACATGTATATCAATGGACTGCATGCTAAACAAATTTTTATATTGTAATAATAATATGATGACATTATATATACTTTATACTATGGAATATGTGATCTTATGGGTTAATATAGTTTAGGGTCCCTACCAAGATTTGTTCTGTCTGTACTGATGTGGTTGGCATTTCAATGTAGAGTAACTTACAATAAATAAGAACGAGTTGTACCTGACTAAGAAAGATCTTCGAGAAAGATCAGTGTAGTAAGAGAGAGTGCTTGACATCCACTAGAAAGACTAAAGCTTGCAGAGAACACCACATGAAGCTTTACATGACTGATAGAAATGGATCTTCAGAGATCCTGGTGGAGCAACAGGCACAGAATTAAAACATGCGGGATATTAAGCAGCCAGTGGTTTACCTTCCTAGAAATAGTCAACTTGGCAAAAACTATGATAAAGATTTAAAAAAAGAGGGGTTTATGAGAACCTAATTATGGAAGGTTCCAAGTGACTACATATACATACATACAAACACACAAACATACATACATACATAAAACATACATACATATATAAACTACGTAAAGACAGTGGGCTCCTTAAAAGGTTAAGAGCAGCAGAGAAGATGATCACAGGAATTCTTGAGGAACAGCTTGAATACCTGAATAAGTGATGCTGGCCAAAAGATGTCACGGTGTCAGGACTTGAGTCCTGTGCCTGTGTCATGTAGTAGAACATATCTCTGCTCTTTTTTTCTTGCATGCAGTGAGCTAAAAGGAAAAATCTGCTCATACCATCTTCCATATAATCATGAAGACACATATTTTTAAGTATATGAGCAAGTTAAAAAGAGAAAACACTCAGTGTATTTTATTTTATCATGTGGAAGTTTCAACTCCTAAAAGCTGTCTTCATTTAAAACACAAATGAAATGATATTTGGATAGCATCATATTTAAATTTTTGATAGTTTCTCTTGAGAGATTTATATAAAAAGATGAAACTATCACCATTGGTTATGTTAATGTGATTTTTAAAAGGGGGAGGAGAGGTAAAAGAACAGAAGCAAGCCCAGTTAAACAAATTCAGTTTTGAAAATTTTAAGCAAACTCACTGTACTTTGTAATACAAACCATACTGGAAAAAACTGGCCATGTCTTGGTGATTTATTAGAGTCCAGGGTTTTTTATAAGACCGACCTTATTAGGAGCCTTTATTAATTTCTGTTTTGTGGGTTAGCAGAATTCTGAACATTACATTCCACTGAGAATACATAATATTTCCTTTTTGTCTATATTCAGTTTACAAATCCCACCATTCCCCATCATTCTTTAAAGCAAATATATAGACAGTCAATCGGTATATTTTAGGCTGCTTTTTTCAGAAGAACTCACTCAAAGGAGCTGGCTGGTCCTCACGAGTTGTTAGGGTGTTGCTTTCATTGCAAAGAATGCCAGTCCAGCCTTCAGGGCAGAAGCACCCGCTCTTTCCTTGTTGGCATCTACCTCCATTCATGCAGTCGTCACAGCTCAAGCTGCAGTCCAGGCCAAAGGTGCCATCTAAACACACTGTCATGGGAAACCAGATTAGTTGACTCCTAGCTATATATGTAACCAAAAATAAAGTAAAATACTTAAATCCTCAAAGATAGTCACATCAGATATCTTTCCCAAAAAAATCCAGAAAAGGACCTTTGCAAAGAGATAGCTCATAACACAGAACAGATTTTTATTTTGGCAAATTATAATTTTAGATTATTGTTCCTTCCTTAAAAGACTATAGGGAAGAAACAAACCAGGCCTGAATCTGACTGATTCTAGAGCACAGAACGGACAGATAGTTCAGGCTTGTTATGCTTTCTTTTTTAGACTTTTCTATGCATATGTTATTGAAACTTGCTATCATTTGTAACGATGCACACATCTCAAATATACCCGCCAGTGGCCCACAAACTCAGATCAGGGTACAACATATTTACCTCTTACCTAAAATGTCAATGCTATTAGGCTCATAAATAAAACACTACCATAATCTCTGATGCCACACATCTTTTTCTGAGCTTTTTATAAATAGAATTGCACAGTAAGTGCTTTTGCAGTCAGGCTTCTTTGTCGGTACAATGCCTGTAGCATTCCTCCCCGCTCAGTGTGCACACATCTCTTCCATGTGTGTATAATATTCTATTTCTTACTGAGATGCAATCTGTTCACATCTTCCTTCTCTTCTTGACGGAGACTGTCCTAATATGAGTACTTTCTGAGGTATTGTTTTATGCAGTTGTTTATGCATGGACTCATGTTTCATCCTCATCTTGGTGTGGGGGGATGGGTGGATTGGGGCCTTGCTACTCTGGGCAGTGCTGGTCTCTACTTTGCGCATTCTCATCGCAACTGCACTATTGAGCACTGTACCTGCCTCGCTTTCTTGACAGCTGTCTGTGGGACTGCATGGCCCATCTCATGACTGGCCAATGATTGAAGGAAAGACATAAGAGGTGTAACTGGATCTCTCTCTTTCCAAACCTTGGTCAAATGATTTCATTTTGCTCATGTGTGTTGCTCGCAATTACATTTATTCTGATTTTGAGTAGCCAAACCACCAGAAATTTAATAAGGAAACATTTAGATATTCCACCTTTATGCAGAAGCATTGGTAGTCTCATAAATTAACTATAATACAAATATTTTGCTGCCAGTTTCTACTTTATTTTTATTTGTTTGTTTTTTATTTGGTGCATGTGCTTGTATGTGTACATACGGCACTGCACATGTGGTGAGGTCAGGGGACAGCTGTTGGCAGTGGGTCACTTTTCTGCCATGTGGGTCCCAGATGTTGAACTCAGAAGTCTGTTCATGGTAGCAAGCACTATACTCACTGAGCCATCAACATGCTCCTTCACTTCATACTCCATTTCCAGAAGTACTTTCATATCTTCTTTTTATTGTATAAAAATGGAAATCAAGAGATGATAAATTTGTAGGAAGCTCTACAAAAGTAAAGGTTTTGGACCCATTTTTCTACTCAGTCTCCCATCCCAACATCTGATGACCTTGACTATTTATAATGAAATTGCTTGGATACCATGTCAGAGTTATCTAATGATGAGAAGCCATGAGCAATGAAATCCATCCTTTACTCACCCCCTCTGTGCAAGGCTGTCAGACCTTGGAACTCTTCTTCTGCTTCCTGGTCTTCTTCATCATCTTCATCTTCATACGAAGCAGCCAGAGAAGGAGTGAGGTAATGGAATGGCTGAGGTGAGTTTTCAACCAGAAGTCCTGGAAACCTCAGGATGTCTAGTACCTCTTCTTCCTCCTCTAACTGCTCATCATCTAGAGCTCAGACCAGAGAAGAAGAGACTGGTTTTCAACACTGAGGCTAGAAGGAGGAAAAAGTGACCAAGCATTGACAAATAGCAAGACAGCCAAGCAGGGATGACTGATGGGCAAAGAGCTCCGAGCAGGCTCTTCAAAGACCCATTGCATCAGCAGCCAGATGCTGCTGGCATGGGGTTGAATTACAGTAGACAGAGTACAAGGGAAATAAAATGAAGCTAGAAAGAAAGAGGAGTGGGAGGAAGAAAGAAGAGAATGAAGGGAGTAAGGAGGGAGGGAAGGAATGAGAGGGAAAGAGAAGGAAGGAAAGAAAGAAGGAGGGAAAGAGAGGGAGAGATGGGTAAAAGGTAGAGAGAGACAGAGACCTGAAGGAGGGAGACAGTCAAGGTTCTGAAGTTTCCTTCTCCAGCACTTTGAAGAGCAGGAAGTGGAAGGAATTTGTGAAAGACTCAGAAAATCCCTTGACTACTGACAGAGACAGGTTCTTCCATCACTTCCGATCCTGTATCCTTCTTCACAGGCACAGTCATATGTCCCCACGGAGTTGATGCACAGCTGGTCACAGTCCACATTGACATCCAGGCACTCATCCACATCTAGGGAGAGCAGAGTTAACCAGCATCTGCCCTTTGTGGCATTATGTGACCTTCATTAACTAGCAGTAGCATCCTGCCACACAGAAAGCAAGTACAGCCCCTCAGTATCACGCACACCTACCTAGTGACTTGCTTTCATTCATTTGCAAGTTTACCGAAGACTGGCCACATAAACAAGTGGTTTCTGAGCTTTCTTTGTGTAGCTTGGATGAAGAACATAAAACTTAAACTCAATGGTTCCAAGCTATGCCTTATTCTGCAGAAATGTACTAATTTCTCAGCTCAAGTATGTGAGTAAACTTTTTTTTGCATAGTTCCATGAAGGGTCTACGGAGAACTTTGACACAGAAGAATACTAACTAGTGTGTCCTCATGTAATGATCAGATTTATGACTGAATCTGAGCTTACAGTCAATCAATGTGTTAGATACACGGAAAGTCCCAGAATGAAGCCCCACTTCAACTACACCTCAGATGGTGCGCACCTTACCCTTATGGGTATGTGCAAGTGTGTGCATTCATGTCATACAATCATATCTTGGCTCACTCCTTTTAGGAGCAGATGGTGCATAAAATGCAGCTTTTGTTGGCTCTGTTAATTGGATGGAAATGATGAATCTGCTTCACTGTGTTTAGATATATAGATAGCACAGTGTGTTTTTCTCTGAGCTACACTGAAGGGCTGGCTTGTAGTGGTTTAAAGCCTGGATACCATTAGAATTCAGGATTTGTTTCTTTAAGCAATGAAATGCCACGTTCTTTGTGACATTAATGTCATATATTTGACTTGATGCTAGAATAGATAGTAATGCTATGAACTGTGTACAGATTTAATGAAAATATGTTTTTAATAATAATAATTGCAAAATGAAAAAATTAATGATGTATTTAAGGTAATTTTTGTTTTTAATTAATTTTAAGCAAACATACAGAGCAATTGATTATACTATGGCATGCTTATACACACATGACATTCAGTTTCATTCTCCTTCTTACCTTCCCTCTTTGTCCTTACTTTTAACCCCTTCCTCCCCTATAGCTGCCCTTCGACTTTAATGTCACTTGTATCCTATCACACTCTCTAGCCCCTCCTACCTATTATTTCCCCCTTCTTCTCCTATAGCTGCCCTTCGGCTTTTATGTCACTGGAATTCCATTACAACCTCCAATGCCTCCCTCCTATCCTCTCTCTCTTCCCACTTTCTTTCTCCTTTCTACTTTCAAGGCACAAACAGATTTAATTTTAGATTATGCATATGAAAAAATGTGGTAATTATCTTTCTGGATCTGGTTTATTTCACTTAATATACATGACCCCTAGTTGTGTACATTTTTTTCAAAAATTATCTGATTTCATCTTTCTGGGGATGGATAAAATTCTGTTGGATATATGTTCCACATTTTCTGCATTTATTCCTCTGCTGATCACCATCTAGGCTGGTTTTGTGACTTGGTTATTGATGAGTAGGGCAGCAGTAATTATGGATGTGATGCATCATATGGACTGGTAACCTCACCCTTCCATCCTATACAGAGTAGTGGAGCTCCGTTATATGGTAGTTATAATTCCTGACTTTTGAAAGTCTTCCTCCATGACTCCTAAGAAGGCTATGCAAGTTTGCCTTCTCACCAACAGTGCATGAGATTTCCTTTCCCCATCTCCTCTCTGCTATTTTTAATAACAGTCACATGGCTTAGATGAAATGGAAGTTAAAAGTAGTTTCAATGTGCATTTCCTTGGCAGATGAGCATGTTGGATACTTTTCCAAATATTTATGCCATTATTAGTCCTTGTTTTGAGAACTAATAATGTTTATGTTCATTGACATATCTACCAATAGATATATTATGGGTTTTTTAGTTTTTAAATTTTGTAGCTCTTTCTATATTGTAGCTATTAATCCACTCTGTAATGTTGAATGACAAAAATATTTTTCTGTTCTTTAGATTGCCTCTTCATTCTGGTGATTGTTTCCTTTGCTGTGTAGAAGCATTTTTAGGTTCTTTAAATCTAATTTATAAATTATTGGGATTTTTCTCATGGTACTGGCGTCTACTGAAGAAAGTTCTTTCTTATGCCTCTATCTCAAAGTGTTTTTTCCATAGTTTTTTTTTCTAGCAGATCAAAACTTCATGTGTCTCATTAAGATCTCTGGTTCATTTTGTAGTGATTTATGTAAAGGTAGAAAGAGATGGATTAACTTTATTTATTCTACAGGTGGATATCCAATTTTCACTGCATTTGTTGAAGAACCCCTCCACCAACTCCTGTAAGCTCGGTGTCGGTTGGTTCAGATGGCTGTGTCCTGGAAGCTCGCTTGCCAATCTGTTTAGAAATGTGAGCTCCAGGTCCAGTAAGAAACTCTGTCTCAAAAATAGGTTGGAGAAGCACTTGAGAAAGATGCCAACATCAATCTCTAGTCTCCACATGTATCCACGTGAGTGGCTGCATCCACAAACTTACAAACACACACACACACACATACATACACACACACGAGAGAGAGAGAACACACATGAGAGAGAGAAGGAAAGAGAGACAGAGAAAGAATGCAATACTCAGTCTCCAGACTCCAGATCTTCATATGGTTTCTGAAGGAAGACACTATTAAATAGGAAAGCAAAAGAATGAATAAATTTCCTACAGTGAAGAGATGACCAAAAGATAGCTAGGAAGGAATCTCTCATATCCAATACTAACCAGAAAACCTCTAATGGTAATAAAGGAGGGAAAAAGGAATAAACAATAATCCAACTAACAACAATGACAAAACAGTAACTAGTAGCTTCTCTAATAATAAACTGAAGTGTAAATGGCTCCCACTGAAAAGAAAGGAAGCAGAATGATTGACTATATTCAGTTCAAACCCTCTGCTTTTCACCAATAAATAAGCCTGCTGTACAACTGTTTCCTCCAAGACTGAGACATTCCATCCTGCAGGGACGCTTCTTAAGGAGGAAGGTAAACAACTCAAAGAGATTAAAGAAATCCCTGAAACTGACCAGATTCACAAGGCTCCTTTCTGCCAGAAGACGTAAAGAAGATTCTGCCCAGAAGAAGCTGCCTAGAAGAGGTTTAGACCACAGTCACCTGGAAAGGACACTCTCCAACCTGGTGAGCTGTCAGAAAGCTGTGCAGTGTCCTCTAGGTTTCTTAGCTTTTATGCGTTGTTACCATGCTGTGGTGGAACTTGGTGATGCACCTGTCTTTGCGTCCTTCCTGCTCCTGTAAGTAGCCCTTCACCCATATCTCGTATGTAACCCCAATGAAACTCATGTTTCACAAAGTTTGACTTTGGTGGTATCTGTACTTTGATTTGTTATGGTTTCTTAAGTGGGTGAGTAGACATGTATAGTGCCTCCTCAGGAAAAGTTTTGTCATCCAAGGCCACCTCATTTGCATAGGTGCTCACAGGCTGGAGTCTAAGGATAGAATTCAATTTATGAAGCTAATGAAAGCCAGAAACAAGTTAGCACAGCTGCTCTGAGATCTGATAAACTAGACTTCAAACCAACATTATTCTAAACAGATAAAGAAGGTCATCACATATTAATAAAGAGAATAATTAACTAAGAAAATATAACAAGTATAAATATATATGCACCAAGCATTGCAGCTTACAATGCCATAAAACAAACACTAATAGGAACTTTAAAATTACCTAAGTCCTGATATAGTGACACTAGTTAACTTTAGTTTTCTGATCATATCTTTAGAAAGATTATCCAAACTAAAAATGGACAGAAAAACTTCAGATTTAAACTATAACATGCATCAAATGGACTTAGGTGTTATCTAGAGAATATTTTGTTCAGCGGATATAGAATAAACATTCTGAATAGCCCATAGAACTTCTCCAAAACAGGCTACATTCTATGCCACGAAATTATTCTTAACAAATACAAAATAACTGAAATAGTTTATCATCCCCTATTGTATCACAGCTGAATAAAACTAGAGTCCGTAGCACACAAATACTTGAGAGACTGAAAGGTACATTGGGGCTTTGTGAAGGAAACCGCAGGATGATATACGGACACACAGGAACTCCCCCGCCCCAAGCCATGTGTCCATGGCTGTATGTTTATGTGAATGAGGGCTGAGAGTCAGCATGAGTGTCTTCCTTCCTTATTTGCCACCATATAGCTTGAGACAAGGGCTTTTACTGACCCTCATCAGTCAAGATGGGTGAGTTTTTGATCGAACCTCAGGGACACTTTTCTACTTTGGTTTTTCATGTGGTTTCCAGGGCACTACTAACTAGTTATACTCACTATTTTCAGACTCCCTTTTACAAAAATAAGTTAAATGTCTAGAGAGCACCGAGAAGATAAGTGCACAAATTTTTAACAATTTAGAAACTTGTTAGGTGGTATGTCTTAAGGTGGCCTTGGCTTTATTAATATTAGCTATATGAGGAATTCTGCTTCAGGTTTTCACTTATGACAAGGTATTGCTTTCATTTTTCTTGTCTTGAAAATTATTTTCAGCAACCAGCTCTGTAACTGTGGTTCAGCACGCTAGAGATGATTCTATTAGTGGTGTGTTGCCCACCCCTAGATTTCTCCTCTGCATAGACACATGTGAAAAGCACATGGAGCAATGAATGTCATTCTAGCCATAGCTGTCTTCAGTGGAGTACTTATCTAGGGCAAACACCACGCTTGTACTTTACCTTTATTGTGGACTTCCCTTAATTTACTCCCTAGCCCTATTGCTGTCTTCATTTCCCTGACGAAAATCTCAGATTCTCCAAAGTATGAGCCACCAAAGTACATATGCTGTTGCATGACGCAACACAGAACTCCGCACCTCTTTAGTGTGAAAGACACCGCCTCCAAGCTCCAGCCCCCAATTGCACAACACATCAGTAGTTCCATGAGATACCAGGAATTTACCATCACAACACATCAGTAGTTCCATGAGATACCAGGAATTTACCATCACAACACATCAGTAGTTCATTGAGATACCAGGAATTTACCATCACAACACATCAGTAGTTCCATGAGATACCAGGAATTTACCATCACATCCACAGCCATCCGAACTGATCTGAAAGCCTTCCTGACAGCCGCATTCATAGCCTCCTGAATAGTTGATGCAGAGCTGGGCACAGCAGGTGTCTCTGCTCTCACATTCATCAAAGTCTGAAGGGCAAAAGGACATTTGTGTTATTCCAGGAAGCAGAATCCAACAAAACTGAAGAAGCTCTGAGAGGCCTCATTTCTGAATTAAAACTGATTAACCATTTCTCACTTCTCAGTACAGACATTGAAAAAATGATCCCATAAAAATATGACACCTACTTTTGGTTTATGTTTCTGGTATGCTCCTTGCATGGTCTATTATTTAATTTAAAGGATTATAAGTCATCTTTAAATGCATTTTTAATCATAGGAATAGAATTCTCTGCTGTTTTTTTTCCAGTTTAAAAAGCAATCTGACTGAATAAATAGAGCTCGAGGAACAAAAAGACAGTTAAGGATGGAGATCCAAAGAATTCCACTTAATAACTAACGTTTGACAGCCGCAGAGAGCACAGCCACAGACTTTGTAATGTGCCTGTTCTTCAAGACCGTAGTTCCCAAGTAAACATTCCCCTTGCACTCAACGAGGGAGAGGAGGGGGAACTGTATGTCTGTGAGATGGAAGGAGGCACCCTTACTTCACATATTGTGTATTATACTCTGGAGTATTGGCTTAAAGATGCTGATGCTGCATGGCGTGGGATGAGTGAGGTCCGCGTGCTGGGTTTGCTACAGCTGTGAACTCATTCCCCTGTCAGGTGAGCAGCTGTTTAGATAGCATTATCATCGAGAATTCTACAGTTGTGAATGCTTGTTCTTAAGACACAGCTGGCCTGGGGACCACCAAAAAGCTTCAATAGTTGACAGTGAAACCCTGCAGCCAAATAGCGATCTGCTTGGCCCAAGCTTTACGGGGTCACTCTGAGCAGAAGAGTGAAAGGCTGCTGTAGACTCTCGCTGCTTTCCTGTGCTCTGGGACGCCAGGGATTGCATGATGAAGGCGCTGGCTTTCAGCCCCTGGCTCATCTCTAGCCTGCCTGCTGAGCTGTTAGGTTGGGTGGCTGTCACTGCTGAGCATACAGAATCCTATTGCTCCAGGACTACATGAGCCACCACAGGTACAGAGAGGTCAATGTCTCAATTAACCTGGGGAGAGTTAGTAGAGGCAAGGAAATGAAGACAAGAGACCGGAAGGAAGGAAAGGAAATGCAAGCAGTCAGTCAAGGTGAGGGGTCACTATCTAAATGAAGGTCATCTGGCACAATGCATTCTTTCTCTTGCAAAATGTCACCAGGAGCTCTACTCAGAAGACTGCAGATATTAGCTTTTGTCATATTAAGCCTTCCCCTGCCCTTTAGATTAAACAAGGTGAACACAGAAGTTAAAAAAACAAAAGATAAAACATTTTTTTTACTTCATTTAAAACAGTAGTCTTTGTTTTTTTTTTTTTAAATTTTAGATGTTTTTGTTTTCTTTTTTATTTTAAAAAAGCCTTCTTGCTACCAGAGCCTCTGAACATACAGGTCTCAACTAGCAAGGGACTGACTATGTCACATAATCTGAAAATATCCCTTGTTCCGATTGTTATTATGTGTTAATTTCTGATTAATTTGCCATTTTCATTCTCCAGGGAAATTTCTTACCTTGCACATTGACTTCAGTTCAAAAATCTCAATAGAAACTTACCCTTTCTATGGTAAAATTCATGTGTGGGGGGGGAAAGAAGTGCACTGTATGTCATGTGTGTGTGAATATACATGCGTGCCATGTGTGTATGTGGGTGCACATGCAGCATGGGTTCATAGGGGGTGTACACATGCATGTCATATGGGGGAGGGTACACATGAATGTCAAGTGAGGGATATACATGTGTCATTGGTAAAGTCATGTAGGAACTCAAATGCATGTCATGTGAGTGAGTAAACATGCATGTCATGTGGGGGAGTGCGCATGCATGTCATGTGGGGGAGTGCAAATGCATGCCATGTGGGGGAGTGTACACATATGCCATGTGGGGGAGTGCAAGTGCATGTCATGTGGGGGATTGCAAATGAATGTTATGTGGAGGAGTATATATGCATGTCATGTGGGGGAATTCAAATACATGTCATGTGGGGGAGTACACATGCATGCCATGTGGGGGATTATGCATGTATGTCATGTGGGGGAATGTGCATGCATGTCATGTGGGAGAGTGCACATGCAAGTCATGTAGGGGAGTGTGCATGCATGTTATGTGGGGGACTATACATGCGTGTAATGTGGGGCCTGCACATGAATCATTGGTCAAGTCACATGGGGGACACCCATGCATGGTATGTGGGGGCACACATACCTGTGGTGTGTGTATGGGAGTTCACATGTATCATGGGTCTTCCTCAATGCTCTCTCTACTTTATGTTTTGAGAAAGGGTCTTAGTTACTGCATCAACTGGCCAGCAAGCCAAAGGTTTTCTCTGTCTCCTCCTAGGAGTGCTGTGATTAGAGGCTCAGGCTTTTATGTAGGTGCTGGGGACCAGAATTCATGTTTTCACATTTACAGAGAGAGGATTTCACAGACTTAGCCCTCACTCGAATCTTTTCTAGAAAACGCTGTCACTTCAACCTTAATACCAGCTGCTTTTTACATTTCTTTATTTCTTTTCATAGCCTTGATGGAATTGTTGCTCGTCTGGGTTCCTGTTTTGTTCAGACTTTAAGGCTTTTGGCTGCTGTGCAGACCACAACACCACTGCAGAGATGTAATGCACCTCTCACCTGAACAGAAAAAGCCAACCCCAGACCACTGCAGATACATAATGCACCTTTCACCAGGACAAGAAAACCCAGTCCCCAGACCACTGCAGAGACATAATGCACCTCTCACCTGAGCAGAAAAAGCCAGCCCCCAGACCACTGCAGAGACATAATGCACCTTTCACCAGGACAAGAAAATCCAGTCCCCAGACCACTGCAGAGACATAATGCACCTCTCACCTGAACAGGAAAAGCCAGCCCCCAAAACTGGAAGATTCATGTACTGAGGTGAAATTCTTAACCACTCAGTTCTGAAAAGCATCAGAGTGAAAAGCCCTGTCCTCTGTCCACAGCCACTGAAGGAAAGTTGCCAGTAGTTCCCAGTATCTAGCCATTTGGATAGCTTGGCATACCTCACTGTGATCAGACAACGGTCCCTCCAGTGACCCTTTAAACCTTTCTCTAGGTTCACGACTGGACTTCTGCACTTTGGCAAGGCTGACCTTTGGTGTGCTAGTTGTAGTTGGACCACTTTCATCTTTTCTTCTATATTTCCATCTTTAGAAAATACCTCATAGTAACATATGACAGAACTCATGGTTGGTTTAACAGAGCAACAGGCAACAAGAAGGGTGACCTGTGATCTAAGGAAGCCATTGCTTTTGTCTCAGTGAATATCTGGTCTTCAGAAATAGGCATTTTTATTATTGAAAATAAACCATAAGCAGTTTAACATTGCCTTGTTGACTGCTGAAATCTCATAAATACACAATTCCCTGCATTTTGACCCTAGCAGATGTTATATTTTTCCAGCTATAAATAATTTTTCTGAATTGCACTTTTCAAAGACTAAAGACATCAAGGTTTAAAAGAATATAAGAATAAGTACATTAATAAAAATATAAAGAAAAGATATAACTTTTCAGTTTCCTTTGTTTAGTGCTCATGAAAAACAAAATGAGAAGGGAAAAAGAAAGGAAAGAAGGAAGGAAGTAGAGAGAAAGGAAGAAAACCATTCATTTCTCTCATAAATTTAAATATTAATGAGACGGAAAATGTGGCACAGTTTACATTGCAAGAGACTCAAGGAAAACAATTGGTTATGATTCGTTGGGCACCATCGACTCATAGAAGTGTAAAAAGCACTCCTGGATCAAGAAACATGTGCAATGGCTTTGTTTAGGCTTAAATAGTCTTGCGAGACCAGAGCACTGTAAATTCCATGATAGTGTTCTCTCATAGTGCCCAAGTACAAACCCAAATAACCCAATCCAGTGCGTTCGCCACCTCTGCATTCCTGCTCTAGAGGGTCGGAAGCGTAAAGTGAAAGTGAGGTTCTCTAGCATTCTGACTATCACTTTAAAGAGTGAAAACACATGCCATTATTAAGAAAATAAGCAAATGCAGCGCTTCCATTTTAGAACGAAGACATCACTATCTGGGGGCTTGGCAGTTTCAGAAGCGGAACCCAGCAGTGCCGCTTCACACTGGATCCCTTGCCTCTTAGCAGAGAAACACTGGGAGATCTCCTTTCAGCATTTCTTTACGAGGAAAGGCTGAATTGGGATTATTCTTCTCATTGTTGCAAATTATCTAAACAATAATCATTATTAATAATAAATGAATGAAACTAATAATGCAACCTCTAGCAATATGTTGTTAAAGCCATCCATTAAAAATGGGTTTAGGGGCTGGAGAGATGGCTCAGTGGTTAAGAAGATGAATTGCTCTTGCAGAGGCCCCAAGTTATCTTCACAGAACCCATACTTGGCAGCTTATAGTCACTAGAAACTCTAGACCCAGGGGCTGAATGCTGGACTTAGTGACTTGCTGCGCTCACATGTATACATATCTATGCACAAACACACAAAAGCACACAATTAAAGAAATGGGTTTGACCTGGGATGTCTAAAAAAGATGATTATCTTTTAATCTTTTCTTTTGGTAAAAGCTTCCATAGCACAATTGGACATTCATCTAATTCACTACCATACTGAAAACCAAGGAGCCTGGTTTCATTTCTGCTTGAGGAAGGAAGACTTGGGACACACAGCTGTATCTATTGTAAGCTTACAAACCTGGTAGATTTGAGAGACCTTAGAATATTTTCTTGAAACAAAACAGTAAGTTTTATTCACATCAGTAACTAGCCCATATATCTCATTAACATTATTTCAATCTCCTTAATTTCGGGGTAAATATCCAAGTCTAAGATGTCTTTGCTGTACGTATCAATGGTCAGATACACAGTTTAATGCAGTTCTCTCTCTTTAGTCTGAGGGTTGTGGCTCACATTGTAGCAATGGGTATTAACATGAAAGCGCTAAAGGAGTCCAGAGAAGCTCTGCATGGAGATGGCACCTACCAAACATTACCTATGCATGTTTTCTCATCTGCGTCGAGTTGATGTCCTTGGTTACAGGAGCAATGGGGCCCGCCAATCGCAGGTTCGCAGTGGTGAGAGCAACCACCGTTGTTCTTCTCACAGCTATTCACAATCTCTAGTTCAATTCCTTCCCAAAACAAGCAAAAGAGGGTTCTTAGCATAACAATAGAGAAAATGGAATATATGTTAACAATGGACGTGTTTCTTTTTTGAGAGGATGATACATTCTATTGAAGATAGATCATCACTTTATGCATATAGAATTCTAAGGCTTATCATGAAAGGCATATCATGAATATACATGCCTATATTGTGTTGTACTATTAAGTGATAAGAAGTATTGATAAGTAAGGTAATAAGAGGATAAGAAATGCAATGATGAGTCCATCAGTGGCTACCAGATACTATAAAAGACACTTTCTTTAGGGACTACAAAGTGTGTGTGTGTGTGTGTGTGTGTGTGTGTGTGTGTGTGTGTTTTAAAGCTGATGGTTGTTCATTTCAGTTTCATTTCAGTGGCTGTGGGTCCATGAAACTACTATTAAAAGTAACTTGGTGTTGAAGCGATATTAATTCAATGTACTGGCTGATCACATGTAAGTTGCATCTTGTGAGAGCGCTAACCAGCTTTGATGCATATAAAACACACTTATCACATTAGCATACTATTATTTTGGAAACATGTCACCATCCCCGGCATATGGTAGTAATTTGGACATATTGGTGAGCATCAGGCCCAGCATCTGAATGCTGACTGGCCTGACCATGCAGACGTTGTAGCCTCTGATTTTCTAAATGAAGACACAAGAAGTAAAAGAATGCTTGGCTCGGTGTTTCAAGTGTAAAATTTCAATGCACTGACCATTGTTTACTTTGTCATTTCTGCCACAAAGGTGTGGGCACCCTGCTCTCATTGACTGCCCCAATATGGGCTTATTACCTTATGCTGTTAATGCCCCAGTCCGTTGGAAGAAGAATATAAAAAATAACAGGACAAATGTACTTCGGATTGTGGCACTCCCTGTGAACATGCTTCATCCTGACACTGTGCTTGACCACTACAACCTGTGGCACACTGTCTCCAACCAGCACTGCAGGTCCCTGGCACTCTGAGCCCAGGGTGCCTTCTTCATTTTGCCTTACTAGCTCCCAGCAAATGTTCAAAAATACATTCCCAAAGGTTGGTGAAATAAATGGAGATTCTGCTAATCAGTTTCCCGTTGAAAGAAGGAATCTCTATGGGCAGAACACTGAGAAAACTAGACCATGTAAAGGGCTGAAGGGCAAAGGGATTTCTATGCAGACGCTAAGGTAGAACACATGGCATAGACCCGAGTGGCTCTTCGGGTTTGCCACTGTCAGCCGTGTAAAGAGATTTCCTTAACAGATTAAAACTCCAAGGTTCAGAAACAAACAACAGCAACAAAAACACCTTGTTCCAAATAACTGAAGTTTATAAATGTGTGAGCTTTCTGACCAGAGATGACTTCTATAAAGTACCGCCCATAAGGCAAAAAGTATTTGATTAACAGCTTAAATATAAATGTATAAATATTTATAACATCTCTCTTCATAAAGTGCCCCCAAACATGAGACCAACTGAAATCTTGTTAGACGCGTAGATAATAAATCAGTTTTGGTATGTCCAGTCAGTAAAATAGCCCTCACTAAAGAAAAGCCAGTTCTTCAGGGAGGCAGGAACTTGCCTGGATCACAAAGGCATTGTGCCCAATCAAAGTTTCTGCAGGGGATAACACAGTAGCACAGCATTCTAGAGGAACAAAGTGCAGAGCAGTGACTTTTGAGTGTCTGTGGTAGGTAGGAATCGGGGACAACCACCTCTACCCAAAAGTGCTTTCTAGAGTGACGAAGTTACTGCTCTCTAGGCCTTCCTGATCTCTCCTGGATATTTGATATTATTCTTTCTTGAATCTGGTCCCTACTCAGAGTTCTCCTGTTTTCCTCCACTTGCCCTCTCTTTCCATATGAACTCATTCTTGCTCACAGCCTGAACACTGACCTTTACTAGCATCTAGATTATTATTTTTTCTATTTAGAAAATGGGTAGAAACTTTCGATTTGCGTTTCCACATGGGTTACCAAACTTCACACACTGAAGACAGAACTGATGAGTTGTGAATTCAATCCTGTCTCTCTGACTGTGTTTTTCCTGTAGACCCCACACTTGGATAGAACTGATTAGTGCTCTCCTGATTAACGAGGCTTGAGACCTTGAATTATTCTTGATCTTCTTTTCCTTATGCACTCTGAGCGAAACTTCACAGTATACCTAAATCTGTCTCATTAAAACATACAGGATAAAACAGTTTGAGTTGTGTGGAATGGTGCATTCCTATAATCACAGCACTTGGGAGGCAGAGCCAAGAGGATTGTCCATGAATTCAAGGCCAGCCTGGGATAAATAACAAGTTTGAAGCTAGCCAGGGCTAAGATGATTAAAAAAAAAAAAAAAAAGACAACCTTAGATCTACAGCTGACCACTAAAAGTCAGTTGGTATTTGGGTTCTTGACCTGGATGATTTACAATGAGCTACTTTCATAGTATAAAAAAATCACACTGGGCCCACGAGCATGGCCCAGTGGAAAAGGAGCATCAGCCAGGCCTAGCAACCTGAGCTGATTCCTAAGAGCCACATGTTCAGAAGGAAAAAGTAGACTCCTGAAAGTTTTACTCTGATCTTCACACAATTGATGTGGCTGGCACACACACTAACATACACACACATGAACACACACACGCACTCGCACACACAAGTGTGTATCACATTTTTTTAAAAAAAATTATACTTAAACATAATCTGTTTCTTCTGATAGGTGAGAAATTCATCATTTGCTTGATAGATAAAATCTAATAACACCAATATTAAGTTGAGAATTCTTTTGACAAAAGTCTCGTCTAATGGTGACCTGTGTGGAACTTTCTGAATCCGAATCACGGGCAGTAAATATGAACTCCACAGCATATTGTGAGGACTGAGTGATGGAGTGGTTAGATTACAGAGTATTTCAAGATTTTCTCTAAATAAATTAAATGACTGTAAAGCCTTTTCTTGGATAAAGAGGAAGCAAGTGTCCATAACACACCCATCTCCTAGAGGAGCTGCATTTATGCTTAAATATCATCGTGCTCTGACCAGATCTCCTTGGCCTGTGCGTGTGGAGATACCTCAGAACGCAGATTTTCACTGAGAAACGTTTGTATGTCAGTAGTAAACACTGAGGTCTGGAGACGACCTCAGAGGGAACTTAGTTAAATATTCCCATCAGGAAAGTAAATGGAAAAGCCCACTTCCACCCAGCACGGGCGGCTCGAAGGTAAATTGCTTTCCTGAGTAAATTCTAAAGAAAGCTTGTAAATTATAAACCACTATTAATAATGATCTCTACTTTCATGGTGCCTGAGAACTTGCTAGTGGTTTGCAAGATTCCTTCACACATTTTAAAATATGGTCATCCCCTAAAAGTCTGGCTATATTTAAAAACCAAACATTAATAAAGAAAATTCCATCCACATTTTCTCTTCCTGAAAGGGGAGTGCTGCAGGCATTCAGAAAGGGCTCAACCTCAGAAGTCTATTCTTAATTAATAGTCAGTTTCTCTCCCATCGTATTTACTTTGCTCTTTCAAAGGCAAACATCATCATGAAGAAGCTGCTCTATAAACACAGTGGGAATGCATCTGTAGACTGGAATGGTACTTCAACAACCAGGAAACAGAATTATATGCAGAGGAGAGTAAATTTCCTGACTTCTCACTGTGTCTCCTCATGAAGAAGCCCAGGAAGAATGTGAAGATGCTCACTTATCTGTCTTTCTCTGTGTGTTCTTTGTCTCACACCAATAAAAATACATACAGTGCATGGAAACGATGGTGAAGTCGAAGGTCTTGTTTATGCATAATTGAAAGGCTGTTCAAGTCGCAGCCCTAAGACTTTAGTGACTTTTGTTATGAGCATTGTGGCATTGGCACTGAGTGTGAAAGGCTGCAAAGAACACCGCCAAGAAAGAGATTCCATCTCGAATGCAGTAGCTGTCACTCCTGCAGGTATGGCCACTGAGTATGCAGTTAAGGAATTTCATTGAAGTGGAGGAAATGGAAACACAAATTGGATATTGAGATAGGGCAGAGGTGGAGACGAGAAAGTAGGACAGTGGAGGAAGGAAGAGAGCATTTCGGGAGCAAGGAAAGTAATTGTCTTGGTTTGGTTTCTATTACTGTGATAAACAGCAGAACCAAAAACAACCTGGGAAAGATGGGGTTGTTTTAGCTTACATATCCCAATTAATCATAATCCTTCATGGAGCAAAACTAAGGCAGGAACTCAAGCAGGGAAGGAACCTGGAGGCAGGAACTGAAGCAACAGCCATGGAAGAATTCTGCTCCCTGGCTTACTCTCCAGGGCTGGCTCAGCCTGCTTGCAAACTCAGTGACTTCCACATCAATCAATTCAATCTTTAGTCAAGAAAATGGCCCACAGCCTTGCCTATAGGCTAACCTGACAAAGTCATTTTCTCAACTGAAGTTCTCTCTCCCCCATACCCGGGCTTATGTCAAGTTGACCAAAATTATCCAACACAGTAATCAAGTGCTGAAACACACTGAAACTTAAAACCAAGCAGGCTTTACTTTTATCTGGAAACATGAAAGGATAAAGATGAAAGAGTCCATGGATGGTCAGAGAGGGCCAGACCTGTTACCATGGCTGATGAGATGTTAGGAGGCAAGAGAGAGGCATTGCTTATTTTGGCTAATGAATTTTTGTTATGGAAGTTCTAGTGGATGTGAGATCACTTGAGAGTACTTTTAAAATAGGAAGTGTTTGTAATGTTAATTTAGAAGACAGTAATAGTGATGATTCAGACAAGAAGGGGATTATTATGAGGGCAATCTCTTGATTGATATGTCTTAAGAAATAACAACCCCCAAACACAGCAAAAGAAATAGTTTTGGCAGCAACAGGACCTAACTTCTTCATACTAATAGGGATTGACATTTCTCCTTATAATCCTATGTAAGATTCGGGGAAACCCATCAGCTTGTGCGGTAGTTTGCATCTGGTTTGTTTGGTGCTATAAAAGTCAAGGTAGATAACTAAAGTGGGGAAAGATGGTGAATAAATCTGAAAGAGAAAGTGAAACATGAGGCATTTGAGAAAGGAAGATGGAGGTTAAAGTTAAGAGGATGGAGGTGAGTTGGAACCAGACAGCTCAGAATTTAGGAAAGTAGACAGTGTGCTTGCTTGTTCATGGGGAAGGGACTGGATAGGAAGCATCCACAAAAGCAACTATAGCCAATAACTCCATGGCCCAGCATTTTAAATCCATCTCTAACAGTGAATATTTTAAATTGAGCTGAGATGGAAAACCAGGTATGGCTGGGGGACACATGGGAAAGTGCTTGGCTAGGAAGTGAGAGGAATGAGTTCAGAGGTGAGCATGTAAAATAGGAGGAACCAATTGAAGAGGTGTCAGGAAGGTCCAGGGCAAAAAAGCCAGTACTGAAGGCAGACACTGGAACACCCAGTGGGCTGGGCATGGAATTACAGCCTACAGCTGTTCTCTCCCCTTCTGTTTTCTTCACCCATGCTCTTTCCTCTTCTTTGGGCATCACGGTGGAACCTTTAGTGCTCAGCAGCGGTGATACAAGAAGACAGAACTTCACAAACCATCAGAGTCATTAATCCAAGATTTTCCGGTCAGAAACCCTGAAAGTCCACTCTCACTGACTAGCCTGTGAACCATTCTGCAGACTCTGTTCCATTTGCCTCTTTCCTCAACAACAGAATGAAACCTGTTACACTTGTCAGTCCCCGTCCCCACTCTGTCCCACCAAGCAAGGAGCTTGGGAACTTTCTCTTAGTTAAGATTTTCAGTGCTGTTCTTTCAGTTATCACTCTTGCTTGCTACTTGTAATACCAAATTGACTTCCAAGGCTGTCATGGTTGCTACTTACGGTAACAATGTTTCCCGTCAGCTCCCAGCTCAAAGCCCGGGTGGCAGGCACATGTGAAGGACCCCTCTGAGTTCACACAGCGATGAGCACAGGGAGCAAGCTCTTCCACACACTCGTCTATATCTACAGGGAGAGGCACACAGCGGCTATCTTAGCATCGCCAATTCAGCCTTATTTGTAAATCATAAAAATGAATATACTGTCACCTTCCATTTAACCTCTAATTTTCAACACAACACTAGATACCACAGACTCCATCCACTTAGCGAGAAGGAGGGATTTGTGAGCACAAAGCTGTTATGACTGTACATCCTGAGTTAGTCTGATACACACTAGTGTTTCCTTATGTCTATTAAAACCAGCTGCTATTAATTGGAAAAAATGAATAGAACTAAAAAAAAATAGTTCTAATTCATTCCTCAACAGCAAAAACAGAGGCCATTGTAGTCTGACATTATGAACATACCATATTATTGAATAGATATCCCAATCCCCTGGCTTTTTCTTTACTTTTGAGATTGTATGTTAATTACAACACCTCTTCCCACCCTTCCTGCCCTTCAAAGCCCCCATATTCCCTTTCCCAGTCTTCTTTAAATTCATGGCCTCTTTCTTCTTCAATTTTTATTGCATGCATAAATGTATTTGTATATACACATATGTTCCCAAATATGACTTGTTGCAGCTCCCTGCTTTAAAGGGGGAGGTGCAGTGATGGGCAAGTCAGATGTGGGGCCTTTCTCATAGCAACCCAGACTTGGTCCATATACATCTTTGTAACTGTTATGACTATGATACGACATGCCATATGATTCTGGTATCTCCTGAAAGAGATGGCCACTTTGATTCAGCATGACTTCATTTTTGGGGTTCAGGTAACCTCCTCTTCCTTTTAGCTGAAGAGGTCCTGTCACATTTTTTCTGACTAGTACATTTTCTTCCATCACATTTGGCTGTCGTTCCCCATTCTCATGTACTGGTAGAGCCCTCAAATACGTAGTGGTGTTGGGGAGAGATTTCTAGGATTAATGCATCAGACATTAAAATAGGAGCCTGAAAAATGAAAGTTATCTGTTTCTCTATTTATCTGGTTCGTTGGTGTTCAAGAAACAATACTTAAGATCCTCTACTGTCCCTTCTGGCCCTTCTGTCAGTTGCCAAGCTAGGTTTGTGCTGAGAAATGAAAACTAAGGATTGGGGCAACGGCTCAGCAGTTAAGAGCACTGCCTGCTCTTCTAGAGGATCCAGGTTCAATTCCCAGCACCCGTCTGGCAGCTCACATCCTCAGTAACTCCAGCTCCAGGGGATATGATGCCCTTTTTCTGGCCTCTGTGAGTAGTGCATACACATGATACATAAACGTAGGCAAAACATCATACATATTTAAAATAGTAAAACAATAATTAAAAAAGAAATGGAGACCAAAGCAGTATATCTTTGCCAAAATAATATGCTTAAAATTCATAAAACTGTTTTCTTTTTTATTTCACTGCATTTATTTCTGTGTGTATGTGAATGGGGACCGGTGTCAGGGTACACAAGTGTGTGACAGAGGACAACTAGCAGCAGTTGGCTCTCTTCTTCCACTGTATGGGTCCTGGGACTTGAACTCAGGTTGCCAGGTATAGCTGGAGACTTTCTCTCTCCCGCACAGTCCCACCGGACTAGTTTCTCCGCCACCCGCCAGTCCCCACAGTTGCTCATAAAATAATCATTCGGAGGCTTGATATTAATTATAATTGCTTGGTCGATGTCACAGGCTTCTTACTAACTAGCTCCTATATAAATTAATCCATTTCTAATAATCTGTGTATTGCCACTTGACCTGTGGCTCACCAGTAATGTTCTGGCATCTCCTCCTCCGGCTGCTCCTGGCATCTCCCCACTCCACCTTTTCTCCCATTCTCTCTGCCTGTATTTCCCACCTATCTATATTCTGCCTTGCCATAGGCCAAAGCAGCTTCTTTATAAACCAATGGTAATAAAACATATTCAGAGCATACAGAGGGGCATCTCACTTTATCTGGGCCCAAACCTGTAAAAGCTGAGCCATTTCACCAGCCTTCATCCCCCCCAAAAAAAATTTCACAATGATTTTTATGTCTAGTTTGTATTCAGTTCCTCAAAATGTTTATCAGTCCTGTAAGCCAAGAAATATTTTGCTGTTTTCATAGTTAATCCAAATAAACTTTCTTATTTCATGGAGATGTCATGATAAAAATGAAGAATTCTGTGGTTTCTCAGAAGTTATTAAAACAAAGACTGTCCCACAGGAATTCTTTCATTCTCCATTGGTACCAGTCATGAAATAATTTAGCCCTTTCATCTTTGAACTGAAGTGTGTCTGCTTTGCTATTTCTGGAAACAGAAATGTGTAACCTTGTGTTTATGGAGTTTCTTTCTCCTCTCGTTTTAATTATTCCTAAGCTCTGAGAGCCTCATTTGCACACACTTGCTTTTCAAAGGTTACCTCCACCTCTGTAGCCTATAATCAAAAACTCCCTATGTGGTTACTGAGGGGTTTGAAATATTAATTCTCGATTTTGCTTTAAAAAAAAAGAAACAGAAAACAAAAAAAAATTACCTCTGAAAGCACACTAGGTCATTTTTATAATAAGTAAGAATTTCACTAATGTTTTGTAGCATTCTAAAATACTTTCATAGTGATCAAGAATTAAAGTATTCCTTTTTAGCATAAATAAAAACACCTTTTCTCCTATCTGCTCCAACTGTTCAATATGACTACAACAGAACTTCAAACAATTACCCAATTAAGATATCAGTTTCAGCTTCCTACCTTCACAAGCCTTTTTGTCTGCTGACAGCTGGTACCCAGCATGGCAGGCACACCTGGCCACACCGTTTTCGCTTTGGCATAGGTGAGCACACTCATTCCCTCCTGCACAGGGGTCTGTCTCTGAAAGTAACAAAGCAGTGAGAGTTCATAATTCATTCAGTTAAGAAAGATGTGCAGAGTGGATGGCTGCATAAAGAAAAGTCACAAAGACATTAGAGTCATTTGTTTCCTATTTAAAGATGGTTAGATTCCAGAATGGTGTTTCCCACTTTCGTATGGAACTCGTTCAACAAACATATTTCTGCTTTTGGATCTAAGACCCGATCTGGGCAAAATAGAGAGATCAAGGTCAAAAGGGACTTAACCTAACATCCCCGTTTCCAGGTTCTGATCCCCTGCCCTCTGATATACAAGGGAACCAACCACAATTCTGTAGCATGACTCTGGTCTGTTTCTCTGGCTACAGTTGTCCACCTTTGGACTGTCAGGTTCTCATTACATCAGCTCCTTCCCAAGATTCCCCCTGACACTGGGTCAACAGTCAGGGTGTCAAGAAAAGGTATGTGGAGAAACAAAGGTGGGATTCCTGGCTCTTGAGGACAGGGTCTTTGTATGTATCCCACGGTGGCCATGAACCCAACCTGATTCCCCCAGCTCTGGCTTCAGAATGTTACAACATTCTGGTTGTTCAGGATTACAACCATGTTCCACCACACTTGCTAGTAATTACATTCTGCCTTTGGCTAAGACCAATTATTGGTCCCAGACTGTAATTATTGTTATAAGCTGTTAAGTGAGGTTTTCTTGTATTTGTTAGGTGTTTTAAATTTGAGAAATGTTCATTTATTTTGTAGTCTTCTGCTGTGGGACAATGGTCTGTTCCCTGCCACTTGTATTTTAAATAAATGCTGATTTGGCCAGTAGCCAGGCAGAAAGTAGAGGTGGGGCAATGAGAACAGGAGAATTCTGGGAAGAGAGTCAGTCCGCAGTCAACAGACACAGATCAAGCAAGATGTGACTGCCTTGCTGAAAAAGGTTCCAAGCCACGTGGCTAACACAGACAAGAATTATGGGCTAATATAAGTTCAAAGAGTTAATAAGAAGCCTGAGCTATTAGGCCAACCAGTTTATAATTAATAAAGACCTCTGTGTATTTCTTTGGGGCTGAATGGCTGCAGGACCGGGTGGGACAGAAACCTCGGACAACAGTCTTCTTCTTTTTTTTTCATAATGCCTTTTCTTGTCTTTGGGACAGAGTAATGCCAGCATCATTGAATGTGTCACATGGTGCTGCATACGCTTATACCATCTGACAAACACTAGAGCTTTGGTCTAAGTTCTTTAAAAGCTTGGTGGAAATTGCCTTGGTGGTTTCTGTTTTAAAGAACTATGAACATTAATTCATTTCCTTCATTAGACACAGGGATGTTCAGACTATCTCTTTCTGAGATCACCAGGTTGTCTTTTCAAAAAATGGATCCAGTTTTACCCAGGTTATACAAAGGAACTGAACCAAATAGTTGGAGACTTGGATATTCCTGTGATTGCAATTAATAAGACAAAGTCACAGAAGGGGTTTATGGCGCCGTTCAGTGGCAGATTGTCTGTTAGTATATACTCAGAGTTTCCTAAACATCCAGCATTTGTTCCCAGCACATAAACTAATAAACTGAGACAATATGACAAGACATCAAAAATTCGGGAGATGAAAGTAAAGTATGACAATGCATCAATTGACTAACGTTTCTAAGTCCTTCAACAGCATCTGCACTCTATACATTCTTTCTCAATGCACACAGGGTACTGAAAATGAGTGACCATGACCTAGGTCAAAACAAAACATCGATAGATATAAAATGACTACAGGGGATTTTTTTTCTATTTTTCTGTTCCCCTGCCAGTGTTGTCTGCATGGGTATTAGGCATCCAAACTCAGGTCGTCATGTCTGGTCAGCAAGTACTTTCCCACTGTGCCATCCCCCCAGCCCAAGGCAAATGTGCACATGCGTGCGTGTGCGTGCACACACGCGCGCACACAGACACACACATACACACATATGCACGCATGCACTTTTTAATTAAATTTATTTTTTATTTTTCATTTATTTTATCATTCATTTATTTTTCATTTTAAATTATTATTTATATTTACCTCCCTTCTTCCTCTCCTCCCATTCCCTCCCCATAACTCCCCTCCAACCCTTTCAATCTACTTCTCTGCTTCTGTTCAGAAAGGAACAGTTCTCCCATGGAGGCCTTCTTATCAAGTTGCCATAAAACTAAGCACCTCCCTTTGTATTAAGGTTGAGCAAGGCAACACAGTATGAGGAATAGGTTCCCAAGAGCCAGCCTAAGTGTTAGAGAAATTTCCTGCTCTAGCTTGGTGTGGGGGCAGGACAGAAAAATCAGTCAACACTCACTGTTAGGAGTTCCACTAGTAGACCAAGCTACACACTGTTACATATGTGTAGAGGGCCTAGGTTGGTCTCATGCAGGTTCCCTGGCTGTTTGTTCAGACTCTGTGAGTTTTGATGAGGCAGGCCAGTTGCTTCTGTGGTGTTCTTGTCTCCTCTGGCTCCTACAATCCTTCTTCCCTCTCTTCAACAGGATCCCCAGAGCTTAGCCTCATGTTAGGCTGTGGGTATCTGCATCTGTTTCCATCAGTTACTGGATGACAATTGATGTAGTCACCAAGCTGATCATAGGAGATGGCCAGTTCAGGCTATTCCCCTAGGAGTCTTAGCTGGGTTTGTGCTTGTAGATTTGTGGGAGTTTCCCTCACATCAGGTTTCAACCTGATCCCCAAAAGCCTATCCCTTTCCATGCTACTCTTTCAATACTCCCTCCCCCAATGAGCCACCCCCAACCCAGTCTCTCAAGTTCCTATCCCGGAGATCTCTTCTGTTTCCCCTTCCCAGAGGGGGACACGAACCACCCCCTTGGGCCCCTCTTGTTACCTAGCCTCTCTGGTATTATGCTTTACTTCACAGCTAATATCCACTTATAAATGAGTATATACTATGTTTGTCTTTCTGAGTCTGGATTACCTCACTCAGGATTTTTTTTTGTAGTTCTATCCATTTGCCTTCAAATTTCTTGATGTCATTGTTTTTAACAGTTAAGTAATACTTCATTGTGTAAATGGACATTTTCTTTATTCATTCTTCTGCCGAGCAACATTTGGGTTGTTTCCAGATTCTAGATATTACAAATAAAGCTGCCGTGAACATAGCTGAGCAAGTGTCTTTGTGGTATGACTGAGTATCCTTTGCATATATGCCAAAGAGTAGTATAGCTGGGTCTTAAAGTGGATTGATTCCCAATTTTCTGAGAAGCTACCATATTGATTTTCAAAGTGATTCTATAAGTTTGGACTCCCACCAACAAAGGAGGAGTGTTGCCTTGTTCCACATCCCTGTCAGCATGAGCTGTCACTTACATTTTTGATCTTAGTCATTCTGACAGGTGTAAGATGGAATCTCAGAGTTGTTTTGATTTGCATTTCCCTGATGGCTAAAGATGTTGAACATTTCTTTAAATGTTTCTCTGCCATTTAAGATTATTCTGTTGAGTATTCTCTGTTTAGGCATATACTCAATTGTTAAATTGGATTATTTGGTTTTTTGATGTCTAGTTTAAATATTTTTAAATAATTTAAAACATTGAAATGAACAGGGGAAAACTGAAACAGTATTTAAAGAATCTGGAAGTTTTAAGTATGTATATCATATGCCAACACTAAAATTTAGAATTTTCAAAAATTAAATAAAGGCAACCCAAAATAAATAGAAAAATAACTTTGATAATGAAACACTGAAAAAAATGAAGTAATTTTTTTCCAAAGATGAATTGCATGGTTAGTACTCTAGCTAAGCTGGTTAAAATTAAAGCAGGATCACAAACAAGAGAACACGACAAACAGTTTATACATATGTACCTGACAAGTGTGTAGAATACCAGCCAAAACCTGTCAACAGAAAAATCCAATAAAATTTACCTAAACTAATTTAGGAAGTCATGTGAAGCTTTTGAACTCCATTACCAAATTTGATTTTTTTCAAGAAATTATTAGAAAATCATCTCAAACATTTGAACAAACGACTATCCCAATGCTATAGAGACCATGGCAGAAAAAATATTGAAGTGTGGTGCCTTTCATCTTTAGGATCGAGCTGACATCCAGCCATACGATAATACAGACATAAAAATCACAGAACAATAGTCCAAATTATCGCAGATACAGAAATGCCATTTCACATCCGTATTGACTCTTCCAAAGTTTACCAAGGCGACAATGCTCCTACTCATATATGGAGTAGAAACATACGGTTGTTTATTCTATAAGCTGTAGAGGTGGCTTAGAGCATCAAGGCACCTACTGGCAAGCCTGATGACCTGAGTTCCATTCTGAGGATGAGCTCCACGTGCTGGGTTGAGAGAACCAACTCCTTCTTATGTCATCTTCTGACTTCTCCATACATATGGTGACTTGTACACCCATACACAAATACCGTGTGTGCTCCCACACCCACACATCAAAAAATACATGTGATACAATTTTCTTTTTCTTTCTTCTTCTTCTTCTTCTTCTTCTTCTTCTTCTTCTTCTTCTTCTTCTTCTTCTTCTTCTTCTTCTTCTTCTTCTTCTTCTTCATCTTTTTTTGGGGGAGGAGGTTAAGACAGAGTTTCTCTATGCAACCCTAGTTGTCCAGGAACTCACTCTGTAGACCAGGCTGGCCTCAAACTCACAGAGATCTGCCTGCCTCTGCCTCTTGAGTCCTGGGATTAAAGGCATACACCACCACCATCTGGCATAATACAATTTTCAAAATGGTTAGTGCTAGAAGACACCATTGCAGTGTTTAAAAGGTTATCTGTATGGGTAGAATATGATCCAATAATACTATTGTACGCTGATTATAACTTAATAAATGCTCCTTTGTAGATAGCATGGAATGAAGTATTGATAGGTGTAAAAGCAGATGAATCAATACAACATTATGTTGAACAAAAGAGGACAGACAAATGATCACATGCAGACCAGTGCCATTTACATGTCTTCTGCAAACACAGGTATAATCCACAGTACAAAAAGCAGGCATAAATTGCTTAAGTTGTATGATGGCTATTCTTGGCTGTCAACTTGACTACTGATGTGGAATGATCCTTTTGTAACTATATAAATTATACTGTGATTGGTTTAATAAATAAGCTGACTGGCAAATGGCTGGACAGGATAAGGTTAGGCGAGAAAACCAGATTAAGGACACTGGGAAGAAGAACGGTGAAGTTTCAAGAGTTGCAAAAGATACAGAAAGAAGCAAGATGAATGTCCCTTATTCAAAGAAGGTACCACTATATGCACAGGGTAGATAAGAAATATAGGTTTAATTAGGCAGGTACAAGGGAGCGACTGTCAGGGGAGCAGGTCTGAGCCAGAGACTTCTGAGGGATTTGGCGCAAGCCAGGGACCTCTGCAGGAACAGACCCGAGACAGTGACCACCACAGGAGCAGGATGAAGCAGTGATCTCCACAGGATCAGGTACAGAGGGAGCCCACAGAGGGAGCAGGCCTGAGCAAGCAACCTCTACCAAGAAATTTCTACAACTCATAAACACCTTCAGTAATGTAGCAGGTTACAAGCAAGATTAATGTGAAAGAGTCAGTAGCTCTCCTTTACACAAATGATAAATGGTCTGAGAAAGAAATGAGAGAAATACCACCCTTTATAATAGCCACAAATAAAATAAAATATCTTGGAATAACTCTAACTAAACAAGTGGAAGAACTGTATGACAAGAACTTTAAATCTTTGAAGAAATAAATTGAAGAAGATAGCAGAGAATGGAAAGATATCCAATGCTCTTGGGTAGGTAGAATTAACATATCAAAAATGGCAATCTTGCCAAAAGCAATCTACAGATTGCTTTTGCCCATCAAATGCAATGCCCATCAAAATCCCAGAAAAATTCTTCACAGACCTCGAAAGAACAATACTCAACTTTATATGGAAAGCAAAAAACCCAGGATAGCCAAAACAATCCTGTACAACAAAGAAACTCCTAGAGGCATTACAGTCCCTGTCTTTAAACTCTACTACAGAGCTACAGTACTGAAAACAGCCTGGTATTGGCATAAAACAGACAGAAGGACCAATGGAACTGAATCGAAGACCTGGATATTAATCCACAAACCTACAAACACCTGATTTTTGACAAAGAAGCAAAAAATATGAAATGGAAAAAAGAAAGCATATTCAACAAATGGTGCTGGCATAACTGGATATCGACATGTAGAAGAATGAAAATAGATCCATATCTATCATCATGCATAAAACTCAAGTCCAAATGGATCAAAGATCTCAACATAAAACCAACCACACTGAACTGCATTGAAGCAAAATTGGAAAGTACACTTTAATGCATTAGCACAGTTGGCCAGATTCTAACTATAACCCCACAGACACTGAGAGAAACAGTTAATAAATGGGACCTCTGGAAACTGAGAAGCTTCTGTAAAGCAAAGGACACAGTCAACAAGACAAAACGGCAGCCTACAGAATGGAAAAAGATCTTCACCAACCCCACATTGGACAGAGGGATGATCTCTAAAATATATGAAGAATTCAAGAAATTGGTCATCAAAAGAACAAACAATCCAATAAAAAAAAATAGGGTACACAGTGTTCTGCCAGAACGTATACTTGCATGCCAGAAGAGGAAACCAGACCATTATAGATGATTGTGCGCCATCATGTGGTTGCTGGGAATTGAAGTCAGGACCTTAGGTAGAATTAACAAATTTCATCTTACACCTGCAAGAATGGTTTAGATCAAAAACACTGATGACAACTTATGAAGGAGAGAATGTGGGGTAAAGGGAACATTCCTTCATTGCTGGTGGGAGTGTAAGCTGGTATAGCCCCTTTGGATATCAGTATGGCAATTTCTCAGAAAATTAAGAAACAGCCTACCTCAAGACCCAGCAATACCACTTTTGGGAAATACCCAAAGGATTCTCAATTGTTCCACAAGGACATGTGCTCAACTATGTTCATAGCAGCATTGTTTATCATAACCAGAACCTGGAAACAACCTAAATACCTAAATGCCCCTCAACCGAAGAATGGATAAGGAAAATATGATACATTTGCACAATGGAGTACTACACAGCAAAATAATAATAATAATAATAATAATAATAATAATAATAATAATAATAATAATAATAATAATAATAAATGACATCTTGAAATTTGCAGGTAAATGGATGGAGCTAGAAAACATCATATTGAGTGAGGTAACCCAGATACAGAAAGACAAATATAATATGTACTTACTCATAAGTGGTTTTTAAACATAAATCAAAGGAAATCAGCCTATAATTAACAATCCCAAAGGACAACAATGAGGATCCTAAGAGAGACATACATGGATCTAATGTATATGGGAAGTAGAAAAAGAAAAGATCTACTGAGTAAATTGGGAGCATGGGGATCATGGGAGAGGGTTGAAGGGGAAGGGAGAGGATTGGAGGGAGCAGAGAAAAATATATAGCTCAATAAAAACAATTAAAAAGAAATATAGGTTAATTTAATATGAGCTATTGGCTGAGTATTTATAATTAAAATTAAGTCTCTGTGTTGGTTATTTGGGAGCTGGCAGGCAGGAAACAAAAGTCCACCTACAAATGGTCAGAATTAACAGAAAACCAAGCAGCTGGGAACGCCTGTGAGAGACTTTTATCTAATTAAATCATTTGTGAAAGGAAGATCCACCTTAAATCTAGATCATTTGAGGTAAGAAGACCCACTCTGAATCTGGGCCATACCTTTTTGCAACAGCCTATACAAGGGATACTGAATGAAGAGGCTTTTGCTCTTTGCATGCTTGTCTTTGTTCTCACTGGCAAGTTCACCTATCCTGCTGCCAAGGCATACCTGCAATGGCTTTAGAGCCTAGTTCTTCAGAATTTCAGTATATACTGAAGACCAACTAAGGTATCCAACCTTGTAGAGTGAACACCTGCTGGATTCTTGGACTTTCTGTTGGGAGACAGCCATTGTTGGATTATTTGGACAACAACAGCTTATAAAGCCACTCTAATAAATTCCATATACATACATATATACATAAATAATACATATGTACATATAAATCCTACCAGTTCTGTTCTTTTAGAGAACTCTGACTAATAAAACTTAGTAGAGAGCTTTTCTGAAAAACATTGTAAGACATGACTCAAATGGAATGGAAACATTGAGATATTTACTGTGTTGGTATCTATCCAGTTTATGCTTAGAAACTTAAATTTCTGGATTTTATTTCACTAAGAAGTTGAATTTTCAAATTTACAATAAGAAAAAAGGACTATTTTTTTTTTGCGTGTACGATTCATATTCAAGATAGTCTTCATGACCTAATGGGTACTTAGGCCCTCTTCAGAGCCAGTACCATGTCTTATTGGTTCTTCTATTCAAACTTATTTGATTAGCTAACAAGTATGATTGTTTCTAAGGGCAATGTAGCTGACCCTGTCTTCACTATTCTTGAAAGGAAAGCAGTGGCTGCTCCAGCTTGCCTTATTTCTTGTTTTCCTTGCCTGGATAGTTACTGTCAATGTGACTGAATAAGATGCATTGTTTTCTCTAAATGATTCCTAGCCATTACTGTCTCCTCCACAGACCTTTCCAGTTGTTCTCAGTGACTACTTCCATTCTTGCTAGAATCTGATTTTCTCAAATTAGATCCTTTACTGCTGCGGGAGCTACTTCTGCTCCTTCGGCCAATAGCTTTTAAGATACCAGCCCACTGGGTCATGGTCTTTTGTTTTAAAAAGCAGCGGTAGCCGTGTGCTCACTCTCTTGCTTCCGGCTTCCGGCTGTTAGACTTCGTTCCTGATCGTGCAGAGGGCTGTTGTCTGGGACAGTGATCTCTAAGTTTTTCCCTTTAAATAAATAACCATTTTATTAATCACAATTCCAAACTGGTGTGGGATTGTTTTATGACTTATGCCTTCACTTTGTTTAAAAAAAAAAAAAGAGGGGGAAGTGGTGCAGGAGAATTGTCTGTATTCTGTCAATCATGTTTTAAATAAATGCTGATTGGCCAGGCAGGAAGTATAGGTGGGACAACCAGACAGGAAGTAAAGGTGGAGCAAGAACAGGAGTATTCTGGGAAGAAGGAAGTTCGTTCCCAGTTCTGCCCAAACCACTGAAGAAGCAGGATGTGACCTGCCCTGCTGAGAAAAGTACTTAGCCATGTGGCTAACATAGATAAGAATAATGGATTAATATAAGCTACAAGAGCTAATAAGAAGCCTGAGCTAATGGGCCAATCAGCTTATCATTAATATAGACTCTTTGTGTAATTTCTTTGGGACTTGCCAGCTGTGGGAACTGGGCAGGATGGAAACCCCAACTAGCAGGCCCCTCATGTTACAGAATGGCACCCACGTGGATAACTGCATCCACAGAAAGCCTGAGAAAGCTTGGGAAAGAATAGAGTAAAGCATGCTTTCTTGGTAGGAGCAATTTCTCGGGTCTGCTCTGCTTGCTAGAGGCAAACAAGTGCTCTCATCTAAGAGAGGCTTCCTGACTCAGCTTTAGCTGTAAAACCTTGCAGCTCTTTTAAGAGGTCCTGCCATGAACACTTACATAGTGTTGATGAAAAGCTGACCAAATGTTTTTTTTAGTTTTCAGCTGTAGCAGGAAAAAAGCTGCACTGTTTTAAAATGCCAGCTGTCTGGGCCATCCTGCCAGGGCAAACTCTGACTCTTTCAGGCAGGCGGTCTGACTATGGAGCATTTGAATGTGTTTTCTGAGTACACTACTGCAGCTTGCTTGCTGGCAGGGACCTTGAAATGCCATAGAGTTGTGGCAATAAACATGGCTCTGGCCAGTACCTCAGCCATGAGGCTGAAATCTCAGAAAGCTAAGAAATGGGCTGGATCCAGTAGTCAAAGACACAGCTTTTAATCCTACCTTAAATGCTTGGTAAATTAAAGACTCATGTGGTCAGTAAAAGAGAGCTATACAGTAAAGAGAGATTCAAAGACAAAGAAAAACCTCTAAATGGTTTACAGTGTGTTAAAAATATATGCAGGCTAAAGGTTAAAGTTCTTAAAGTAAAAAAGAAAGAAAGAAAGAGAGTAGTTGGGTGTGGTGGTATACACCTTTAATCCCAACACTTGGGAGGCAGAGGCAGACAGATCTCTGTGAGTTCGAGGTGTAGTAGCACACACCTTTAATCCCAGCACTGGTGAGGCAGAGACAGGCAGATCTCTGTGAGTTCAAGGATAGCCTGGTATACAGAGGGAGTTCCAGGATAAAGATACACAGAGAACCTGTCTCAAAAAGCCAAAAATTAAAAGTAAAAATAAAAGAAATAGAAAAATAAGATAAAGCTGTATAAAGATGGAAAATACACAGAGAATCTGGATACTGTATGTTATTATGCTCTCTTTGAATTGTTTGAATGCTGAGGAAGGAGCAACAGCTGCTAAAAGACTTTTGTTTATAAATGCTGCTGAATTAACCCAAGGAAGGTATTTTGAAAATACCTTGACTTCAAAATTGAAGTCAAAAGATATGTTACTTTGGAGAAAAGATTTTGCTTTTGTTTTCACAGGAAATGAGAGACTGTGGATTCACTCTGAGTTAAGAAAAATCAGGTTTGATCAAGGAAGACCAACTGAGAAATCTCTGGTAGGAAAAGATGACCCAGATGACTGAGTTCTATATCCAGAACAGATTCAAGACTGCTGCCTGAGATGATCAAGCCTCACAGGATACTCCAGTCAGGACTTGATCATAACTCTAAATTTTCTTTAAGTCCCCATAAGATTATCAGCGCCCCCAACCAGCTGGAAGTAGACTGGAATACTATTCCCGCATTCCCAAAAAATGGGCTATGGATATTTTTCTTTGTTTTTTTTTTTTTAAAGGAGGGGGAAGTGGTGTGGGAGAATTGTCTGTATCCTGTCAATCATGATTTAAATAAACGCTGATTGGCCGTTAGCCAGGATGTATAGTTGGGACAACCAGACAGGAAGTAGAGGCGGAGCAAGGAGAATAGGAGAATTCTGGGAAGCAGGAAGCTCTTTCTGTAGTCCTTCCCAGACCACCAAAGAAGCAGGATGTGACCTGCCCTGCTGAAAAAGGTACTGAGCTATGTGGCTAAGATAGATAAGGATAATGGGTTAATATAACCTACAAGAGCTAATAAGAAGCCTGAGCTAATGGGCCAATCAGTTTATAATCTTCTGGAGACCTCTGTGTGATTTTCATTGGGACTTACTGGCTGTGGAACCAGGCAGGACAGAAACCCCAACAAGCAGGCCCTCATTGCTACACTTTACCATAGTAATGAGGGGTATTTGTAAATGATGCATACATAAATAAGCCTCTGACTAAAGAAAAATTGTTTGGGGCTCCAAAAAGCCAGTTCAAGCACTAGGGATAAATCCTGGTCTCAGTGCCAGTGTTCCCACAGATTGCCCAGACACACAACTATCACCCACATTCAAAGGGTCTCATTTGGGCCTATGCAGGTTCCCCCACTGTTAGTCTGACTCTGTGAGTTCCCACCAGCTCAGATCAGCTGTTCCTGTGGATATCCACATCATGGTCTTGACCCCTTTGCTCGTATTATCACTCCTCCCTCTCTTTGACTGGGCTCTGGGAGCTTGGCCCAGCACTAGCTGTGGATTTCTGCATCTGCTTCCATCGGTTGTTGGATGAAGTTTCTATGATGACAATTAAAATAGTCATCAATCTGATTACAGGGGAAGGTCAGTTTAGGTACCCTCTCCACTCTCCACTAATGCTTAGTATCTTAGCTGGGGTTATCCTTGTGGATTCTTGGGAACTTCCCTAATGCCAGGTTTCTTGCTAGCCCCACAATAACTGCTTAAATCACAATATCTTTTTTCCATTCCTCCATCTCAGCCATCCTGTTCCCTCGTATTCTTCTCCTCTCTTTCCTTCCCCCCTTATGCCCACTCTTCCTCCCCATGCTTTCAATTTTCTCAGGAGATTTTTTTCTATTTCCCCTTCCCAGGTGGATCCATGTATGTCTCTCTTAGGGTTGTCCTCATTACCTAGGTTCTCTAGCTGGTTATCCTTTGCTTTATGGCTAATATCCACTTATGAGTGAATACATACCATGTGTATCTTTCTGGGTCTGGGTTACCTCACTCAAGATGATTGTTTTTTTCTAGTTCCATCCATTTTCCTGCAAATCTTTACATGGTACAAGACCGCTGTCCCACAGTATTTCATACTACCCCTCAAATGTTCATTAATTTTTACTGTCTCAGCACGTATTTCCTCCCACAACTCCATGTCTCCTCCTGATTTGGTCCTCCCATTCCAGTTTATTATCTCTTCTAGTTTCCTTTCCTAAAGAGCTCTGTCTGTTTCCTCTAGTCCCTTACTCTTTCCATACTCTTCTATGGTTCTATAGATTGTAGCCTGGTTATCAATTACTTAACAGCTAATATCCACATATGAATAAGGCATACCATATTTGTCTTTTAGGCTCTGGGATACTTCACTAAGAATGCTTTTTTTTTTATATCTATCCATTTACCTGAAAATTCCATGCTTTCTTTTTTTTCCTGTCTGAGTACTACTCCATTGTATTTATACCTCATTTTCTTTGTCTGTTATTGTTATAAGGGACATTTTATTTTTTCCAGCTTCTGACTATTATGACTAGAGCAGCAGTGTACATGGTTGAACATGATCTCTGTTGTAGGATGAAGGATCCTTTTGGTAGAGGCTATAGATAGATCTTGAGATATATAGATTCCCATCTTTCTGATGGAAACTGTCACATTGATATTCATAGTGGTTGCATGAATTTTCACTCCCACCAGCAATGGAAGAGTGTTCCCCTTACTCCACATTGTTACCAGCATGAGACGTCACTTGTTTTTTTTATTTTAGTCATTCTGACAGGTGCAAGATGAAATCTCAAAGCGGTTTGAATTTCATTTCTCTGATTGAAGAAGGATGCTGAATATTTCTTTAAGTGTTTCTCAGCCATTTGAGTTTCCTCTATTGAGAATTCTCTGCTTAGATCTATACCCCATTTTTAAATTGGTTTATTTGAAACTTCCCAAAATATATAAATATGTGACAACAGTCTAAATGAAACAGCTAAACAATGGGGGAGACAGAATCCCAGTGGGACATCTCTTGATAACAAACAAAGCTTCTAGTACTGGGATTGGGTTATATCTAATTGAGTTATTGGCCAAAGGGGTCCCATGATAACCCCCAAACAACCCAGGCTATTGCCAAGGCTGTATTTTGTTTCCACAAGCTGACAGCAAGGCCCCACTGAAGAAGATAACAGGTACACAAGTCATTGAAAATGGAGATGTCAAGCTGGTGCCTACATAAAGACTTCATTCCTGTGTTCTTTTGTCTTTGGTATAGGAAGACACTCTTCATGCTACCAAAAATGAAACATAAACACCAAGCCAGCCACAACATCTTTGATTTACAAAAATGCTGTATTGCCTGCAAGATATGCTAGGACAATCATTGCACAAAGCTTGTGGGAGGAACCAACCAATATCTGATTTGACTTAAGGCCCACTGCATGGGATAGAACCAATACCCAACACTGCTTGTGTGATCTAGAATCAGAGATTAGACATCTCAGGAACCTAGGATAATACTGGTCTAAGAAAAGGATAAAATTTAAAAAGAGAAAAGAAAAACATATAGTGATAAAATGACTTCTAGTGATATTCTGCCATATTCATAGAACGGTGCTTTGATCAGTCCTCCTGAGGCCATGGGAACAAACACAGAGACCCACAGCTAAACATTACACAGAGTGGAAGACCTTGGAACATCTAGCCCTAAATAGGATGTGTCCACCAAAGCCTTCCCCTCAGATCTCAGGGAAGCATGTGGAAGAGTAAGGATAAAGAGTGGAAGAGCCAAAGGGGCATGGAGGACACCAAGAAAACAAAGTCTTCTAAATCAACACAATCAAGTCTCACATATACTCACAAAAATTGAAGCAGCATGCACAGGGCCTCCACAGGTCTGCACCAGGTCCTCTCTCTATATATTATGGCTTCCAGTAATTCTTATGGAGAATTCCTTTGGGTGCGAATGAGATGGCCTCTGATTCCTGGACCTTTTCTTTGTTTCTTCCTTCTGTTGGTTTGTCCTGTCCAACCTTAATGCGATAGTTTTTTTAAAAACTTATTTTATTTTATTATTTTTAAGATGATGAATAAATGAATGAATGAATGAATGAATGAATGAATGAATGAATGAATGAAAACTACCACTTGTGTAAAGGTTAACGACTGAGCTGTCATTTATATCTGCTGAGAGAGGGAAAAGCAATTTTCTCCAATGGAGTGATACTGGGTATATCAATCACTCCAGGGCAGGCCTTATGTTCAGGAGCAGTTGATCAGCATATAATGGACTACACATTTTTTGTTTGTTTATGTGTGTGTGCGCACATGTGCATGCATACATACACATACACACTTTTATTTGATCAGAATTTGATGTTTGCTCGTTTTTCTTTTTATATGCTGTTTTATTCTGTTTTATTGGATTTTGGAGTGGGTGTTGTATTGGTTTTTTGTTTGAGATAGAATTTAAAGTTCGGTGGGAGGAGTTTGGGGAGAGGATCAGGAAGGACTTGGGGGAGGGGAACATATGATTAAAATATATTTAAATTTAGAAATTGTGTTAAATAAAAATATAATAAAAAAGAAAAAATAAAGTAATGTACTAATTTCTTGGGAAAAGGAGAGTCTAACATAGTTTAATATTTACTGTTTTGCATGGTTTTTAGTAATTACTCTTGCATGGGTTTACAACAAAAACAAATAAGTGGGTAAAAAGAAATACAAAATATGAAGTTTGAAGAGAAAAGCCTCAGGAAATTTAATGTTGGAGCCAAGGTAGTGCCAAAAGATATAAGGAGAATAGGAAGAGGCCTGATCTGAAAAGGAGGGGTGCCCATGGAACAAGACCCCACCCAGTTAAGCTTCCAACTTGTGAAAGAAAAAGACTTAAGGCATTTTCTGTTTTTAAAAACAAGAAGAAATAAAAGCTACTAAATATATGATTCAAAAAGACAAGGATTTATTCCAAGCAAGTGACCAAACTTGGCAGTATCATCCAGACGGTTCTGGCTTAGAGTCACAAGCAACGTGCAAGTAAAGGAGCTGAGAGCCTTCCTCTGTGTTTGAGGAGGGCTGCTGAGTCAGGGCTTCGTGCAGCAGGTAGGACCTGCAGGAAAACTCTGAGAGGTCAAGAGCCCTGAGAGGCCATTATGTGAAGTGGAGAAAGTGAAAGCTGGGTTGTATTGTAGATCCCAAGTTTCTGGAAATGCCAGAGCCATAGAATATCTGTCAAGGAGAGCTGCGCATATGGAGTAGAACCTGCCCAAGAAAGAGAAGGCTGCTGCAGGCAGCAAAGCTGGCATGATAGAGCCATCTAAGCCCTTTGATATCACATAAAAAGTTACAGGATTTGAAGTTTACCCTGCTTGATTTCGGTCTTGCTTTGGCCCAGTATTTCCTCACTGTGACACAAGTCCTCCTTTTTAGAATGATAATGTATGTTCGGTATCATTGTATGTTAGAAGTATATAATTTTCTTTTGGTTTTTATAAAGATTTATAGTTAAGAGCTTGCCTTGAATCTCAGAAGAGAACTTGGATTTAACAAGTATTCAGACTATAAAAGAATGTGGGGATTTATGAAATTGGACAAAATGCATCCTGCATTCTGTTATGACCACAAGACTATGGGGACCAGGGAGTGGACCATGGTGCCCTGAATAAGAATGGCACTCATAGGCTCTTGTGTTTGAATACTTGGTTCCCAGTTAGTGGAACTGTTTGGGAAGGATTGGGTGGTGTGATCTTATTGGAGAAAATGCTTCACGGGGGTGGGTTTTGAGGTTACAAGGACTGACACAGTTCCCAGTGCTCTCTCTCCCTCTCCTGCCGCTTTCTCCCTTCTACTTGCTGATTGTGATGTGAGCTCGCAGGCACATTTTATGCCATGGACTCTTGGTGCCATGGACTCTAGTCCTCATGATGTCATAAACCCACCCAAGTACTTTTTAGGTTTTTCATGGTGTTTTCTCACAGCAACAGAAAAGGAGCTAAGACAGAATGTGTCCCCTGTGAATACACACATGTGCACCCAGTGCCCATGGAGCCCAGAAGAAGGGTTTGGATCTTCTGGAAATGCAGTTTACGTGCATGCCACCATGTGGGTGCTGGGGACCAAGCCCTTAAAGTCTCACTCAGCCACTTTCAGCCTCTGCAGCTGAACCTTTCACAGAGCAAATATGGGAGATGATGCTTGACACCATTCTTTGCTTCTTATCCTATCCTATGTGTAACTTTCTTGGATCAATATCAGGACATATTCTATAGTTTTAAATAGAGTATAATTAGTTAAAGTCAGGGATTTGGCTTATAGCAACTCAATATGCTTTTCTATCTCAAATCCATAAAGAAGCTATAACAAACCAGTTTTAATGAACAAGAATGAAGCCATAATTTCTTTTTGGCTGTAGGAACCAGTTCATCTCTTGCTAGAAGAAAGGCAAATATTGCCTTTACTACTGCTCAATAGATTTAATGTATGTAACTTAGGATATGTAGCAGTGAATAATAGAACCCGTTTCCCATCTTCATGCAATGTATATTTTGGCGAAAATGACCATAGACCACTCTCCCTATTATAAAGGAAACAAACAGGATACTGCTTCAAAGCATATCAGGAGAAAATATGCTATAAAAGGGAAATTTGTGGTAGAAATCTTTAGGTAATGAGGTTGGACAAATTAAGCAAGTAGACTCTCAGCCTATTCTCTGTTGTTGTATCTAAATCTGGTATAACATAAGAGAAGAGTTTTATTTTTTTGAGTCTTATAGTTTTGGAGGCTCAAAGTGTGAGACTTATTGGTTGTGTTGTCTCAGTCACAATGCAGGGGTAAAGGTTTATGGGGCATGGCATCACAATGTCAGAAGAGGTCACATGGCAAGAAAGGACACCAGAAAGGCTGATGTATCAATCTAGCTTTCTTTATAAGATCTCTGTCTCTCTATCTCTCTGTTTCTACATTTACCCCCCTCTCTCCCCTCCCTCCCCCTTTCTTGAGAACAATATCATTCAACTTCCACTCAACTCCAGGCAATACTGGAAATGATTTCACTACTTCTAGTAAGGATGCATTTCTTAATAGCTTTACCCCTTCATATTCTCACCACAGCAAAGGCCGAAATCCAGAACATAGCCCAAAATGGGAAATAGACCCAAACACATATAAACCAAAGCAGGGTTCAATGGGGCAAAAAAAAATCGTGCAGCTAATTCAAGGCACTCTCATTCATGATATCCATTTAGGGAGCTTAGTGTTCATTGCTTAGATTATAGGGTTCTAAGTGGAGGTGTGGGAGGAGGTTTAGTTCCCAGCTTCTTTAATATATAAAAAAGATTGTTTTATTATATATTAAAGTATTTATGTGACTGAAGAATAAGATGGCTTACTTCAAGACAATAATCCCGAAGTAATGATTTTTCCTCTTTTGTTAACTTTGTATTTATGAATTTCTTGGTGATCTTTCATGCTTATGTACAGTGAGTACACTGGATATTCAAAAGGAATTGCTGCTGCTTCTTCATTCCCAACATTACTTTGATATTGCAAATAAGGAGGTAAATTGGATAAATGTATTATCAAGGATTCACAAAAAACATTAGTTTAACTGTCATTTAAGATAATTAATCATAATATTATAATTTATCTTGAATAGCTCAAACCTTGTTTGGAATATTTCTTTTTAAATAATGAGATTATTTGTTACAATTTTAGGAAATGTTTAAGTGAAAAAATGTATTTAATGTCATGTATTCCCAATACAAGTTAAATCTTATAGTAAGGTTTTAAGAAATACAAGAAGAAAACCATAAGATTTTAAAACATTGGCAATGCCAGAAGGATTTTCGCATACTTGTCTCGTGGAAATATCAGTCTTATAAACTCCCCACGTGTGAAAATATCCTCAAAAGAGATATGAAATCCACCTGAGAGGTTACACTGTGGGGCAGAAATAAGAAGAGGTACATTGATGATGGGGAAAGACAGTTTTATGTTTCCTGTGCTACTCTTTCCACAAGCATCGACAGCATGATATGGAGAGCGATGTCTTCTACATGGAGGAAGGAGAGTGAATTGAAGCCTCAATGACACAGCAGACATTGATGCCCGGAGTTGTCCTGGTAACTAGGCACCAAATCAATCCTCCCCAGCTCTTACTAGCACCCTGAGATAGACTACAGACTGGCCCCAAGGCTAGAGTGTACACTGTGGCTTCAGTCTTTGTTTGGCTCTCAAAGACCTAGATTTATTTCATTGACCCAAGTTAGCTAGTTCCATACCCCCAATAGCATCATAAACTCAGACTTCAGGCCTATTCCTAAGTTCTTGGGGATACAGCAGACTTGAGGTTCAGAGCAACTCATAAATCATAGTCTAGGCTTACTATTGCCTAGTAATAGATCCCAATCCAGACTAGTCTCTGCAGTCTCAGATGCTGGGACTTACACTATTGATCCAAGATGAAGTATGGACCCAGTACTAGGCTGCTTTTTGTGGATATAAGTTATCAGGTGTGCTCACTTTGGCTGGGATGCCAAGCCAGTTTCACCACACTTGGCTTCAGGTCCAATAATGTACAGTCAGTCATTGCCAGCCCTATTCAAATGTCAAAATAGACCAGGTTGGTGAACCCATACCCTAAGCCTACTCTGGGGACTCGGGTGCCAGATGTGACCTAAGCATCAGGCCAGACCGCCTGAGGACGCTAACACCCTCACTAACAGACGCAAGGCGGCTTTTCCAGGGTCTCTTGTCAGACTTGCAAAGAGAGTTCCTTGTCAAACGCCAGTGATCAAAATTGGAATAGGCACTTGTTTCTTTGACCACAAAGACATAAGACATGGCCATATATTCATGAATAACTGTAAAATATGATACCAACCAGAAATTGCATAATGAACCACCTACAACTGATCCTAAAATAATGGAGATCTGTGATCCATCTGACAAAAAAAATTTGAAATAATCTTTTCTAAAAGTTCAGAGACTAACAAGAGAAAGATAACTACATGAAACAGGAAACTAACATGTGGATAAAACGCAAGTTCAACAGAGATGCTAACCACAAGAAGAAGCAGAGAAAGAAGCTAACGTTCGTTAAAGAACACAATTAGTGAATCAAGAAAAGAAACAAAAATGTCAAGGACTCCAATTGCAAACTCAACTAAGCAGAAGAAAGAGCCATCCATCTCTAAGAAGAAAGTGCCAAGCTAAGACACGGTGACATAGAGGGGAAGGGAAGGTGAAAAGAAAGTGCCTGTCACAGAACTCAATGCGGTCTGCTCAGAATCCCTCTGTTTATACAGGACTTGCAACCATGGAGGAAGAAACTTATGATGGGCATGCAGCAGGAGGAGTAGCATAGCACAAAACAAAAACCAACCCACAGAATGAGATGCTGAGGAAGAATGCAATGAAATAAGGAGTCAAAAGCCCCTAAATATGCTCTGAGAGTCTGTAATACAGGAAGAACCCAAATATTGCCACCCTCCAACATTTTATTAGAACTGATAAATCAATCCTGTACTGTTTCAGTATACATAATCAATATACACAAGTGGTACTATTAAATACTAAAAGCTGTTAGAAGACTAAGAAAGCAATAATGTGCTGTTGCTAAAATCCCTTCCTTAAGAGAGTTGCAAACAATATCTGTGTATCCCCCTACCCCAGGGCCTGAAGTCCAAGTCCACCATAGATCACCTAGAAAAACTGATGAGTTCTAGTCTACGGTGAGTTCCAGAACAAGTGGTGAGGAGAGAAGTTATGGGTAGTAGCATAGTAGCATAGGTGACTTCACAATAGCCACACTGGGAAGTCAGTACCCAGCAGGGATGATGGCTTTCGCCATCTACATAGATGGAACACTTCCCCTCATCCTTGCCACATATATCCTCTAGTCTCTCTCTCAGGACCACATGTAATTAGGACAGAGCTACATACAACTGTTTGGGAGGAGTGGATAGATACTCAGATAAGGGTCTCATGACCTTCCCATAAACTCTTTTTTTGAAGGAAAGCCAATGATCAACAGGCCCAGTGGTGATAATCTTTTGCAATCAGGCCCAACAGATCCTGAAGATGGTGGCAGTTTGGCTCAGAGAATAATCCTGCATTAAAGAGCAACAAAACACTTTTAATAAGATGCACCCAAGAGGTGACTGATCTGTGTATTGAATCTTAGAGATTCAACATACCCTTCTTTGCTATGTGCATTGAGAGAACAATTTTCTCAAAATGTCCACCGTTCTTAAGCCAATCTATAGACTTACTGTAGGCTGTGAAATCTCAATGCGATTTCTTCACTGAGAAACTTCTACAACTAAAAAGCAATGACAAAATCATTGATAACCAAAGCAATATTAAGAATAAAAATAAAAAACAACAACAAAACCCACAAAGTTACAGTGTTCCTGAATTTGAAAGACTCTATAATGCTATAACAAAACAATATGGTTAAAAGCAGATGATATAAATCATTGGATCACACTATAGAGCTCAGAAAGAGATTATACTATCAATCTTTGACAAAACTGCCGGAAACACACCAGGAGAGAAGAGGAGATAATTCTTTTAACAAAATGCTGCTGAGATAATTCTCTGTATATAGTCAAAAGAACAAAATAGGAGCCTTTTCTCATGTATAGAAATTGACTCAATGGATCATGAACTGGAGGCTGAATGTCCTTTGTTTATGGCTTGAATCCACTAATAAGTGAGTACATACCATATTCATATTTTGGGGTCTGGGTTATCTCACTAAGGATAGTGTTTTCTATTTCCATCCATTTGCATGCAAAATTCAAGATGTCATTGTTTTGTTTTTGTTTTTTGTTTTTGTTTTTTTTTTTCCACTGAGTAGTACTCTAATGTGTATATATGCCACACTTTCTTTATCCATTCTTCCATTGAGGGGCATCTAGGTTGTTTCCATGTTCTGGCTATTACAAATAATGCTGCTATGAACATAGTTGAACAAATGCTTTTGTAGTATGATTTGGCATCTTTTGGGTATAAGGTGAACCCAAAGAAAAACATATATAGATCCTCCTGGAAATTGGAAGCAGACAAGATCTCCAGGCAAAAGTTGGGAGCATGGGGGTGGGGGTAGGGTGGGGGGAAGGGGAGAGGGGGAGAGAGAAGGGGAAGGGGAAGACTGGGGAGAGCTTGGGGGAATGGGATGGTTGAGATGGAGGAATGGTGGATATGGGAGCAGGGAAGAAGATATCTTAAGTGAGCCATATTATGGTTGGCAAGAGACTTGGCTCTAGATGGGTTCCCAGGTGTCCATGGGGATGTCCCCAACTAGGTCCTTGGGCAGCAGAAGAGAGGGTGCCTGAACTGGCCTTGTCCCATAGTCACACTGATGAATATCTTGAATATCACCATAGAACGTTCGTCCGGCGATGGATGGAGATAGAGACAGAGGCCCACATCAGAGCACTGGACTGAGCTTCCAAGGTCCAGTTGAAGAGCAGAAGGAAGGAGAAGATGAGCAAGGAAGTCAGGACCATGAGGGGTTGGTCCACCCACTGAGACAGTGTGCCTGATCTAATGGGAGCTCACCAAATCCAGCTGGACTGGGACTGAACAAGCATGTGATCAAACCGGACTCTCTGAATGTAGCTGACAATGGGGGCAGACTGAGAAACCCATGATAATGGCACTGGGATTTGTCTCTACTGCATGTACTGGGTTTTTGGGACCCTAGTCTGTTTGGATGCACACCTTCCTAGGCCTGGATGGAGGGGGGAGGGACTTGGACTTCCCACAGGACAGGGTACCGTGCCTTCTCTTAGGACTGGAGGGGCAGGGGGGATAGTGAGTGGAGGAGTGGGAGGGAAATGGGAAGAGGGGAGGAGGTGGAAATTTTGAATGGTATTATTTATAAATCAAGAAAAATTTTTTAAAAAAGGCCATCTAGCATGGTGAAAATATAGTTATATTAAAAAATAAACAGTAGTTATGAAGTCTAAAAAAAAAAGAAATAAACTCAATGGACCAAAGATTTGGACATAAGACTAAAACTGTTAAACAAATAGAAGAAAACGTAGAGAGAGCTAATTGACAGTGGTCTGAAAAATGGTCACTTAGGTACATTCCGCAAAGCACAGGCAAAAAAAGCAAACAGATAAATGGGGTTTTATTAAGTTATAAATTTCTGAGCAGCTAAGAAGATGATCACTGTAATGAAGAGGCATCCTTTGAAATGGGAGAAAAAAGTTTCAAATCACATACTTGAAAGGGAATTAACAATCAACGTAAATCATGAGTTGGTAAAACTCAACAGGAAGACATAAAACCAAACCAAAAACCACGCAGTGCCCTTTGTTAGAATGCGGATAAGGCCCCAGAATCAGTCCTGGGTACCCCTTCCCACCCCTCAAAACATGAGGCATAGGACATGAACGGACATCACTCAAATGGCCAATGGCCGAATGAAAGATGTTCACTATTATTAATTATCACAGATATGCAAATTATACACAGGAGAAGACACTCACACCTTTTTAAAGGATAAAATATAACAAGAGTTGCTGAGAATATATAGAGGAAAAAATTCTTGCACAGTAATGGTGAGAATTCAGCTTATTAAAGTAATATCAAAAGTAGTATAAAAGTTCCTAAAAATAAAAAGTAGTTGTATTACAGGATTCCCACTTCTGAGTGAATATATGTAGCATGATTTCTAATTGGTCTTATTAATAAAATCAGAGTCAGATATTAGGGAGTAAAATTTGATCTAAAATCAGAGAAGCAGAGCAGACAGCTACTAGTTCTTACCTTTACTGAATCATCAGACTGAATGGGCAATCCTGTCTCTATGAAACCTCAGACTGAATCCTGAATCCTGTCTCCTCCCACCTCATATTCCTCTCTCTGCCCAGCCATATTATTTTCCATCTCTACCTCCTTAGTGCTGATATTAAAGGTGTGTGAGTCACACCTCTTGGCTCTGTTTCTCTTTTAGACCGATTCAATCTTGTGTAGCTCAGGGTGGCCTTGAACTCACAGAGATCCATCTGCCTGTTTTCTGAATTTGGGGATTAAAGGCGCCTGGCCTCTATGGCTAACTAGTGTGACTAGCTCTGCACTCTGATCTCCAGGCAAGCTTTATTTGTTATAACACAAACAAAATATTACCACAAATATATGCAAGAAAATGTAGATAAAAATGTTGAAGAGATATCATTGTAGTGATTCTTTTGGTCATGGTAGTGATACAGCTGAGGAAATGTGGAATCTATTCGAACTTCATCAAATGATGAATGAATATAAGCAAATGTATGAAGGAAATCTACATGTACCCAGTAGAATATTAACCAGTCTGTTAAAAGAAGCCAACAACATGGTCATACCTAGAAACCTGAGGCTGGTGAACAAGCCAAGCAAGATACACATGAGTTTCTCTGACTTATATGAAGATCTAAAAATGCTTAACCCATAGAAGCAGAGAATAGAATGGAGACTGTCAGGGCCTAAGGTTATGCAAAGGGGAAGTGAAACTTTAGGAAAAAGAATCAAAGTGACATTAGTTTTGGGGGATGAGTAAGTCTGGGAAGTGATTGCTTAACACAGTGAGTATGGTAAGCAGTACTGAATTTACATCTGAGCATGGTTACGAAGATTCTAAATGTTTTTTCCACAAAAGTTATGTGGGTGCGAAAGTTTATGCTAATCCACTTGGTTTAATCATGTTATAGCATGCACCTATATCAAAATATGTCATTCACTGGAAACACATTTTATTTAGTTTTTTAAGCTTTTTCCTTTTGGGGGTCTGGGGTGAGAGATGGCATGTATTTGGGGGTCAGAGGACAACTTCTGGAAGTTGGTTCTTTATTTCAACCAATTGAGTTCAGGGATCAAACTCAGGTAATCAGGCTTGTGTGGCAAGTAGTTTTGCATGTGGGCCAGATCACCAGCCTGTTTTTAAATCATTCCTTGATAAGACTGGGGGGAGAAAGAAGCCTTAATAAAAAAAAGATAACCTTTATAAAATATTCATCTCTTGCTTTTTTATTACACATGGTTATAGTCATACATGTGTCCTTTCTACATAGCACATTGCAAGAAGTGCCACACGGATAGAATTTTGATCCACCTGTTGGATAAAACCTATGCCTACTTTATACCACAGTGGTGGCCATTTTATATATCTGGAATGTTATAGAAAATATCCTTTAGAAACTTCAAATGTACATTAGTCAGATTTACTTATAATCAATAATTTACCTTTAAACCTTATTGACAGTGATTTTTACATTTTTGTTATTGTCTGAAGACATATTTCATATATGAATATACTGTGCATTGATCAAATCCACCTTTCGTTCCCTCCATTCTAGTCTGTCCATGCCTCCCATTTCCTTCCCAAATTCTATTTAAACCCACTTAGTCCCCTAGTACTAAGTATGCTTATGGGTATAGGGCCATTATATACTGGAGCATGGGCAGCCTCTGAGGTGTAGCATCGAAGGAAAGCTGAACATTCTTACTTCCTGCAGCCACCAATTGCTAATGGCTCCTTAGGAAGGAGTGGGACTTCAGGAAATCATCTCCTGGCCAAGCTTGAGTTTTGATTGGCTTACATTGGTCTTGTGCAAATAATCCTAGCTGCTGTGTGTCCTTCTGTGCAACAGCTCAGTAATGTCTGGAAAATACTGTTTCTCAGCAGTCTTCCACTATTTCTGGCTCTCTGAATGCTCTGCCCACTTCTTGAAAGATTCCTATGTATGAAGGGGAAGTAATGCAACACACATGTCCCATTTATGGCTGAGCCTCCCATGGTCTCTTTTCCTTTGTTCAAGGCTACTGTTTCTCTTTTCCTCTGTTTCTGTAGTAATGTTTTGAAAATCAAAGACAGAGTGATCCAGATGTTTTGGACAAGAACGGAGGCATTTTTGTGTCAGTTTTCAAACCACACTAGTGTTACACTTTTTCAAAAACATGTTGGTGACTTCTGCACATCTTTACACGTTCCCGTGCAGTGATTCTCAACCTGCAGGTCACAACCCCTGTGGGGGTCATAGGGCCCTTTCACAGAGGTCACCTAAGACCTTCTGAAAACTCAGATATTTACATTACAATTCATAACAGAAGCAAAATTACGTTATGAAAATAATTTTATGGCTGTAGGTTACCACAACATGAGGAACTGTATTAAACGGTTGCAGCATTGGGAAGGTTGAGAACCACTTCTCCAGCGTATTTACAAGGGTATCTCATCATCAGAGCCTTTGATTTCATCCACATGCAAATGTCTTTCTGATCTTTAAGGACATTTTACGTAGCCAGGTAGTCTACTCATAAAACCAAAGTGTACCTATTGAGCAAAATATCCATATGTATGAACAGTGCACACATTCATACATACAATAGGGAATAATACAACCATACTGAGATAAATGATGGCCTTCTTACCTGTGTAACGATCCTGTAATATGTAAGATACTGAGAATTGTTACAGTTCTCTTCTTGGACTAATTCCCATTCCTCATTTAAAACTCACTGCAGCTGTCCTCTCCTCTTAACGCGTTCCCTGAACACCTGTAGACTATCATAGACTCTCATCCCTCTGCTCCCTTTAAGACACGGCATGCAGCTTTACCATTTTGCCGCCACACAATGGTAGTGAAAATGAAGCACTATACTACCTCTTTCCTCACACACTTGTTTTTTCATCAGTTCTTGAGCTTTCAGAAGGCAGAAATCTCTAGATTTTTGTGTATAAATAAGTCCTTGTCTCCAAGGCCAGTTTCTGACATGGGGTTGCCTTTAAATCTCCCCCCCTTGCATGAAGAAAATGGAAGATAGAACAACAACAGGTAGAGGAATAGGAAGTAGCCTTTTCTCCTGGGGAGAAACACTAAGTGGTTATTCCAAGCCCGTAGAAGGAAATCCTCACAGCAAATCTGAGGTCAAACAATCATTTGGTACATGCTCTTTAAGAGAGGCAGAACCCTTTCCCGAAACTTTAGATTTTCCTTTCAAGTTTTGCTCATTACCAATATTCATTTCATGTGCCCACTTTATCAGTTCAAGTCCCTCAGAGAGTTAAGGTTTACTTCTTTAACAGCATGGAGGATGAAAGAGGATCTCTTCCATCTAGTTCTAGATAAAATGCAAGAAAGCTGGACAGTTCATGGAGAGGAACCTTTGGAACTACTGCAAGCTTAATGAACTACGCACTCACTGTGGTCCAAGTCGACCTGCACTTGGACAAGCACAAGGCTCACGGGGTGTTCACATGTGAAACACTCGCAGAGAATCCGAGTGAGATCCACAATAGGCAGTGTCTTGGTTTGTGGGACAGTAAGACTATTCATTGCAGTATAATGTGACTTGACTTTGACTGAAGGTTGAAAGTGGTCACATCTTCTTATGAGACACCCCCCAGTCTAGCTGTTGATGCTGTGATTCTTGGGTTGCAAACTGCATACATAGTACTTAGCATTCATGTCTGGTTTACATCCCAGCAGCAGCAATTCACCATCAAAACCCTGTAGCGTCGTCTAGCCAGAGATCCAATTTTCAGCACAAAAGAAGCCAGTCCTGACAAGACACCTAGTAGTCAAATGTCATATTCTCTGGCATCTTTGGAGGGTATTTGCTTTGTAAAGCATTAATAGGTGCAGTAAGAAAGACAAATTAATAAACTAGACATTTATTCTAAGTAAAGATATATTGCTAATAAGTAATCTATACCTCAGAATTTCTGTACTGATTATTGTTAATAATAGTGAAATAAGTATGTAAAGTGAAATATAATATAAACTGGAATGAGTAAAATAATGTAATAAAGTGTCTACTATCACATGTGTTATATAAATGGTGACATTATTAGCACAAATAAAATTGTATGAAAATGTTCAAAAGCAAATTAAGCTAGTGCCATTAATAGAAATTGTACATTTTATTTGATACAACACATCTTTCATTGTGTGAAAGTCCAGAATATATTTATGTATGTAGTTAAGCATGACTAGAATTGAAGAATTTTTATATCCATATGTAGGGAATTGAAAGAATTAAGCAAATATCAATACGAACAAAGATTTATTGAATTTCTGTTGTCTTTAAAATACTGAGGAAGAGAAAAGGAACTTATTCCTAAGGCCAGTGTGCATCCTCCACCATGTTGATGATGTGTAACAGAGACAAGATGAAGAAGGAATACACTTAGTAGCAAAAAAAAAAAGAAAATACAAGAAATTAATGAAAACCAAAAGTGAGGAAGGAATCGGGTCTCGGTGTCTACAGGAAGATACTGTCAAGAAAGTCAAGGGCAGCCTGGGGCAGATCTTGAGCAGTACAGTCAACCAAAAGGACTAGTGTTTTATGAGTGCTGTCTTAGGTAGGGGTTTTACTTCTGTGATAAACACTGTGACCAAAAGCAGTAGGGGTACGAAAGGGTTTATTTCAGTTTGCAGATCTAGTCTCGCATCCGCGGGGGGCGGAGCTCAAGGAAGAACCTAAGGACAGGGACTGAAGCAGAGGCCCTGAAAGGATGCTGCCTCCTGGCTTGCTCTTCATGGCTTGCTCAGCCTGCTTGCTTATAGCACCGAGAACCACTTGCCCAGGAGTGGAACTGCCCATAGTGACTTTTGTCTTCCCAGACAGCAAATATTAATCAATAAGATGCCCCACAAGCTTGCCTACAGGGCAAACTGATGGTAGTATTAAAAGAGTCAGCCAGGTGCTGTCTAGTATAACCATAGTTTTGGGAACTGCACACCACACGGTATTTGTTCACTATTACATAAGACCCGCATATCAGATGGTAGTAGGAAACAAGGACACAAGATAAGAACAGATAACTAGCAAGGCTCGGAATTTTTCATACATAACAATGATAATATTATGCATATTTCTAGAGTGCTTATTATGTTCAAGGTCCTGTTTTAGGTGCTCTGCATGCATTCCTTAAATTAATTCCATAATTTTTTGAGGGACAAACAGTTTTAATCTCTGCTTCAGAAGTAAGGAAACTAATGTAGAAAACACAGTGAAGAATCCCTGCTAAGAAATGGCAACTGTAGAAACTGCAGAGCTGGGTAGCATAGCTTCCGCAATCTACTGAAGCAAGAAGAGTCTGCACTTTCTTGCGTGTTTTGTTTTGTTCATGTTGTTCTTTGGTTGGTTGGTTTTATTTTGATTTTATAGCTTATTTTTTCTTCCTCCCTTTTAAATTTTGGTGATATTATGCTTGGATACATCACACTGACTTCATGTTTAATGCCTCTCATTTCCCTAGCACTCTTGCCCAGACCCTTCTTCCTGGCTTACACTCTCTTCCTTCCATGGCATATGCAGATGCACATCTTGAGTAGGTAGACATGGCCATTCTGTGTGCTTGTGCTTACTTATCTATGTCATATCCAGAAGACAGCATTTGGAGCATTCCTCCTGTGCCTCCCCATGCAACTTGGGCTTTATTACAAGAGCTATAGATCTGGGTTCCTTGCAAAGATCTTGCAGACACTGGCACGCCAAGATGAAGGAGAGCTCATGAGATAAGTGATAAAAGACAGGCAAAGTGAGATAACAATGAATAAATAAAAAACCACAACTCAAACAGCAAATGGTGTGTTTGGCTACTGGGAAATGGTAGAAATTGAGTGCATGAAATTTATTCCTAAAAGCTGTCCCAGCAGTAACCATGGAGGAGAGTATGGGAGAGATCACAGTGGTTACTGAATATGGATTTTGAACATGGGACTTGGGGATTCAAATATACCTTGTATATAATTCTGATCTAATCCCAAATGAGGTTTGCTACCCTCTTTTTTTCTTTTTTTTTTTTTAACCAAAAATGTGCTTTGACTTCTAGCAATTGGTCAGGGTCTTAGCAATTAAAGCTTTATATGCATTATTTTATTTAATCTCCACTTACAAGTTATCGCACAGTGCTATCATTATCCTCAAATTACAGGTGAAGAAATATTGAATCAATTAACTTTAATATCACAGTGGGTGACAGTGCTGATTCTAAAGTCTCATTTCATGTCCTTCAAGCCACTGAGCCAATTTGTATTTCCGTTGTTAGTAAGGAGAAAAGAAAATAGGCTTTAGGGTGTATGTGTGTCTGTGTGTATGAAAGCAGTAGGTTGAGGATAGTGACAATATAGGAAACAGAGCCAGCTGTTTGAAACTGGTTGCATAATCCCAAGAGCCCATGTGGAATGTCTGACAGGAGAATATAATTCTGCTGTTCTGAGACTTGTCACAAATGGTGCCTCCTGGGTAGGTGATTGAGCAAAGAGATATTTAGGAGTGATTTTGAGAGAATTTTTTATATTGGCTTACTTCAAAATCGAGAGAAATGATGAGATGAGTGCTAATTGGTCATTTTTTTATTAAACACGTGGTTGCTTTCCAGACCTTGAAAATAAAACCCTATTGCTAAAGTTACCACACGCTACAGACACAAAGCTTAAAGAAATCAAGCAGAAACTGACTTGCAAGTCTCCTCTCAAAGGGTTTGTTCTCACAGTAGCCAAAGGAGCTAGCCAAGCTTCCAAAGGAAGACACCAGCCAATAGTTCTACTCAGCTGGAAAGCCCATGAAGCACCACAGGCAGCAAGGCAAGACAGTCCCAAGTATACCATGGGGACACTAGCATATCAAACGCTACCTTTGAGATTAATAAATGCTTCTCTAATCAACACTCTCAAGAGAAGTGAGTTCATGTTGGGGACTATAAGCGTAGCCAACTACTCATGGCTGGCGAGACCCTAGAGGTAGGTGAACATTCCTTTCCAAAGCCAGAATATTCCTAACTGTATTTCTAATATTTATCTTTTTCCCACAGGTAAGTGTATCTCTTACTCCTCATAGAAGAAGCGTTTTTTTCTGCCATGTATGGAATTCATTAGAAACCCACAGTAGGTCTAACTTCAGAGAATAACTGAATGTGGAGTACCCAACCTGGATTGATTTATCTGCAACACAAATCTACACTGAAGTCTCAAGGAATATCATGGAAGAGGGGGCAGAAGACTGTAGGAGCCAGAGGACCAGGGTGCCTGCTATGAACTCATGTCTTCTATATATGACAATGAAGATATCCATGAAATTTCAAAACTAAGATTGCTTAAACAAGACCTGCACACTATACCAGTTAACATGCCAACATGGTTAAGGGAAATTTAATAAAGTACCATTGCTATATGATGAACAAATAATGGGCAAGATAGAAATAATCTTGTCCAGGGATGAGACTTTTGATAGGTCACCCAATTCCAAGTGGTCAACTGTTGAACATACATACACACACATATATGAGAAACACTAAGTAGACTCAGTAATGTGTGTGTGTGTGTGTGTGTGTGTGTGTGTGTGTGTTTAACAATAATTAAAGAAGGGCTCATGACTTTCAGTGGAGGGCATGGGAAGAGTTGGGTAGAAATGATGTTCATACAGTAGTCACACATGAAATTCTCTAAATATTCAAATAAAAATCCTCTTGTCCATACTAAGTATAATGTACATACACCAATGAAAGCAATTTAAGGTTTATTATTTTGTATGTTTGTATACAAAAGAGACATTGAAATAGTCAAATATTCCCAAAGTGTTACTGTAACTTAATGTCTGCTGGAAATAATTTTATTGTAGAAAAGAAATCCCCAAGTAGAAAAGAAATCCCCAAGGTGTTACTGTAATTTTATTGTAGAAAAGAAATCCCCAAATATACTTATGCTGAAAATAAGAATGTAGGAACTTCTACTAAAGCAATGTCAATATAATCCCTTAATGTATTTGCACAAACAGATTTGGTCTCTAAAGACCATTTGACTTAAATGCTCTTACAGATTCTATTTAGCTTCCAAGGTCTTTCCTAAATTATCAAAGGCTATTCAACACTGTGTTAAGATAAGCTTAGGACAAGTAGGAAGCTCAGGCCGCTTTACAGGCATGGACTGGGCAGTTAATATCAAGGCACTAGTCTGGGTGTTAGCTTTGTCAAATTTCTGAAATCTGTGTTTTGAAGATTTTGTCAAATCTTAACTAAAGTATTTAATAACTCTGAGATTTAAAAATTGGGGGGAGGTTATTAGAGATTTCTTACCACAAGACACAGAAAGGTGTGATCATTTCCCAGAAATCATCTATTCAAATTTGTTGCTCTATTATTTTCAGCCTTCAGCCCATATCTGTCTGGTAGACTGGGCTACCTATAATTTAAGTGTGCATAAATATTTAATACCGTAAATTGTGCAAATATCCTTCTGGCTCAATAATCTAACCATCAGAATTTATCTTAAGTAAATTAACAGGTATAGAAACAAAGATTTACTCAAGAGTATTTATTGTAACACTCATTGCTGTGATTAAATCTTCAAATGTAAATATTCAATACTACAAAATCATGTGTAGCTTACCACAATAGGCTAGGTATTGTCAGGCTAAAAATCCCAGGCTGAAAATAGAGTTTCTGGCTCCCAATTCCTGCACTCTCTTACATGTGAAATCTGTGCCAATAAATAAACATGTACTGTGCTCCATTCCCTCTGTTGGATGGAGACAGTCATGTGACCATGGTAAATGACTCTGACACAGTCATTTAAATACACAGAGTTTGTTTTTAATGGCAACTTGCAGCAAATTAGAGTCATCTGAAATAGAAGCATCACCAGAAGAGATGTTCTGATCACCTTGATTAATGCGGGCATTTTTGAGGTACCAATTATCGGGGGTACCTTCAGGTAGCAGCCACCTAAAAAAGTATATTTTCAAAAGAAGGTTATTCTGCACTTTTTGCTGGGTTGGCCCTTCCACCTGCCATCCAGTTGTTTTACCCTTCTGTTATGGCCACTACTGATGTCTTCATTGATAGCAGAACCAGTTTCCAAGCTTTCTCCCTGGAATAGGAACTAGCAGCTTCCCAGTGACGTTCGAGGCCCCTAGCACCAGACTGAGACTAGTGGGGCACCCAGACTTGTGAACTGAGTAACTCAGAGTTGTCACGCTCCCCTGCCTCAGTGATGGTTCCAGGTTTTGTGGGACTACTCTGAGTTGAGGAACCAGCCTCAAGGATGGGGAACCCGATTCTCAGAGGCTCAGGGATGATTTGGTTATCGTTATTTTACAGCTCACTTAATAGATTTTATACATATATATTCACCCCATTGGTTTTGTTCCTTAGAGAAACTGACTAAAAGAGTGTATATATATATATATGAATTTCCAGTGTTGACTGACACAGGGAAAATCCTAAATAAATGTTATTGTTATAATGTCAACATTAAGAATCAGAGTAGAATTTTAGATGACATCAAATGATGACTTTAGACCTTTTAAAAAGCAATTTATAAAACTGAAAGTACAGCAGAACCCTACCAATATTTACTTATGCAAATAAAACATAAAAAAGATCTAAATGATTGTGCTGACATTTAATGCATATGCATAGAGGGAGGGTGAGTGCTTTTTAGCATTTCTCATTTGTGTTTTATTACCCAACTTCTCCAACTTTCCTTCAAAGAAAACACAATACTTTTATAATAGAAGGCATAAAGCCAGGAAAATAAAATAAATCACATGGCATATATTGATCCATGGGCTGAGTTAAAAAGATCTCAGTAGACATTGCTTTTATTAGTATGCCAGTAGTTCCTGAGGCTAGGCAAGCAATGACACCAAAAAGGCCACAGGGAGGGGGAGATGTAAAGAGGCATCCAACAGGAAGGAATAGAATTTCAGGTTGATGGCAGCAACACCAAAGTCAATGTCTGTTTGAAACCCAAATGTTGGACTTCAGCACTGAGAACACTGCCACTGAAGAAGACATGGATGCTAATGATTTCAGAAAGTAACGATTTCACCACGAGTAAGTATGTAAAGTTAAAGTGATTGATTCATTTATAGTTATCCCGAAGCTTGTTCTCCCTACTTCAAGTGTGGTGTTTGAGGGCATTTAAAGATGTGGCCAGAAAAGATACTTAAGGTCATGTTCAACTTCCTTAGCAATCAGGGAAATGCAGATCAAAACAACTTTGAGATACCATCTTACACCTGTCAGAATGGCCAAAATCAAAAACACCAAGGATTCCCTATGCTGGAGAGGATGTGGAGTAAGGGGAACTCTCATCCATTGCTGGTGGGAATGCAAACTTGTGCAACCACTTTGG